>OY759161.1:4073771-4495900 GCA_963662125.1 Diplazon laetatorius
TTTTTTTTTTTGTTTGTGTTTTTTTTTTTTTTTTTTTTTTTTTTTTTAATAATGGAGATCAAGGACAGAAATCGCTGAATCATTCGAACGAGTATCACCAACATCGTCATGAACTACTTCGTATAATTTTTTTTTCAATTGACCGAGAACGAAATTTGATTTGTTTGATTGATTTATGAAAAAAAAAAAAAAAGAAAATTAATTGGACGAGTTGACAATGATTTACGAAAGAGTGACGACATGAGAAATTTATATGGCATATATGAGCCTTAAATCGTTATATTGATTTTTCACGTATCGGATGAATCGTCAAATGGCGACTTACCCCGATCGTTTCATCATCGGTTGATGATTGTGGAAAATGGTGAACCTCTCCCAAATAATTCACTGATAACGTCACCTTAATTTACATAATTCATACAAACAAACTCATCGAAGATACCTAATTCCTTCGATCCATTAAAATCATCTTATCGACTCTATTTAAAGAAAAAAAAAATCAAATCATTATCCAATTTTTTTTTCTTCCACTAAAATGTTCCAGAGACACAACATTATCATTTTTTATCATCTAATCCCCATATCCGCGTGGATCGTCAATCAAAGGTCGTGTGGACCGTGATAAACGCATGATAAAGAATCCATGAAAACGATGGTAAAAAATCGGTGAAAACGAGTAAATTCAAAATCGCTAGGATTTCCAGTCTGGGGACGTGTATAACGCTTTCGACTCACGTCTCGTCTCACTCACACCTACACACACACACACACACATATATATATATATATATATATATATATATATATATATTCTATTTACCGAGTGTTGGCGTGTTTCAGCGCGGGTTTTAAGAGCGCGTCCGCCAGGGGGCAGCCCAGGCGTTCGCTCGGAGGGTGAAAGAGCGAGCGCGTGCTCGGGATGCGCACCTTGCGCGGCGGGGAGTGGGGGAGGGGGGGGGGGTCTGATTAGCATCGCACCCCCGCGGAGAGTCGGGGCATTCGCTTCGAAGGCCAATGGCACCGAGACCGGTCCTATCGTCGGGGTTCCGACGCAAGGGGGCGGCCGGGGGGGGGCGGGGTTGTCGTAGGTGTGTGGACTCGTTGAGGGAAACGAACGCGCGAGCGAGGGTGGGTTTCCGTGTGTATCCACAACCACGCGGGCTGACGTTAACCCGTGTGTGCGCGGTGCAACGTCGTGTTGGTGGGCGACGAGAGAGTTGCGCGACATAAATATGTATGTATCATCCGGGCGTTGCGCGACCTGCCCCACTGGCCCACTGGGTCAGACTCATGCTTCATCACAATGAGCGCCTTACACACACCAACCAGCCCCCCCCCCCATCCCCCTCACCCCTTCTTGCCCGCGCAACCACGTGCACTTTCTCATCCCCCGACCCACCCCCCGGCCGCTGTTTTCATTCAAGTGGATGAATGAAACACCGTAACTTCGTGTGTGGCTCCTCATTGTCGTTTCATCATCGTCGAAATGATATTGCGAGGAAGTGTTCGATGATGGGCATTTTTACTCGATCGAATGTTTAATATTGAATCACCACAAAAAAAAAAATAATTGAAAATGACAAAAATTAAATTATCATAAATTGGGATGAAATATATTTGTGAAAAAAAAAATGTGAAAATGAGAAAAATTTAATTACGATAAATTGGGATGAAATGTATTTCGTAACGGTGATATATATATTTATAATGATAAAATATATATATGAATTAATGAATGAAATATGTCTTTTTCGACAGTCTAACGAGATATATATATATATATATATCTTGTGAGAGATAATCGAAAAAGAATCGAGTTTACACTAATATTTTGACAAACTGCTTTTTTTTTAATATACATTTTTTTTTCAATTTAATGCTGAATATTGATATACCCCCAATCCCCCATATAGTTCGTATATATACATGTTACATGCATACTTGTCTATATATCTAATTATCGTACTCGAAATTATACCACACGTGACATTTCTTTCCTCAGCAACCCCGATAAACCCATGCGAAAAATCATTAACGTTTCCATGATTTCACATTTCTCAATATCCTTAATTTGTTCTTTATTCTACAAATTGTTTTTTTTTTTTTTTTTTTTTTTTTTTTTTTTCATATTCACAATCCTACGGCAATTCATTTCCGCAACCCCCACCCCTCTTTCCCTCTCTCTCTCTCTCTCTCTCTCTCTCTCTCTGGTCATGGAATGAACTCTCCGGTCACCGAAGACAACGTTCACGAGAGGGGTGCGCGACACAGAGTGAGAGAGAGAGAGAGATAGAGAGATAGAATATACATCGATTGTGTTCACGGTTAACTTGTCGGTACACAGAGGCGTGTGAGCAGGCGTTGGCGTTGGTCTCGCTCGCGCCGAATCTCATGAATACATGCAACCCGCGAACCCGAGTCCGTGCCTAGCGAGAAGAGAGAGAGAGAGAGAGAGAGAGAGACAACGAGGACTGCAAAACTTGCGTCGGTGCGTCACAACGCGACGAACCATTCCACGTGTGTGTGTGTGTATGTATGTGTACGTATCATTGTAACAAAAAGAGACAAAAAATATTCGCGCGGGTGGATCACCGCAAGCTTGGGGGAAAGGGGAGGGGCAGGGGGGGAGGGGGGTCGCATAGACAGATGTCGTACTATCCGCTATTCAGCTCAGCTGGCTTCGATCAGCAGTTCCACGGGGTTGTAAAAGCAGCCCCCCCGGTGACGTCGGGTGTTACCCCGTCCGCCTCCACCCCCAACCCTCTGAGTTTGTGGGTGAGATGGGGGGCGAGGGGGGGAGGGGGGATTGATGCAGGTCCGGGTGAAGAACGGTCGGGGCACGTGGAGAAGAGTCGCTGCGACGAGAGTCCTGGAGGGTTGAAAAAACACACGGTCACGAGAGTCTCGTAACGCGTGCGGCCAGGGGGTGAAGGGGGTGGAGGGGGTGAAGCGGGAGGCTTTTACATATTTATGCCGCGTTCTACACTTCTACACTTTGCTTCGTGGCACTGCCACCAAGCACTGCCAGGCACCTAGCCTCATCCCCCCTCCCCCTCTGCCCCCTCTGCCCCCTCTCGCTCCTCCCACGATTCTCCCTCTCGCGCCATTCCGTGGAGAACTCGCTCGACGTGCCGCATCGTTCGACGGCGTGTGGGGCTCACGAAAATCCACGTGGTTGTCCCCAAATAACGTTACGTTGTTTGTGATTGTGTTGATTGTTTATTGATTTTTTATTTTATTTTGATGAGAGAACAAATAAAAATATTCTTATTGGGAGAAACATGATTTTGCTCGTGAGGAGTCGGATTTTTTTTTAATTTGTTGTTTGAAATATCGAATGATTGTTATATTTTGTTGAAAAGGAGTTGCGTTGTTGGAAACGAGAGGAAAGAAGAAGAAGAATCAGTCGTTGGGGTGCTGACAGACAGACGAATGAGCTAGTTCGCAATTTGCATACCCGACGGACTCGGAAACGCGGGAGAGCCACCGTCGCGACCGTTGAAGACTGTTTTTATATACACATATATATCTACATAAACACATATATATGTATATATATATATGTATTTATTTATATATGTGATGTGTTTGTGTGTGTGTGGGAATCGCGACGAAGCGATGCGCGAACCAATGGCAAGAAACAATTATCGTCACGTTTCGCGGAGGGTTTCGCGGAAACCCGAGATAAGATCTTAGAATGATCGGGACAAGCGATGTTATCCGTCGAACTCGTCTCCGTTGGATCTTCGAGACGGTGGACGGTTCACGGGCCACGTGGTCCGTCAACGTTCATACACACATGTATATATGTTTAAGGTTATGTGTAGATATATATGCGCGCGCACATGTCTCAGTGTGTGTGTGTGTGTTTTTTTTATTCATGCGCAGTAGATCGGCGCAGAGTGGGATTCAGGAATTCACGATCGACTTTAGCGAGGCTTTGAGACTCGAACGATGTTAGTTCGATAATATATTGATATTAAATATTATCTTGTCCTTTATTTATCTTTATTTCGCCACGATTTTTTTACGTCAGAAGAATTTTTTTCAATTTCAGTTGTTTTATGAATTGTTTATTGAAATATTTATGTTTGAATGTTATTAATGTTTATTAATTGGCTATGAGAATGGGCGAAGGGTTAAAAAAAAAGGGACGATCAGAATTTCACAAATTAATGAAGGAATTTTGTCGCTCTCGAATCAAAATTAGACAATCTTGACAGGGATAAAAAAATAATAAATAACAAAAAGTCGATAATGAAGAGACCTGCTTGAAAAAAAAATGAATAAATAAACGAATAAAATGAATAATTCGAGGGAACAAATTTGAGAGATAAAGTGAAGATATTTCCGAATCGCGAAACTAACCGGAAGTCACTTTCATTCGAGTCAATCAAGAACGTTGACGCGATGGAAAAAATTGGTGAATGTGATATTTCATTGGAAATTCCAATAACGTTTGTTTCTGTCCCCCCCCCCCCCGAACGACGTAATGGGAATAGCAACGGCTGTCACACAACATTGTTTTCTGAAGAAGAAAAAAATGTTTATTCACTTTTTTCAAATTTTTTTTTTTTCTTTTTTTTTTCACGTCAAAAAGCATAATCCGATAATCCGGAAATGCATATTCGGTGTATGTGCTCTCGATGGTCTCGTGTATGCAGATGATTCGAAGTGACACACGACATCCGCCGACAGAGACCAGCTTAAACATTAAAACTGATATCGATTCGTTTGTCCGTTTTTCATTTTTTTTTTTTTTTCGTCGGTGACAAAGCGTCTGTCCGATTGTTGATTATACGCTGGACGTTAACGTCCGGCTTACAATTAACGATGTCCCATCGTTGATTGCCACCGAAAAATCTGAACCGAACGAATAATAGATTAACAAAATGAAGAGAACCGAAAAATGAAAAAAAAATAAATCAAAAATAAAAAGATAAAAAAAATACGCGGTGGATTCGACGTGTTTACCCAAACCGGGGTACTCGTTATTATCATCGTTCCGGCTGTCCGTCAGCAAGTCGAGCCCCCCCGATCCTCCCAACCCCCGAGAATATAACCGCGTTGCACCCAATATTTCGTTACCGTTGTCGTTTTTTGTTTTTTGTTTTTTTTTTGTTTTTTTTTGTTTTTTTGTGTGTTGTTTTTTTTGGTCATCGTCGCCTCTTTTCCCGTTCCAACTAGCGGCACGTTTAATTTTCGTCACGTTGATTAATACGAGCGTGCGATCCAATCAAGTCGCGAGGCAACGAAGCGCATCGAGGAAAGAGCGACGAGGATGGAAAAATCGCATCGGTCCGACGCTTTTAAAGCCGATTTCGGCTTCTCTCTCTCTCTCTTTCTCTCTATATATCTTTCTCTCTTACTTACACTCTCTTTCTTTCTCTCTCGATTGTAAATCATCCGATGTTTTATTCTTCTTCTTCTTCTGTTTTTTTTTTTTTTTTTGCTTCCTCATAAATTTAGGTTCTTAGTAAGTTTTACAAGAATCGATCCTTTTTGAGATTCTATGGAAATTTACTAACAACCGAATTTAAAAAAAATACGTATCTGCCGTGAAATTTTCTCAGCTTTCCGACATAAGAGCATCGAAAAAATTTGGAAAATTTCGGCAACGTCTGAAAAACTGCTTTTCACGTTTCAAAATCGATTTAAATGAATTTCCGAGAGTCAAAATGAAAAACTGATATATTATCATCGTAAAGCCGAGACAATTTCACGTGAGAAACATATTTTTAATACATTTTTACCAACAGCGTGAGCGTGTGAAAAAAATACTTGAAAAAAAAAAAAAAAACAAAACGAAATAAATAAAAAAATACGTTAATTGACAGCTGCCAAAATAATGGATAAAAGATCTAAAAAAATTGGAGAAATTGTTTTTCATCGTGCACTTTGATCTGGGTAAATATCATGAAGATCCCAGATAGAGAAGTCCAGAATTGTTCGATATTTAATGAAATAGCCTATATAAATAATCTATGTATATATATACATATATATATATATATAATCCATAGACTATAGATATGCCAGTTCCCATATGAACCTTATACATAATTCTTCATTCAACTTGAATCCAAACTGGCAAGATGCACTCAACCTGCATTTTTTTTGTCAATTATTTATTTTTTTCCTTTTTTTTTTAACTTTTCACAAATAAAAAATCTTAATAGGTTGATGCATCGTCATTATAATTTGCCGCATCGTCTTAACGACCACTCTTCCGGTTGTCGGAAAATTTGTGGAAAATCGGAAGCACGGTGTCAACGGGTCAAGTGGGGATCGTCATTGTTGGGCACGGTCACACAAGGTTCTAATAATACACGTTGCACGTTTGCATCTTGGCCACAGGCCGAAGGGTGGGGTGAGGGGGGGGGGGGTATTTGAGTGAGGATAGCGAAGATCCGAGAGTACTCGAGGATCGAGAGATGAGATGGGAAAAGAACGTCGGCGTTCCTCGGTAATTGCATTATTGCCGAGAGAGAGAGAGAGAGAGAGAGAGAGAGAGAGAGAGAGAGAGAGAGAGAGAGAGAGAGAGAGAGAGAGAGAGACAAGCGGGTTCGCGAGGCATGCACTTGGGCACGACGCGTGCTGCATCCGAGGCGCGCATCGCGCAAGCGCGCGGTGCTCCGGGGAGGAGGCGGCCTCTGGATGATGCCTCGGGGCGCAACGGGGTAATCGTCCGCACCTCGGTAATTACCGTGGACAATACACCGCAATACGGGCGGCGAGGGTTCCGAGGTGGGGAGACACACCCATCAGCCGTCGCGAATCTATGTGATCTTGTTAGGTGAGGCTGGGTTTATGACGGTTTTTATTTTTTTATATATTTTTTTTGTCAATCTTTATTTTTTTGAATTTGTCATTTGAGAATTATGAATCGCGACTATTGAATGTTAATACGGCAAGTAGAATTATGATTACTTTCTTTTTTTTTTTTCTAATCTCATTTTTTTTCAACCCTTTTTAGTCAAACTCAGCGAATTTCATCGTGGTGATTAAAATTAAAAAAAATATGGGGCGTTTAATTTGAAGAAGATGTGAACTCGAGACTCGGAAAAAAATTATAGCTATTTTAGTGAGACAAATTAATTTTTTCAAAAGGTTTTATGTACTTGTAAAAAAAAGTTCGAAATATATAGACAACATTTTCTGTCCTTCACCACTAGTTTGGACTCATTTGGCAGTCAACTCTGTTTCTTAAGACTATTTTGAGTATTGATCAACCACTACAGCATGAATTATCATTATTATATTCATTCGAGGAACTTTAACATCGCTAATAATCAATTTTATCGATGACAATAAATACCAACGATTTTTTTCTTGATCATGAAAGAAAAAAAAAGAATCCCCTCATTCTCGAATTTTCGAATACGCCCAACGATCATCGCTTCAATCATTCACACGAATTAAAAAAAAAAAAAAAAAAAAAAAAAAAAAAAAAAAATGAAAAAAAAACATTAAAAGAACCATCGACGATTATGACCGAACAAATGTAATTCCTCAAATTTCCGTTAAATAAAAAAAAAATAAAATAATTCCCTCGTTCGATTTCAGAAAACTCAACATCGACTTTTGCGAAATGAAAATAATGATCATTCCTTCTCGGGGACGAACGGGTTAGGAATTAACGTCGGGGAAGCGGTGGGGGGGGGAGTGGATGAGAACTCGAACGATTTCGATCATCGAACGTTCGAACGTCGGACGTCCGGGCTTAATGCCAATTCGCCATACGGAAGCTACGGCTTCTCGGTTCCGAACCCAAACCCGTTGGAAATCGCACGAGAATCCACATTCGACGAAAAGAGAGAGAGAGAGAGAGAGAGAGAGTACACACACGAAGCAACGAAAAAAAAAATCAAAAAGGAAGTAAATAAAAAAATAAAACTCGAAGAAAAACGTGAAATTTCGAATGAAAGAGAAGAGAGTGGCGACGAGAGAGTTACAAGAACGTGGAGGGTGGTTCGCAGGGGTTTGGACGATCTGGCTTCGAAGCCGAGCCGAGACCGTGAAGCGTGGAGAGCGCGCGGATGGCAAAGAGAGAGCGAGAGAGAGAGAGAGAGAGAGAGAGAGAGAGAGAGAGAAAGAAAGAAAGAGTCGGGCGTGCAGAACGCGAACCGAGTAAAGCGCTCGACTGCAATTTTTCTCGCCATATACGTGACGTGAATGGGAATAGAAAAAAAATACGCTGCCAAAGGGAGGATATCGCGAGGGAGGATTGAGGGAGGTTTGAGGGAGGACCGAGAAAACGGGGCTGAAGGGGCGAGGGGCTGGCTACGGAAAAAAAGTCTCGGAGTGAGACGAAAAAAAAAAGGAAGAAGGAACGAAAAAAAAAAAAACCGGCCTACTGCGAATTTTTATTCGACCGAATTGCCGGAAAGAAAGTGTGTGGAGACGTATGGGAATAAAGTGGTTGGGCTTTAAGGGCGACTAAAAGGAAACGTCCGGATCACTCGCTGGGGAGTATCTCGCACACGGTGTGTCTCTGGACTTGTAGTCTCGACAAAAATTTCGTCGTCGTCGTACACGCGCTCCCAACCGCATATACAAATATATAAGTGACCTTTTCGGGGAATCTCGATCGTAAGGGATTTCCAATATGTTTTTTTTTTTCGTTTTTAAAATATATTTTTTATTATTCATTTTTAGAAAAGAAAAGAATATTTATTTCGAGAATTGGCAATTTTTGTTATTGAAGTTAGACCGATGGGATTTTTGTACGATTTTTTTTTGTCTTGCAACTTAAAAATCTGATTATCGATGATTCTATGATGATTTTAGTCGACGACGAGACATTAAAATTCACGAGATTTTCCCACTTTTCGTGATATTCGAATTTTAAGGTGAAACAACATTGACCACCACAAAAAAGTAGAAAATGAAATAATTATCGAATTGACTACATTTTGTACATAATTGAATAAAAGTATTTGAGATCTATATATGTAATGAACTGTGACAGTGATAATATTATATTCCAGAAAATGTCGCAAAAATGTTACAATTTTTCAATCCGACGAAACAAAAAAAAAAGCAATCCAAAACCAAAACCAAAAAAAAAAAAATTTTTCCAATATCGAATACTGTTTTCCAAATGATTAGAATTTTCCGTTTTGTTATTTTTTTATTTTTTTTGTTTATATTGTTTCTTTTTTTATCGTACCATGTAATTAATTAATTTTTTTCAATTTTCCATGTTACAAAAAATATTCCTAAAATGTTTTTAACAACGTTAAAAATTTTCAAATCTCCACAAAATAATCATTAAACTCGTGGAAGAAAGAAAAATCATTGTCTCAACGTGATAAAATAAAATGACGGAAGATAAGAAGCTTACGATTAAATTGGGCCGTTCGCGTTTCGTAGGCAACGTTCGACATCGTCGAGTCAAAGAGACGTCGTTATTCGAATAAGCCACCAAACCGAAGGGGTGAGGAGGAGAGGGGAGAGGGTGTTGTGTTGTGTTATTTCCGCGGATGTCAGAAACGAAGGGTGGGAGTAGGGATGACGAAAAGCTCGGTACGACAATGTTGTGTGTGTGTGTGTGTGTGTGTGTGTTTGGGGATATCGGTACGGCCAAATCAGACGATATACCCGGGATATCCACATTAGATCACTAAGTCTGATTCGCATTGACGCGAATCGTGCCTCTGGGGCGGAAAATATGATTGCTTTGACTGGGTGCGCGTTGTCTGGGCGTCACGTCGCTCGAGACACGAGGGTGGGATTAATGCTACCCTCGGGGATCCACGTGGCGATCACCCTACAACCAAACTGGTATATCTCTCTCTCTCTCTCTCTCTTTATCTCCATCTTTCTCCATCTCTCTTCTATTTCTATTTATCTCCATCTCTTTCTTTATTTTTATTCGACACGAGCTTTGCAATTCTCTCACTCACTTTCTCACCTAACCATAACCCACCGGAAATTTTCACAGCCTCTGCACTCGAGGCACACACACACGCATGTGCGTTTATACCTTCCGACACCTTCGTTTCCGACTTGCAATTATATTTCAATGGACAATCATTCTAGATAATCGCAGAGCTGCCTCGATGATCGACCTGAAAAAAATCTTGTCCATCTTGATTTATCCGATTTATTAACTGATATAGATATTGTATGAGACGAATGAAAAAAGATAAGATAAATATATGTTATGATATATGATATATATATATATATATATATATATATGTATATTAAAAAAATATTGTTCGTCCCAACTTTGTCAAGTTACAATCTAGTATCATATTTTTAATAAATAACAAGAAGAAAAAAAAACAAAAGAAATGTAGGGTGAGGTAGGGTTAAATCGCCATTTTTCACTTTTTACACTGTGAAACCTCTGCGCATTCATCAAAATATTCTCAAACGTAATTATTTTTTCTGAAGTATACCTTGAGCTACAAAATTGATCCGAAATTATTTGATGTAACTTTTACATATTATTGAGTACCTTCGTTTCGAAATTGTTTTTTTTTTTACCCCACCCGATGGGGTAATAATTTCATAACATATATTTAAGATTTTTCTCATTACTTAAATCAAACATAATTGCATGTACCATAATTTTTTTCGTTCTTCACAAAAATCGAATATGAAGAAAAAAATCAAACGACGATGGATTAATCATTGATAAAAAGATGAGAATCTCGTTGGGACGAAAGTACAATTTATAAAATTCGTCACGTTGTTCGGTCGCGAGTACCGGATTTTCGGACAGGCGTATCGAGGCTTATCCGAAACGATATATATATATATATATACATATATAAAAACTTGCGAAAGTATTTCGCGGGAACATCGATAGGCACGATGACTGCTGCTGCTGCGACAAGAGAAAGAGAGAGAGAGAGAGAGAGAGAGAGAGAGAGAGGAAGAGAGATGTATTTCAAGACAGAGAGAAGGAAAAAGTGAGAGAGAGAGAGAGAGTGAGAGAGACAGAGAGAGATCAATCAAGAAGAAAAGAAGAAAAAAGAGAGAGAGAGAAAGAGTGAGAGAGAAAGATCAATCGAGACAGAGGGAAAGAAAGAGAGCGAGAGAGAGAGAAAGATAGATCGAAACGAGAAAAAAAAAATGGAGAAAGAGAGAAGAAAGATCGTGAACCGGGACGAGTGAAAGAGTGGCAAAGGGAAGCGAGATCTCTCGTCGGACGCGGACGAGAAGAGGGCCCCCGGACTGTTTTATTGTGTCACGTGCAAACGCACGGCGAGCGGCCCCATATATCAGTCGCGTCAGAGGGGAGACGTCGATATCCACCTCCCCCTCCCCCCCCGGCCCCCTTCTCCGCCGATCAATCATTAATAAGGCCTGAAACCCCAAATACATAAGGCAGTAGCTTCGACTCCGTCACGTTCACCCTTATAACTCGGTTGCACGCCGACGCTATACGGCACCCGATACCCCATCCGGGGAACGAATAAAAACAACGAAAAAAAAAAAACAACCCACACACACACACACAGATGAAAACCAAGAAGAATAAAAAAAAAAAAATGTATCGCCAGATCGAATAGCCAGACCGCGGATTGATGGAATTTTATATTCTTCTACGTGATTTCTTGTCCCACGGATTTCCACCTCTTTCCCCTACCACCCTCTACCCCCCGGCCCCACACCCCTTGCTGCTCTTCTCTCGACCGCAAAGGAACACACAGGCACGGACACACAATTGCACAAAGTTACACGTATTATTAATACGATAATAATAATAGTCGATGAAAAAAATCGTGAAAGAACGAAACACATGAAAAAAAAAAAATATATATATATATATATACATATCTATATATAGTATATAAATATATTTTTTACTCATCCTCCCACAAACACACAGACACGTACACAATTACACACAAAGCTCCACCCAATATTAATAATATTATAACCCTTAATATAAATAATAATAATAAATGACAAAAAAATCACGAATAAAAAAAATATTAACGAACACACGAATAAAAAAAACTCTATATATATATATATTTTTTTTTTTATATGTTGCTTGTCATATCAAAACCAAAACAGAGTTTGAATAATTTTTTTTCTCTGTATGTTTACTTATTTTCTTTCTTTTCTTTTTTTTTCGTGTTTCTTGTTTTCATTTTTTATCGTAACGTTTTTCCCATTTTTGGGGATGAAAGATACGAGATAACCGGAGAGAGAGAGGGTGGGGGGGGGGGGTTGTAGGGACTTGTGGATTGACGTGGATGCAACATAAGCCGAAACGAAAAAAATACGAAAAAAAAAAAAAAAACGAAGAAACAAACTAAAACCTGGAGTTTCCAATTTTCGTCAGTGTGGGGGTTGTCGGCAGGCAAAAACTGTGAGAGCCCCACCCACCCTCGACGATTTTTGTGGAAAAGATCCCGCGGGACTTGCGAAGTACACACGTCCATATATATATATATTTATCTATCTATATACATATATGTGTGTGTGTAGGTTTGTGTATATAGGACGCGTTACGTTATGGACGTGATCGGTTCGAATCCGAAACGAGGAGATATCGTTGCGGTTTAAAATGTCGTTTGGTTTCGGGCCGGCCATTGCCGGGGGTTCGACGGAACGACCCTCCCGTGCGCCCCCGACGGGTCGCTGCGCGACCCGTTCCGCCGCGGCCCACCCCTCGTTGCGGCACCGGGGATTTCGCGCGGATCAGCGAAAAGTAAAGTCTCTCCCCTTTGCTTCGTCCAGGGGGCCAAGGGGGGTTTATCCGTCGGTTTGCCGCCCGGCCACGTGAGAAGGTCTTCTCCACTGTGTCACCACGCACACAGAAACAAAAAAAAGAAAAAAAAAATTATCTGCGTCCGGCGTGAAAGAAAAAAAATGAATAAAAGCTAAAAACTAAATCTGGGACACGTGGTTTGGTCGATCGGTAAATTTTATTCATATATATGTATATATGTATATATATACATATATGGTGTCTTATATGTACGTGAATGGGTATTGCATATATATATATATGAAAATCATAGCGATTTGAGTATAGGTATCAGTAACCCAAACAGAAGAAAAAAGGACAAAAATATATGTCAAACGCGTATATGGTCTATATATATATACGGTTTCTAAATTGAATTTTTCGTGTTTATTCTGCATATATAGACTGTATGCAATCTGTAGATAATGCAGACACATCAAATCCAACGAGATTTAATTTCATCGGTCAGTCCGAAACATTTTTTGTCATTTAGGGCGATCGGGGGATCTACCTTTTTCGTTCGTCCGATCCCCGCCGTGAGTGCGAGAGAGATACAGCTATGGGCGTTCGCTGCAGAGCGGGAGAGAACGAGCTAGAAAACGGTGCAAATCGCATTTCAATCGATATGACAAAGGAACGAAATAAATAAATAAATAAATAAATAAATAAATAAATAAATAAATAAATAAGTAAATAAATAAATAAATAAATAAATAAATAAATAAATAAATAAATAAATAAATAAATAAATACAATAAATATTTTTTTCTTTTTTGAATTTCAAGTTGACTCAGTTGTCAGCCATTGGTGCATTAGCCGCGGTTCGCTATCGGCGAGAATCGCGTCGAGAGAGAGATCGCGAGAGAGAGAGAGAGTGCGAGCGAGTGGCAGCGAGTCGGGTCGGGGCTGAAGAAGCCGGAGGCACCGGGCGTGTAAGAGGAGGGCGGATAAATCAGGGCGAAAGAGGGACGATACTCACACACACACAAATATATATATATATATATATATATATATATATATATATATATATATATATATATCTATATATACGTAAACGAGTTGGTTCGTTCGTTCGTTCGTTCGTTCCTTCAAGAGAGAGAGAGAGAGATAGAAAACGTCCGAAGAAAACGAAGATCGCAAGTTCGCGAGGTAAGACACACCGCGCGAAGTGGGTTTCTCGAATGAGACGCCGTGTGCGCTCGCACGCACCCGGGCTTGGCTTTTGCAATGCGAAACCGGCCCCCAATATATATATATATATACATATATATATAGACACATATGTATGTCTCTCTCTTTCTCTCTCACGCATCTCTCGAGCTGTGTATTTCCTCGGGGCGAGATAATCAATCTACAACCGCCTCTCTTATTTCCCATCTCTTCTTCTCCATCGTCTCGTTCGAAGCTTCTTCTCGCAGTCCTTTAGCCCCCACCCCTCCACCCCTTTGCTGATGGCTTCTACCGTCCCCCCCCCTCCCCCACGTTCGACGATCTAGCCTCGAAGGGCCCCGCAGGTACCACACGTTCGCCACAACTTATCCTCTACCTCGTTCGACGATCGCGAAACGATCGAACCGATCGCCTCTTTTCCATCTATCGACCATCCCCCCCCCCCTCCCCCCTCCCGCGATGGCAAGGCGCTCGCCCCCGTCACCTTCGCTCCCTCCCCCGCCAACCGATCTTCTGTGCCCTCCGCGCCCCCGCCCCCCTTCGACGCTATCCGCTTTTTTGTTGCAGTGGCGTCGACGCGATCGTCAACGCCATTGACGTCCGGTATTTTTTATCACTCTCTCTCTCTCTCTCTCTCTCTCTCCCGCTCGCTCTGTGACCAGGTATATGGGCATTCATTCAATGAAAATGTATTTCAAATACTTCCCGAACCAAATATAATGGATTCAATTGGATGATAATGGATTTAATTGGGTTTATTAAATATTTAAACTCATCGTAAAATAATAATTTACATAAATCGATCATAATTATTATGTAAATGGGAAAAATATTCATTTATTCATGATAATTAATCGTAGGTTATTTGTTTTAGAAAGTATTTAAAAATAACATTTTCATTGAATGGATGCCCCCCGTCCCTGTCTGTTACATCTCAAATTTTTGATTTGACGTTAATCGTTTGGTTTATACATATTTTGTACGTCATAAATCATTCATAACATTATATTCGCATAAATGTAACAAAATTTTTTCTTATTGCATAATCAATTATTCGTAATTCAATATTTTATTTAAAAATATATTATATATTTTTTTCCATATATATATTTATAATTATTAATGCATATGTATTTTTTTTCCGAAGAGCCAAAACAGGAAAATAGATAAATATACGACTCGTGCGTCGTTGCATCTCGCACGTTTCATCTCGGTAACACGTGTGTTTCACGTAACGCCCTGTGAAAATGAAGCATAACGCAGTTGAGAATTTACTCGGGGGGGAATATATTCGTTCTACCCGGTAAAATTCAACCCTTAAGCAAGACAAACGGGAGTTCGATGCCGGTTGAGAGTTCGATCTCCGTGAGGGATGGGGCAGGTCAGGTACGATGGGGGAGGGGAGGGAGCTGTTGCATCATTGACGATGGTCGGTATAGCTCGGATCGTGGTTTATCCGGCTATATAACTGTGAATTATTATCCGGCGCTTGCGCAATCCCCATTTGATGATAAATATTCCACCGAACGATGAATCTAATCCGTACGAGTGTGAAAAAAAAAAAATAAAAATAAATAAACAAACTGAAAATATGAAATATTTTCTTTAAATCTGGTTGGTGTCTCAAGAACCCGAAGATGGGGCATCGACCGGATGCACACTTTGCAGTCGAATCGATGGGTCTGAAGATTTGTCATTGTTTTTTTTTTTTCACCCTCGGTGACAAAAATAAATAATTATATACATTTTACGTGTAATTGATTGACCATATAAACACCATATAGACTATATCGACTGTATGAAAATAATATATGATATATAGATATTTTATATAGACACTGTATATGCAATCTACAGGCAATTTGTGTGTTCAAGTCGAATCCTGATTTAGGACTCCATTTTTTCTTCAAGCTATTGTATCGCCCCCAAAAACGGTGCTTCTTTTTTTTTGTTCAGCATCTTTGGAACCTCTACAACCCTGAAAAAAATTCAGAAGCACCCCAAACACGGTAAAAAAAAAGCTTTGAATTTTTCCAAGGGTTGCAGAGGTTTCGAAAATTCTGAAAAAAAAATCATTATCGTTTTTTTGAGTGGAAAAAAAATAGTTGCAAAACAAATCTCACCCTGAAATTTCTCACCAGCTTCATTTTTCCTCCCAAAATCACTCAAAAAAAAAAATCTCAATTTTTGAACCACCTCGAAATCCTCGTTTCTTCAATCAGAGGTAGTTTTCAATTTCCTCAAGGTTCGTACGAGATCCGAAAATGCTAAAAAAAAATCCGGGGTATATTTTTGGGGGCGAAATGGAAGCCGAAAAAAAATTCCAGAACCTTCGGGGGTCGGGGCTTCGACTGTCTTCGAATTGATATGGAATTCCTCCTATATATATATATATATATATATATATATATATATATATATATTATATATATATATCCAGGGACGAGCGAAAAGAGCGGAAAGATCGAAAAAGGGTATATATGTGAAACCGATGGGGGACATCGCGCACCGCGAAACCCCTTCGCCCCCCCCCCCCTCCCCCCCCACACCCCCTTTGCCGGTAACAATGCACCACCAACCATCGAGTGGTTTGGGTTTCTACCGCCCGTTGTCTCGTAAATATAAATGATGCCGCGGACTCTCGCGGTTATGGCCGTGCGCGCGCGCGGCTACCGTGCGCGGTTGCACCCTCGCGCAAAATATCGCCGACGACGAACCGAAACGCGTTAACCGCGATTCGCTTTAACCAAGTTCCGACGAACGTGCGCTATCTATCTCCGTTTTACTTTCGGTCTCTCTGTTTTTTTTTTTTTTCATTTTTGTTGTTTTATTTATTTTTTTTTTATTAACCTTGCCATTCCTGATTTTCCTTCTCTCTCTCTCTCTTTCCATTTTTGTGAGCATTTGTGTCTCTCCTTTCCTCCCTCGTCCGCCAACGTCGATAAATCCGCTTTCGCCGCACGCCTAACCACGCATACAAATACATATATATATATATATATATATATATTTTTTTTTTTAATTTTTAGCTTTCACGATATCCATTATAAAACGTAAGATAAATTTTGTTCAACGTCATCCGAGAATGGGCATTTGTGAAATGACAATCGGTTATTCGAAATCTTGATTTCATTCGACAAAATGATTTTTGAATTGTGAAACTTGTTGTGATATTGCAATGGCGGTGGGGAATAAATCGTTCGAAGGCTGAAGGATGACTTTGGTTGATTTGTTTTATTGTCGATGTCGATCGCAATCTTTATATATTTGATTGGAAAGTTGTTTTGAGAAAAAAACAATTCTATCGATGAAAACTAATGCAACGTTTATTGTTGCAAACAATGAGAATATTATTCGCCTCTAGCGATTACGATTCTTCTGGATTATCAGTGATTATTTCGTGATTCGTCAAATCAGCACTCACATCAAAGAGTCACTCTTCTCAATTTTAGCAGCCCAACAATTTTCCGATCCCAAAAAAAAAAATTGCCAAATTATATTTTGTTTTGATTATCAATACCAAATGATTATAATCATTACCGATTTTCATTCATCACTTTTTTTTTCCTTTTGGCTTGCAATATTTTATTTTTTTGTTTTTTTTTTTTCATATCTTCGAAAAGTCCGACAACAAAAAAAATTGTCGGAGTCAATATGGCCGGTCTCGCGAAATTGACGGCAACTCTTGAACCGGATAAAAAAAAATGAAAAAACTGAAAAAAATAAAAATTTTGCCCCGAAAGCGGCGCGTTCGATGACGGCTGAATCGCGGGGCATAAAATTGCATTATTTATTTCACGCCGCATAATGGCCGATGGTTATCGTTAAGGTCAGCTATATGGGTATCCTTTCGAGGGCCATCCTTCGGCCTCTCACGTTTAGGAACTGGAGGCGCGGGGGGGGGGGGGGGGGGGGAAGGGAGATGAGGAGCAGGGACCAAAGGAGTGTGCGATAGTTGGCAAGTGGATGAGTGTGCGATGGTGGTGCTCTTGTTTGGTAAGACACTGTTACCAAGATCGAAGAATAAGGTGGCGTGAGCTTGAATCGCGAATGTGAACGCGTACGAGAAGACGAAGTATAGACGAAAAATAAGAAGAGGAAGCAAGAAGAAGCAAGAAGAAGAAGAAGACGAGAACGAAAGGTGGAGGAGTATCGAAACCGAACAACCGAAGACGCTGGACGAAGGGAAAAGGGGGCGGGACGGTCCATTAGGCGGTATCGGGACCATCGCACGGTAGCACCACGCTCTCTGCATCTCAATGCCCAACGGCCCCCCCGACTTCGTATAGGGACGGACCCAAATATTTCCGTACCCCTTTCGTTAGCCAAAAATAATTCGACGAAAAACAAAATTCCGAAAAAAATTCTCCATCGACAAAATTGTTCCAACGCAATTTTCATCGTAAAATGGTGATCGGGTACTTTATTTTGGTGGGGGGTCAAAGGTCACGAGGATCGATGTTCGGAATCATGAACAATTCAACGAGCCCAATGCGTTTTTTTCGAAAGGACGAAATTTTGAAACGTCCACCAGTTGCTTTTAGTTCCCCGGATTGCTACGACTTTCAAACTCCTGCAGCGCTTGAAACATCGATGTCAGATAGATTTTGTCCGGGACTTTTTTGTAGAGAATTCAATTTCCTACATTATCGTTCGTATGAACTTTTGTTCTACGACGCGTCGTTTAGCCGGGGTTCGCATGGAAAGATAAAAATTCATTGATACGATTTCACTGCATCAATCGTTTTCCTGGAAAATTTCGAAAGTTTGCACGAACTTGAAATTCGCATGTGATCATCAAAGTCACTTGAAAGATTCTCGTAGCTAATTGGAACCCTCCATCAGTCAATTTCCCAAAAAAAAAACCTGCAACATTGTCCTGAATTCTGACACTTCGAAGCATATTAAACGTCCTAAAATTTGATTGTTCTGACCATTGATGGTTATGAATTTCGATCCCCACCCATTCAATATTCCTCTCCAATAATTCCTAACCATCGAACATCACCCTCGAACCATTTCCATCCGTGTCATATCCCCGTTAAAATTATTGATCGGTTGAAAATTATCAAAAGACACAAATAAATAAGTTAATTGACTAACATGAATTTTTCCTTTTTTTTTTTTTTTTCGTTTATCTGGGTCGCAAAAAAAATGAAATGTGTCCAAAGAACGGATACCCGAGAAACTTATATGAAAGCGGCCCTGAAGTCCGAACAACACCGGTAGCCCCCGCGGCGTTGTCTTGTGATCCGGACCGCGAAGACGACGACGAAGACGACGACGAAGACGACGACGAAGACGACGACCGATATACACTCTCAGCGACCGTGAGCCACCACCAACGCCAGCCAACAGCAGGCCCATGCGAATCCTCCCCGGGCTTTCTCACTCCTCGCTTGTTCCTCTATCTGAAGAATCCTGGACCCCAGCATCCCGGATGGGGTCCACACCGGGCTCCGTGGCTCGACTCTCGTCGCGGTTACCGATAAGCTTCGTGGCGCGTCTTCGATTTACCGGTACACACGCATGCATCCTGTCCGGTCTCCCTCGAGTGGCGAGGGCAGCAAGGTGGGGGGAGGGGGGAGGGGGAGGGGGGATGATTGCCGTGTGCTACCGTGGAATGTCGATTGGTCCACGCGATTCTAGTCAACTATTTCAACCACCCCGCCGGTCGACCCCGATCGTTGACATTCTAATGGAGACTTCAACCAAACGATATTCCAAACTCGAAAAACTAATAAATACCGATGAGATATAGTTCAATTCTAGATTGACTTTATATACTAGACTGTATATATATTAAATTAGGGTGGTCCTTATTTTTGTCCGTTTTTTTTTTATAAATTTATTTTGACGCTTCTGGCGAATAATATTCGTGAGAAATTAATTCAATGAAATATACTACTTTGAAGTCTTTTTCTTGATTTTTGACTTTTCTAGCTTGACTATATATATATATAGGTCTGTTTTATTAAATTTATTTTGACGCTCCTGGCGAATAATATTCGTGAGAAATTAATTTAATGAAATATATACTGTTTTAAAGTCTGCATCTTGAATCTTGACACTTCTAGCTTGACTGTATATATATATAGAACTAGGGTGTTTCTCATTTTTAGATGTTTGTATTGTTTTGTCTGATTGGTATTTTGCTTTTTTATATATATTTTCCATATACATATATATATATATTTTTTTTTGCATTGCTAAAGTTGCCACATGCCTCGCTTCAACACATAAAATCAAAGATTGTCAACCGACTCCACCACGATCATAATCATCGAACCCAGTTCGAGCTCTGGGCAACGCAGAAGTTGCGTTTTCTCTTTATTCGTCATTTTTTTTTCCATTCTTTTTTCTTTGCAAACGCGTTTTTTACGTGTGAAATATTGTTATAGTCGAAGGATTGATAATTATCGATGCAAAACTTGTCTATCAAGCGGTTGATTGCATTTTGATTGAATCGTCATGATCGTCCCGGTATTCATCGGCAAGATTTATAATAATTTCACAATTTTTATTCGCATAAATTGATTTCGAAAAAATATACATATATATATATATATTTTTTCAGTCATCGACGATATCCCGCGAAGCAAGTGGACGTGAGTTGTGTGTTTTTCGCAGCAATAACTCACGTACGGGGATGTTTTCGATGTCGTCACTATTTTTTTTTTTTTGTTTTGTCCTTGTTGTTTGTATCAAGCTCGCAGACTTGCAATTTTTTTTTTTTAAATTTTTTCTAATTTTTCACATCTTGCAATTAATTTCTTCAATAGAAAATATATTTTTTGTGGAAACGGGATTGATTATTACTGCACGAACGGTTTGATAATACTCAAGATAATGCGTCTACATATAGTCTATATATATGAGGTGTTCCACCCCATTTCGAACGGTCAAAAAGTTTTGCACTCCCAAAAAAATTGAAATTTGGTCAAATTATTCAATTAGACGAAAAAAAGTAGTGTGAATTTTTTCAGATTTTTTGGATCGCATTTTTTTGAGTTTTTCAACATTTCAAAATTTTCTAAATAACGTTATATATTGAAAGCATACGATTAAACAGAAAAATGTTTCAGACAAAAAAGTTGCAGTTTTCCATAAACTTTGTGAAAACATTTTTCTTGGAATTTTTCGAGTTCAAAAAATGACCATTTTCATCAAAAATATACGAAAATAATTTTTTTCGGTCGGTATGTCACCTTCGATTTATCTCAAAAAATTCCTGAAAATACTCTGAAATGTGTAAAATACACACGTATTTTTTTTGTCATGGCTCGATTAGTTGTTCCTAAGCTATGCTTTGGTTTATTAATAATATTTATTAAAGTTTTTTTAGAAAAATCAATTATTATGGAAAATCATAATCTCCCGAATTGTTTTTCTCAAATTTACAGATGAAAGAACATTTACAATAATAATATTAATGTTTTTGAGCTTATTGGATAATCGATAACGTAGATGGAACTCCATTGAACTCGTTCGAAAGCTACGCTCTATAATCACTCGTTCAAAAAATTCAATGATTAAGTGAATAATTTTCTGTCCTAACATCATATTTTTTATTATTGTTCCGTAAATGAATCACAACGTTAGAACTGGGAAAAAGTGAAGCATAAACAGATCGTTTCGAGTTATTTATTTTTTCAGACTCGGTGAGTTACGAAGTCCGTGGCGAGCGAATATATTTTGCATTGGAGAATCCCATCCGGTCCTGGTATAATGCAAAGGTGTTTTTGGGTCTTTGGTACAGCTTTCAGTCGCTTAAATCTCGATTCCATCTACGTTATCGATTATCTATGCTCCAATAAGCTCCAAAACATTAATATCATCATTGTAAATGTTCTTTCATCTGTAAATTTGAGAAAAACAATTCGGGAGATTATGATTTTCCATAATAATTGATTTTTCTAAAAAAACTTTAATAAATATTATTAATAAACCAAAGCATAGCTCAGGAACAACTAATCGAGCCATGACAAAAAAAATACGTGTGTATTTTACACATTTCAGAGTATTTTCAGGAATTTTTTGAGATAAATCGAAGGTGACATACCGACCGAAAAAAATTATTTTCGTATATTTTTGATGAAAATGGTCATTTTTTGAACTCGAAAAATTCCAAGAAAAATGTTTTCACAAAGTTTATGGAAAACTGCAACTTTTTTGTCTGAAACATTTTTCTGTTTAATCGTATGCTTTCAATATATAACGTTATTTAGAAAATTTTGAAATGTTGAAAAACTCAAAAAAATGCGATCCAAAAAATCTGAAAAAATTCACACTACTTTTTTTCGTCTAATTGAATAATTTGACCAAATTTCAATTTTTTTGGGAGTGCAAAACTTTTTGACCGTTCGAAATGGGGTGGAACACCTCATATATATATATATATATAGCTTATACATAATCCATACATAGACTATAATTAATTTATGTAATATATATTTTTTTATTCAATATAATTTTCTTGCATAATATAATATTTTTTATATGTATAAATCTCTGCATCGAAACTTTCGATGATGATTCTGTGAGACAAAGATAGACGGATACGAAATAAGCTATAAGAAATCACTGTGAGAACATGTGAAAGCGGATATCCGGACAGGAAATCCACCAGGAGCACGTGGCCACGTTGGCCGCGTTCTTCGTCTTCCTTCCCCCTCCCCCCTCCCCCGTCCCCCCACATCCTTTTTCATCGTCTTCGCGACTTGGTTTATCGCATCGGTCCGAAGTAGCCGCCGCCACGTTGGGCGCTTCGGATTCGAAAAATCCATTAGCCCCCGAGAGAAACGAAATTCGCGAAGGTCCAAGATTCAACTCGCGTTCGAACGAGCAGAACGGCGACCAAGCGGTGGGTTTAGGGGCGACGGGGGGGGGCGGGGGCGGGGGCGTGGGGGGTGTACGCCCTGACAAGCCACGATTCGACGCTCAGTGTCCCGAACAAAACGAGTCGATGGTGCGAATGAAAAAAAAAAATAAAAATAAAAAGAAAATTAAGAAACGATAAAAAGAAAATTTGAAAAAGACAAAAAAAAAAAAAAAAAAAAATCAACAACGACTCAACGAACGATAGTTGAAACGAAAATAGCGTCGAGAAAGTGCGAGTCGGAGGGGGAGAAAAAATGGTTTGTCGCGTTACCGGAACGCGGGTTTCGCTAATGGCCGGCTTAACCGGATTATGAAGAATTAAATTAAGGGAATTGTGTGTGTGTGTGTGTGTGTGTGTGTGTGTGTGTGTGTTTGTTTCGGTGACTCCGCGGCTCGTTGTTGTAGCTGTTTTGCCGGGACCGATGCCGATTGCCGAGGGAGGCGCGACTATCCAGTCTCTTATAACCCGCGAGCGTTTCAGGACCGACGACCCTATACCGAGGGACGCTAACGTGTCCGCCTAATGAGCTCAACCGTGCGCGGCTCGGGGATCCGGTGAAGTCCCGATGAGTCCCGCAACTGGGCGAGAGGATAAGAGAATCCTGACCAGCCTCTGGGGGGGGGGGCCAAGGGAGCTGGTTGTACTTTCTTTGCCGACTGTGTGTGTGACAACCGACTCACCCGTATCGACTTCATGACACTTCGCAGGGCCGACGAACGTTTTCTGAACGTTTCTGCTGAAGATTTCGGGTCAAGCTTTTTGCTGAAGCTTTGTGGTGAAGCTTTCTGGTGAAGCTTTCTGGTGAAGCTTTCTGGTGAAGCTTTCTGCTGAAGCTTTTCGGTGAAGTTTTCTGCTGAAGCTTTGTGTTGAAGCTTTCTGGTGGAGCTTTCTGCCGAAGCTTTTTGCTAAAGCTTTCTGCTGAAGCTTTTTGCTGAAGCTTACTGCCGAAGCTTACTGCTGAACACTTCTGGTAAACCTTTCTGGTGAACCTTTGTGCTGAATCTTTCTGCTGAAGCTTTTTGGTGAACCTTTCCGCTGAACCTTTCCGCCGAACCTTTTTGCTGAAACTTCAACCCCCCAACAAAAACTCGACCCCCGCTGATTCGGTTCTGGATTTTTTTTGGCTTCCATTTCGTCGCAAAAGCACCCTGGAATTTTTTTTTCAGAATTTTCGGATCCCCCACAACCCTCGAAAAAATTAAAAACTACCCCCGAATGAAGAAACACTCATTTCGACGTGATTGAAAACTTTTAATGTTTTTTTTTTCGTGATTTCTGAGGTAAAATCATAAAGTTGATAAAAATTTCAGAGTGAGTTCTGTATTGCAACTATTTATTTATTTATTTTTTTTTTAATCGGACGGTTCAAACGTAATTCTTGCTCATTGAGGATCATGATTTTTTTTTTAGCTCTTGTTCCACCTCAATAACAACCCTGATTTTTTTCCAAAATCTTCGGATCCTCCGCAACCCTCAGAAAAATGCAGAACTACCCGAAAATATTTCCACAACTATATATATCCACATGCCGAACATCCACGCAAGGGTTGTTGGATAACGGTTTCATTTTTCACGTCCACTCGTTCGTTCTCGCGGATCTCGCGCGAGTATCCCGCCGCGCGATAAACAGCTTCGGATCCTCGTGAGGGTCTGGCCGGGGGCGATTACGAACGAGAACCACGTCTCGCATCGGGCTATATCGAACGACGACAACGACGCGCAGCGACGGGCTGAGGCCGAGTCGAGCTGAACCGAGAGTCGAACGGGCGACTAGATTTTCCTGTCAATAAATCAAGTCGATCCGCGCGCGCGCGGGGCGGCCTCGGCATTTCTGCGATAGTCGACGTTGTCGTCGTCGTCGTCGTCGTCGTCGTCGTCGTCGTTGCAGCGGCTTCGACCAACGACGCCGACGTTACCTGCTTCCTTATTCATACGAGCGAACCCACCGAGCTGAGCTCTCTCTCTCTCTCTCTCTCTCTCTCTCTCTCTCTCTCTCTCTCTCGCCAGATTCCAGAAAAAAAACATCATGCTAGCCGATCGAGGCCTCAACGATCATCTCCCCTCCCCCTCCTCCTCCCCTCCCTCTCCTTCTGCCTCGCCGTCTTCACCCTTTCCACTCCTCAAACATCCTTCACTCGCTTTGCGCCGACATATGTTTTGTTTATCCATCGCAAACTCGTCAACAACAATGATCCCCACGATCATAAGCTTTGGCAGATAAATCGGGGAATAGAAAACAACGAATGACCTTGAAAAACTCGATCGAGAAATTTTCATCTCTGTTTGGATTTTCTTTCAACGTCGGATTTAGGGTGAGGCAGGTTGAAAGTAGGACACGAAGTTACAAGTAATTCGTATATTCAAGTGAAACCCTTCGCGGTCACCCGGGGGGGGGGTCAGAATGACCCCTCGAGCCCAACTTCAATCTAAAAACATTTTTTTAAAGAAAATAAATTACGAGTAATTATCAATTACTTGTTTTTGTATTTTTTTTATTTTTTTATTTCATTCTATTTTTTTAAGGACTCTCTCGAAGGTTATTTGTTTAGCAGGCAAACGATAAACTCAATATGCTCAGGGGCATAGTGATGAAAAAAAAAAAAAATGAACAACAACAACAATAAATAAAAAAATTGCAATTGTAAACCACATTATCGTCGATGAAATATAATGCGTACAAACATCCCCCATTTTATCGTCGATAATGCAATTAATTTTTCCCGAAGTTGACGACGACTCGCCCGCGAACTGGTCGAGTGGGATTGTCCGTGTGTGCGCATGCGCTTCCAAGCCCGCGACGAGGAAGACGAAGACGCGACGAAGACGACGAAGAATATAAATTTCGTCGTAAACCTGAAACAGATATATCCAATATGTTTATCGTCGTTATCGTGGAATTTCACGCAAATAGCGTCGCTGAGTACGGACTTTACGTACTAATTAGAAAATCCCCGACTGTACAACGAGGCATTCGTTAATAGTTTTTTTTTTTTTGCTTTTTTTTCTGTCTTTGAGAATTCCGTGAATATCTCGATTATCGAAACAACCCGAGATCGCGTGTGTTGTTTTTATTTTATTTTTACTTTATTTATTCTGTTTTATTTTTGTTTTTATTTTTATTAAAAATTTTTTTTTATTAAATTATTTTTTTTTATAACACGTCGATGCTTCCAATTTTTTTTTCGAAACGATGAAAAGTAAAATAATAGCTGTGCAAAAATTTACGAATTTTCTTGGATAATTTTTCGGACACGTTTGTCAAGCGTTTTTATAATTCCGACGAATCGCTTCGAAGTGCGGATATTCGAGGTTTGCGCATGCGCGCAAGCGACATTGCAGCGACGGTGACGGATATAAAGTGGAAATAGCCGTCGCCATTTAATTGGGACTCGACGAACTCCGACCGCGCGCGCGCGCGAGTTTCTGGCATTAAGTATGATGTTGCGTTGAGTTCAATTAAAATGGAAATTGGGGATGGTCCGTGGATCCCCGGGCCAACATATATATACATATCGCGTTTTCCGGTTGACGCTATCGCCCGCAATCGTACCCCCTCCCCTTCCTTCCCCTCCCTTTTCAACCCCAACAACCGTCGCGGTCCAACACAGCGAAGCCCACACACTTGTCTAGCGTTTTAGTCAAACCCTCGGAAAACCCTTCTCGCACTTCGAGTTAACTTCGCCATCGCGCCGTTTCTACCAAAGCTCATCATCCTCGAATTCTCACGCCCCCTCTCCCCTCCCCTCTGCCCCCGCCCCCTCTTCCCCATCTCGTTGCTTAGTCTCTGCTAGCTTTGTCACGTGATCTCATCGACGATAATTAACACGAACAAATTGTCAGCATGTTCGTGAAGGGTTGTCCAACCCTGAAAATCAAACAAATATTCTAACAAAGCTTTGAATTTGTGGATCGACTGACGGAATTATTGAGACGGTTTTGTTTTTCTTTTTTTTTTTTTTTCAATTTTATTTAGTAGAGTGAATTTATTAATTGTAAATGTGAAATGAGAAGAGAAAAATCTGGTTGTTTTGAGATGGTAGATTAATTGACTTTTGCCAGTCTGCCATAATTTTTTTTCTTATTTCATTTTCAATTAATATATATGCATCCTGCTAAATAGAAAAAAATAAATAATAACGTCTGAATGATTTTTTGAGACGTTCTCTCAGTGAGTTTTTTCAAGAATCAATCCCTTCTGAGATTCTAGGAAAAATAACTGAGAACCCAACTCGAAATAATATGCATATATCCTGTGAAATTTTCTCAGCTTTTCGACAAAAGACTATATCGAAAAAATTTCCAAAATTCGATCAACGTTCGAAAAACAGCTTTTCATGTTTCGGATTCGATTTTCACGGATTTTCGAGAGTCGAAATAAAAAACTGAACTATTTTTATCGAAAAGCCGAGACAATTATTCACGCGAAAAACACACATTTTTAATACATTTTTTCAACAGCGTAATCGTGTGCAAAAAAAATACTTGAAAAAAAAAAAAATTTGGGCATTTTTTTTTCAACATGCACTTCGAGCTGCATTTTCCGATCGCCGGTCGAATGAATGCGATAGAAAAAAAGGATTTGCGAACAAAAATAAACAAAAACCAAAAAAAAAAAAAAACATTTTTTTAAAAAACGAATGGACAAAAAAAAAAAAACGAGCGAGAAAAAAATTGAAAGAGATAGTTGTCGTTGAGACTGGGAGTTGGGTTGAGGCTAATGAAGCCGAGATTACAAGAGCGCGGTTGCATGCTCGAGACGCGGGGTCTACCAGTCCCCCACCCGCCCCGCCCATCCCCCGGCCCACAGATATCGGCTCGTAATTAACACTGAAATATCATTGGCGGGGTGGCCGTTGAGGCACGAGAATCCGTGCATCTCTTTCTTCATGTTTCTCTCTTTCTCACCATCTTCGTCTCTCTTTCTCTCCCACTATCTTTGTCTCTCTCTCTCTCTCTCTGTCTCTCTTGGCTGTTGGTCCGGAATGACCAGCAAGGCTTTCCTGACTACCTCCTCCACCCCTCCCAACCCTTTCCACCCCGAGAATTCGATCGAGAGACAAGACCTCTTCTCCTCCTCCCACGAACCGCGAATCTCACACCGCACGGTCGTCACGCTCGCGCCAAATGACTGCGAAATCAATTTTCACAAAGTCATCAATTCACCTACGTTCATTAATAATTTATCAATAATGTCCTCACGACTATTGACGAAAAAAAAAAAAAATAAAAGAGAAAACAATTGCATCAAAATTGATATAACCTAGAAAAATATATATAATATTTTCTTAAAGAACAAAGATTTAAAAAATACACATTAATTATGCTGTTTTTTTTTTTTTCAATTTTTAAAACAATTACGAAATTTCCCTCGAACGTAAATCGTAAATTGAAACGTGTGCGAAGTCGTGAAAACCACTAACGAATGTCCGACGGTGTGGCTGGTGAAAAAAAATGTAAAAAAAAAAGAAAAAACAATTTCCACGATCGTGTACTCTCCGGTTAAATCAATTATTCCCGCGATACCGGCATCGTTCGTGATTATTTAATTGAGAAACATAACAAACCTTAATGCGATAATTATGAAACATCAAATACGCATTATACGAGAAATCCATATTCGGATTTTCGAAATGAGAAAAAAAAAAAAAAAAAAACAACGAAACCAACAACGTTTATCACAACTGTTAATAAATAGCAAATTTAATGCCAAATACATATACACACACATATATACACACATATATATATATATAAACACAAGAGCCGGATCGCCGGGTAATAATGGTCATCGGGTTGGCCGATTTGTGCAGTCGTCGACGTTAAAGAACGGCTCTGGCTCGCTTATTAATGACTATCCAACAAAAGCGCGTGTACTAGCGGGTAGAAGAGACGATTCTGTGGGTGGGGGAAGAGGGGTGGGGGTGAATTTCGATCGTACAAGTCCGCTAAGCAGCGAAATAGTCAGATTCCCCGTGCCGCAAAATAGATTCGAGCTCTCTTCTTCTTCATCGCATCCTCTCTCTCTCTTTCTCTTTCTCTCTCAACCCTCTTTCCGTTTCTCTCACTTCCTCCCCGTCTTCCTTCGCATCTTCCGATGACCAAAAGACCGACTCCTCGTGGCGCGAGATGCACCGCGACGCATCGATTCCGCACACGTGTGCGTGCGTTGTCGAGACTTAATAAGACATCGTGACTCGGCGCTAAGTCAGCGGGCCTAAGTGATCGGTTAATTGTGCATTAAACCGTACGTAATTGAATCATATCGATGTGTTAGAAGCAACGAAAAGCAAAAAGAAAAGATTCCACGTGGCCACCTACCGGGCGTGTATCGCATTATCGAAGTCGATGGCGAATTAAATGATAAATGAAGTTTGTAAAAATTAATTTTTAGAAATCTATGAGATCTAGAGCTGTTGTTATAATTCTAGGGTAAGCTTCAGAGAAGGTGTTATGTTACATTCGCTGATTTTTTTTTCAATTCAGTTTTAGTAGTTTTAGTTAATGTTTTGTTCTTGAATATCTTTTAGAATATCTTTCTAAATGTGCCATTTAAAAATATGAAAAAAATATTTTCGCATTCCACATAGTTAGCCCTTTCGTTAGACACCCCACATGACATGTGTAATTAAAAAAAAAATAATCGAATACCCAAATTTGCCCCCTCTTCAATTTCACGAATCTATCCAGAAGAATTCTTCATGAATTTCTTTCGCCATGAACGAATATGATTATCTGTCAACCTCTGGTCAAACTTTTTACACGAGGACTTCCAGACCCCTAAAAAAATGGTCTGAACAAAAAATATCGACTTCGTGAAGCTCGAGGTATCGGACGATCGGTAGTGAAAAATAAAATGGACGTGAGACGTGGTCGTGGAACGCGAGTTGCCGAGAGCGAGAGAGAACGAATGAGAGAGAGAAAGAGAGAGAGAGAGAGATAGCCAAAGATAAGGAGCATCAAGAGAAGCACCGTGAAATCGTGCAAAAGCTTCCTGCCCCGAAGAAAATAAGCGTCCGTGACGACATCAAAGTGAGGAGGGGGGGGGGGGGAGGATTGCGCTGTTAAACGATCGAAGCGAATGCGATGAAGATATCACACAGTACAACGCAATAATGAAGAGATCGGTATACGTACACCATCCGATCTCGTGATTCCCCGATCGAATGAGCGTCGACTTAAAGCCCAGGTCCGACGATCGCTAAAAAATCGGCAACACTCTCGCAAAGCCTTCTCTCTTCCAGCTTCGACGACGTTTTTTTTTTCTTCCTCCACGATTCAAAATTGGCGTCTCGAACCACGCGAGAGATTCGTGTCTGAAAACTACGGTTAGCGAGGTCACGTGAAGGTTGGGGGTGGAGGGGGGGGGGGGGGAGGGCAACGATTGCGAGAGAAGACTGCTGTGCTATCCGACGATCACGTATTCGCGCGGATAGTCGAACGCGAATCCCACAGCGCACGGTCGCGATCGGCGAGCAACCGCGCATGCGCGAATGAGCGCAAGCCGGAACAACGCGAGTCCCAGCACGATCGGCGAGTACGACGAGGGGTCTTACGAGGGAAGCACGTGCGCGACCGAAAAACGTTTTATAAATCGCGGGTTAATTCGCCGCTTAGAGCCGAACGATAGCCGAAGATCGGTGAGGAGGGGCGCTTAGGGGAGGGGGGAGAGGGTGACTGAGCTGCTATGCTTCGTGGACGAGATGAGCTTCGATCGGGAGGGCCGAGAGAAAGAGAGAGAGAACCATTGCGCATTATAAAGCAAAATGATTTCGCGATAGGGTTTCATTAACACAGTCTATTTAATTAAGACATTATCACGTAATAATGATCTCTCGCGTGTGTTTTAATGAATGAATGAAACACGCCTCATAAATAATTAATCCGCGAACGATTAAGCCGTGACCATCGGCCGTATGGACGCGGGGCGATCGCCCGGGCGCCTGCGCAGTGGGCCTAACCTCTTCTCGCTTTCGCTGTGTGTCTATCTGTCTCTCTTGCTCTGTTGGGGACAGTGCTAGCCTGCAGCTATGGCACTCTCTGGCTCGAACACACACGAGAGAGACCTCGCGATCGGTCCCAGATGGATCTACGATGATCGGTAAGCTTGTTGATCTACTAGGCTCATTCGGAATCTTTCCCCGTCTCTCTTACACTCACACACACGGACGAGCGATCTTTCACCGGTGCAAGCATTATCTTCTCTACGGCGATTCGACGGCCGCGATCGCACAAAATGGACTCTGAGCACACACGTTTGCAGACATTGTAACGAAAAAAAATAAAAGAACAAACATAAATCGGCAATTTTCATTCAACGACGAGATTATCCAAACGATATTTCGTTGATTGAAATATGGAAGCGTGACGAAGAGAATAAATTATGATTTAGAAAAATACAGAGACAAGAAAAATCGGTGAGTCAAAAAAAAAAAAATCTAATTTTATTGAATTAGATTTTTTTTAGTTGGCGATTTTTATTATCGTATTCTTTTCAGTTATTTTTTTTCTTCGACCGTCCATTTGGAAATCAACGAATTGAGAATTGAAAATAATGAATTCTAATTTTATTGAATTAGATTTTTTTTTAGTTACCGATTTTTCCTTGTAGTATTTTTTATCATCATTACACATTCTTTTTCTCTGATTGTCCATATATTGGAATCAACGAAATTCGGATTGAAATATCAAATTCGGAATCTTATTCAATCAGATTTTTTTTAGTTATCGATTTTTCTCGTCATATTTATAATAATAATAATAATTATTATTATTTTTTAATTTTTTTCCAGGATCGATACTGTGGATGCAATTATGTCATGTTGAATAATCGTGATTCAAATGGACAATTCGCTTTGAACGTGCGTCGCGAGTTTCGGAATCGGTTCGCGCAACATTTTTCCGAAAATTCGGCCAAGAAGTTAAAGCGAAAATATAACCGAACGAACGATCCATCGACGATGGATCGGGACTTTCGTGCGATCCCTTACACACTCCGAGTCAACGAGAAAACATCACCACATCAGACACGCGGCGGCAGCGGCTTCGCGCTACGCAAAGTTTCGAAAGCACGCGCGCGCAAGCGCACGCGATTGCGCACGCGCGTACAGTTTGTTACGGCGAAACCGCGGTGTGGTGATATTATGTAGATTTTTCGGTTGGTCTGGACGTCGGCTAGCGGGCAACCTCGACCTTCTACCCGAAGCAAATAAACCAGTTTGACGACGTACTACGAAGTCCACGGTGAAGACTCGACGAAGAGAGAGATAGAAAAATAAGACGTGTGAGACGCAGAAGAAGAAGAAGAAGAAGAAGAAGAAGAAGAAGAAGAAGACGAAAAAAAAACGAAAAATAACTAAACGAAAAATAGAAAAGACGTTACGTGCCACGCTGGAACGGTCCAGAAAGATACAATTCTCTCTTTTTATCATCTATATATATGTATATATTGTATATGTATGTCTCTCTTTCTCTCTCTCTCTTGATCTTTCGGCGGCCGAGAGGTCCGCCACTCTGCCAAACGGTATCCAAAGCCCCCCCGAGGACATTCACAGGATCGTGCAACCATCGTTCTCCACCATCGTTCACGATTCTCAAACTCTACGATGTTTTATTCCACGAAAACACGTTTTTTATCCCAGAAAAAAATACGGCGAACACATTTGTTCGCTTATGTGTGTGTGGGTCTAGGGGGAAGGCGGGGGGGGGGAGGGTCGGTCGACGACGAGATCGTATTGAAATAATTCGTCATTGACGTACGCTCCACGTGTGGATCAAACGATCTCCGATATATTTATATATATATATTATATATATATATATATATATATATATATATATATATATATATATATATATATATATATATATATGTAGATATTGTATATGGACCATTCCTTCAAATATCGGACAATTTTTTTGGGCTTTGCGATCTGGAATCTTTGTGATATTCACACGGATGAAAGTGCATGTTGAAAAACAAATTGTCAAATTTTTTCAAATTTTTTTTTCTATTATTTTGTCAGCTAATAATGATTGAGGTGTTTTTTTTTATTTATTTCGTTTTCTTTTTTTTTCTCAAGTATTTTTTTTTCATACAATTACGGTGTTGAAAAAATATATTAAAAATTTGTTTGTCACGTGAAATTGTCTCGGCATTTCGATGAGAATATCAGTTTTTCATTTCGACTCTCGAAAATCCAGTGAAATCGAATTTGAAACTTAAATATGGCTGTTTTTTCGGTCGGTTTCCAAATTTCAGAAACTTTTTGCACTCTAAGCTACGCAAAAATCATAAAGATCCCATTTTACACACAGACACACACACACACATATATATATATATATATATATATATATATATATATATATATATATATATATATATATATATATATATATGTGTGTGTAAAAGCTGGAGCAGATGAAAATCGCGAAAAAATATGTTAAACGGCCGCAAGACGCTTCGAAGTTGAAAAAAGTAAAAAACAAAAAACCAAAAAAATAAAAAAGGGAAGAAAAAAATGTATAACGTTTTCGTATCCTTTTTTCCGCATCTGCCCGGACACTCGCGACGACTTCCACGCGGCAAAAGCATCTTCTTCCCCTCTTTCTTACTCTCTCTCTCTCTCTCTCTCTCTCTCTCTCTCTCTCTCTCTCTCTCTCTCTCTCTCTCTCTCTCTCTCTCTCTCTCTCTCTGTCTCTTTCTCTCTCTCTCTCTCTCTCGTTCTCTCGTGATTCGCGCGCATCCTCGGATCTGGTATCGCGATAATGGGTCTGCTCCTTTGGTGTCGTGCGACAACAATGCGACAAACGGTTTTGCCACCTATCTTACGTCGTGGATTACCATACGATCTGCATATTCACGCGCGGCGCGAAGCCACGCGGAATCTCTCCGACTCTCTCGAGGTTCTCGACTGTGCTTCGAGCGCGCGCCCGCTCGCCGCCTCGCTCGTCTCGCTCGACGGTTCTCCCGCATTTGAGGTCCCTCTTTCTCTCTCTCTCTTTCTCCGTCTCTCTCTTCGCGCGCACACCTCGGGGCCAGACTCTTCGTGCGTACGAGCGACGCGCGCGTCGCTCGCACTGAGAGACCGGCTCGGTTGCAAATCGCCCCCGTCACCGACACGCACCCTTCCGGCTCAATTTCGAAACCATTTTTTCCAACCCAATTGGAGCTTGAAAAGTTTAATCGCGGTGCTTTGAAAATTTTTTTTTTTTTTTTTTACTCATTATACATATATGTCATACACGTGACTTGTCGATACGATTGCCTCATCTGTCTTTTTTTTTTTGTTTCAACAATCGTGAAAGATTATAGACGATTAAAATTTTCATGAAAATTTATTATTTATGTGAAATTATTTTAAAAAATCAATCGATTATTCGTTCGTTTTTTTTTTTTTTTCGTCTTTTGTATATAAAAAAAATCAAACATTCTTTTTTCAATAAATAAAAAAACGAATATTGGTTTTTTTTATCAAAGAAAAACGAACATTCTTATTTTGATAAGAATGTTGAAAATTCTTTACTTTTTATAAGAACAACAATCGTTTTTTTTTTTAATCAGAAAAACGAATATTCTTTTTTTCAATAAGAAAAACGATTATTCTTTTTTTTTTTTCAATAAGAAAAACGAATATTCTTCCTTTTAATGAAGAAAAATAAACATTCTTTACTTATTTATAAGAACAACGAGATCATTCTTTTTTTAATCAGAAAAACAAATATTCGTTTTTTTCTTAATAAGAAAAACGCACATTCTTTGTTTGTTTGACAACGACGATCATTTCTTTTTTTACAAAAAAAAAAAAAAAAAAAAAAATCAAACGCCAACGAACGACAATGGCATTGTAATTTGTACGAGTCTGGTGTGTGATGAACGATGGTGTGGCACCGATGGTTGGCGAAACGGTCGCAGGTAGCATCAGTGACGAGCCACGTTGGGTGCACGCCAGGCAGAGATCGTGCAGCTCCACGAGCACCAGCAGCAGCAGCAGCAGCATCAGCATCAGCAGCAGCAGCAGCAGTCGGAGAAGTGAGCGGTATATCTGTCTCCCGGCTCGATTGGCCGCGTGCGTGATATGTTGAATACACTCTCTCGCCACCGGAGATCTCCCGGAGTCTCTTCGTGTAAGATTGCGTGTATCACGAGGCGCACCCAAGGCTCACTTTGTCATCGCGAGACCTCGGTATATACACCGTTACATCCACATTCGTACTAAATTATGTTGTACAAGCCCATCGTCCCGAAAACCTTCGGCCCTCAACTCGCTGGAATCGGACAAATTTCCGCGATCCTTGCAACCCGAATCGATTAATCACGACTTATATCCAATCCAATTAAAAAATAATCGATAATTTTTTTGAAGCTTTTGTAAAATATCGCAAAAGTTATTTTATCAATTTTTTTTTTTTCGACCGTTTGAAATTTCATACGATTTTTGCAATTATATTGTCAATTATTTCGAGAATGTTATTTACATTTCCCATAAGATGCCCATACGTCCTTATTTTCCATAAGAGCACACACGTTAAATTTCACACGATCTATAACTTCAAAAATATCACGTTATAATCGTTTCCAAATTTTTTTTTCAAGTTTTCACAAAATACGAAAATCCAATGGGCTATGAAATTTTTTAATATTTTTAACACATATGATTTACTTTGATTCGTTGATTCGTTTATCGAAATATCATTTACGAATAATAAATCGATTGTCCCTGAACGTGATGGTAAGGTGGACCGGTGATGTTTGTGTTTTTGTGTGCGAGTGTGTGGATGATGCGACCCAAGCAAGCTGGTCCACGATTGCCGAAGGCGTTGTGCGCGCTGAAAGACGTTGTACCAAAGCGACGTGCCGATTCCGTCGACGTCGTCGAACGTATACATATATATATATATATATATATATATATATATATATATATATATATATAAACGATAGGAGCTCGGCTTGCCGGCCGGGCCGGCCGGACGACGGTCCGGCAGTCAAGGATGGCCGGATTATAAGCGAGAGGACTATCCCATACGGCGCTCGATCGGCGGTGTCGCAAGCCCGCGACGAGGCAGTCGACTTACATCCGACGACGACGACAACTACGACGACGACGTCATATTCACCGCGAGCCAACACTCTCGAACGGTTCCACAGGCCACAAGGAGCGCCCGCGGCTTATCCTCCGATCCCCAACGACCATCGCCGCTCCTATCTTGTTTTTTTTTTCCCATTTTTTATACATTTTTTCGATCTCTGTCTCTCTTTTTTATTTTTTTTTTGTTTTTTTTTTTAAATATTTTTTTAGCGTCCTGATTCTCGCGGGAAAAAACAAATTGAGACCGAACGAGATGAGGATCCTTGCAATGATTTTCATCTCTTTCTCTCTCTCTCTCTCTCTCTCTCTCTCTCTCTCTCTCTCTCTCTCTCTCTCTGTTGCGCCTATTTTTGTTGGTCTTTATTTTTTTTTTAATCTCTGTCGCTCTTAATTTATTTTATTTTTTGTTTTCATTTATTTGTTATTTTTTTAGCGTCCTGATTCTCGGGGAAAAAACAAATTGAGACCGAACGAGATGAGGATCCTTGCAATGATTTCCATCTCTCTCTCTCTCTGTTTTGCCTATTTTTATTTGAAATTTTGTTTTTTTCATCTCTATCTCTCTTGTTTTTTTTTCTGTTTTTTTTTTCAAATTATTATTTTTAAAATATTTTTTAGCGTCCTCTTGCTCGTCTCTCTCTTGCTCTTTTTGTTATCTTTGTTTTTAAGATTTTTTTTCTCTATTTTCTCTCCCTCACTCATTTTTTAAACAATATTTTCTTACACGCGCCTGATTGTCTGGGAAAAAAAAATGAAGCCCGAACGAATTAACGATGCCTCTCGCTATTATCTGTTTATATAATTTCACTGGTCTATTTTTATTTATTTATTTTTGCCATCGTCGTTAATCTGAAAAAAATTGCGTATTTTTTTTTTTTTTTCAATGTACCCCTTCAATGATGAACCCTCTAAAAAAATGAACCCGATCGAAGTGACGATCCTTGTGATTCTCTTTCTCTCTCTCTCTCTCTCTCTCTCTCTCTCTCTCTCTCTCTCTCTCTCTCTCCTTCTTTTTATATCCATTTTTATTTCACGTTAATTCTATCATATTTCTATCATTTCTCATTATCATTAATATTATATATTATTATCCGACATCGATTCCACAGAATCGTTTGTAGCGCAACGAATCACATGGGCGATCGACGACATCGACAGGATTAACGAATGACTCCTGAATACGACTTGTTTGGGTGACGTCACGAGCACTCCTACGAAAGGGCAATCGCGTGTGGGTGACGAAGAGCTTACTTGGCGATATGGCATTGTCGCACAAGACACACACAAACACACACACACACACACACACACACACACACACACACACACACACACACACACACGCATACGCACACACGTGGACAACGAAGGCCGGACATGATATTCTGCTCTACGCGCATTAATAAAACAAACACAACGTTTGACGCAACACACTTATTTTCGCATGCCAGAGTGGCTCATGGTTATGAGTGGCCATTCGAGTGTCTCTCCAATCGACATTTCTGCGTGTGTGTTTATGTGGGTGTGTGTGCGTGTGTGTGTGTGTGTGTGTGTGACGATTTGGAACCTCGGTTGATGGTGCTCGATTATCACCCTGCAATCACCTCGCAACGCCAATGCGAAACTCAATTCACTTTCTATAGTTCAAGTGCACGCTTCATTGGCTCGACAATGTGTTACCATTCAAAGACTTTTTTATTTCTCACGTTTGATAACGAAGGTTGTTGCTTGAATAATTTTTTTGTTTTTGTTTTTCAAATCAGTCTTGGATAAAGGCAGTATCGATATGAAGAAATTGTGCATTTGGAGAGAGAGAGAGAGTGAGAGAGAGAGAGAGAGAGTGTAATTGCTGGATGAGCGTAGAAAGAAAATCAGAAAAATTATCACGGTGACAAAAACTACGAAAAAGACATCTAAAATAATTTAAAAAAATATTGTCGAAAAAAAATATATACATAATTAGCGAAAAATCGATTTTTTAAATATATTAAATCTGATTTTCAATATTTTCTTAAGGCCAATATTTTTATATTATTTCTATATTATTTATTATTTTAAGGCCAATATTCAATATTTTTCGAATTTTCAGTGATTTCTTTCTTTTCGAGAAGCTTAACCTTTTGCACGTGAAAAACTTGCCCAAGACTAATGTTTTCTTCTCGTACCAAAATACATAAAAAAAATCAATGATAAAAAAATAATAATAATAATAATAATAATAATAATAACAAAAAAATAAAAAAAACAATCAAGAAAAAAAAATCTAAAAAAATTAGACAGTTCATTTCTCGATGAGGACTTTCATTTGTAAAATTTAAAAAAACGATTTACTGGATATTCAAGCTCGAATTTGGTACTCGAATTTGTGAAATAACACGTATGCATCTTATATAGACATAGAAGTACAATTTTTATTATTTCGTTTTCATTGAAAAAAAAAAAAAAAAAAAAAAACGAAATTTGATTCAATTCAATCGAATTTAATTGTATATTAATATACAATATGCCCACTCGTTGAAGTAACGAAATGTGTAGTGTAAGAAACAGCGCGAGGAGTGACCCCCCCCCCCCGCCCGAAGGGATCTCTCTTACGGTTTGGCTGTGACGAAGGTCGTCGGGTCTGTCGCTAGTATTTTACTTCCTGGGCGAGTTTTCAAACCGCGAGATGAAAAGACACCACCGTGTATGGCCGCTCCCAAATCTTCAAAACCGTAAACCCGACACGATATGCTCTCGTCGTCCAGGCTTTTGCCCAGTTGCTCTCCTTCGAGACGATTCTCCAAAAGACCCTCGGCAACATATCCAGTCACATATCTCGAACTCCACGATCACATTTCTTTTCGAAATTCAAAATCTCGTGAAACATCGAATCGCACAAATTTACCGCAATTCGGCTTCGAAAAAAAAAAAAAAAAAAAAAAAAAAACAAACTAACTTCATCATTCGTTCGACGTGTTTTTATCGAATTTTTTTCATAAATCTTAATTCACATTTTGTTTGATGAAAAATCTAAGTTTAAAAACAACACAAAAAAAAAAAAAAAAAAATTCGGCGAGGGATTTCGAAAAAAAGAAAAACTATATTAATTGATATTTTGCTTGATTGATAAATAAAATAAAAAAATAACACACGATAAAAAATCCGGCGAAGAATTTCTCGAGATAACATTTCGAAGACACGAAAAATATGACAAAAAGAAAAAGAAAAAAAAAAGCAATCTCGATGTTCATTTCCTTTCGATAACCGATCGACGATATTTCGCGATCGACGTTCTCAATCAAGTTTTTCATCGTAAATTCATCGTAGGAAATTTCCACCTAGTTTGTCGCGCTAAACGAACACCCAGCACTTTGAGCTTTTATCGTTCGATGAAATCTCGAAAAAAAAAAAAAAATAAATAACAAAAAAATTGCCACGCGCAATCGTGGCAAACGCCGATCGGAAATGTATATTGGCGAGTTAAATGCCAAGAGCTTGGTGACGGTTATGTGTTGGGTTGGTTGTGTGCGCGCGCGCGCCTCGAGAAGGTAAAGCGAAAAAGTGGGAGGGAAAAATAATAATAATAATAATAATAATAATAATAATAATAATGACAATTTATAAGAAGAATAAAAAAAGAAGGAAAAACATTGAAAAAAACATTTTTTTTCCAAAAGAACCGGAGTGGCGGAGCAGAGAGCGCGAGAAAAGCGTACAACCTGTGTGTGTGTGGATGTGTGTGTGTGTTGTTGCGTATGTGTGCGAAACGAACACGCGGCTAATGCGAAAAGCGATAGTGCACGAGACGAAGAACGCGCGCACGGTAAAAAAAAAAAAACAGAGACGGAGGGATATAAACGCCCGATAAAAACGACGTTGAAAAAAAATAAAAAAATCTCGATAATAAAAAATTTTTAAATATAAGAAAATACAAAAAATAATGATTTTGAAATAACCAATGATTATAACAATAATGATAATGATAATAAAATATAAAAATATATGTATATAAATTTGAGAAGAAAAAAATTTAAAAATGTCGATTCTAAAAAAAATAAAAGTATAAGAAAATAAAATCAATAATAATAATAATAATAATAATAATAATAATAAAATATAAAAATGCATATATGTGCATTCGAAAAAAATAAAATCAATGATGATTAAAAAAAAAATAACAATGATAATAACGATAATAATAACAAAATATGAAAAATATATACATTTAAGAAGAAAAAAATGAAAAAAAAATAAAAAATAAAACGTATGGGACGTGTAATCTATCTACCTATCGTGTGTGTAAATGGACCGGACTGCCGATCCCGCTCGCCTTCGTTGCGCGCGGAATTACGCAATCGGTCGAAGCCGTTTGGCCGGCTCGCGTCGTTGTCGTCGTCTCAAGCTGCGACGGCTCCTGACTCTCTCTCTCTCTCTCTCTCTCTCTCTTTTTCTCTCCATCTTTATCTCATGTGTGACCGTGTGTGTGTGTGTGTACGTATGTGCTAAGAGAGGCAGAGAGAGAGAGAGAGAGAGAGAGAGAGAGAGAGCAACTCGCTTTGGACGTCCTCGCGGGCGCGCTGCCGGACGCGTTCAGCCGTAACCGTCGTCGCGCGCAAACCCGGGGACACACGCTTCAGGACGATTATCCATGTGCAAACTCACCACGCTCTCTGTCACGAGGTTGCAAAAAATCGTGCAATAAGTACACGTAAGATTGAAAAAAAGTAAATAAATAAAAATAAAAAAATAAAAAAATTAGAATAAAAACGGCACCAAAAAAATAAATAAAAAATCAAACAAAATGGAATAAAAAAAAAATAAATGAATAAAACGATATTGCGATACGTGAACGTAGGATCACGATATTCTCGTGATCTTAAGTTCTTCAGGATTTACAACCGCGCGCACGAGCTGCGTTGAAAATAAAAAAAAAATATCAAAGAATAAAAATAAACTATCGAATGACACAACTCGCAAAACGGGCAAAGAAAAAACAAAAAAAAAATTAAGAACCACGAGAGAAAAATAAAACACGAAGTAACAAAATGAAAATCGATTTATAAAAAAAAAAAACGAAAGCAAAATAAAACCCGAAGTAACATTTTTTCACCCTTTTTTTCAGCCGAAAGTTAAAAATGAAGGGATCGAAAAAAGAAAACATTATAGTAAACACCCTACGCTGGCTAAACAACGCTCCATAGACAAAAACTGCACATGAACAATATTGTAGAGAATTCAATTCTCCACAAATAAGTTTCCGGACGAATCTATCTAACACCGATAGTTTCGGCGTGGTGAAGCTCGAAAGTCGAGCGCAAAGTAGCTAAACCGTTCGTAATTTCACACGTTCGAAACATCGCACGTTCTGAATATTGGTCGTTCTTGGTTCTCGTGCGATCGATCGTTCAGAGAATTTCGACACCCTGCCTCGTGCGATCGCGATGCAGAGGATGGCTCGGGCGCATGCGCATCACGGAAAACGGCACAAGCGCGAACTTGACACAAGGACAATCCGTCGAATCGCGCGGTTAACGAGTGTGAGCCTCAATGCGCAGAAGCAGAAGCACGAAGCCCCGGGCGGGGGAGGGGAGGGGGCAGACGGCGGTTTGTTCGAATCGGCGAACGGCGAGGTGCATGATATTTCGCAAGAGAAGTACGTCCCGAGTGGCTTAACCTATCCGCAGGAATGCGTTTAACGGCTCGACGCCTACGGGAAAACGACGACGCCTCTGTGCACCGGCCCCCGGAACCTTGACGAAGACGAACATTGCAACACGATCCTTCGAATATATATATATATATATATATATATATATATATATATATGTATATCGGGCTCGGTGCCAAGTTAAAAGCTAAGCGCGTGTGTTTTACAACTTGTACCTCGCTCGGTACAAATATAACGCATATATATATATATATATATATATATATATATACATATTAGGGTGGACTTTAATAGGGGTGTTGATGAATTTCGACAGATGCACCCAGCAGATAGGTTCGAGATGGATGAATGAAAATATGTGCGAAATCCCAGCACCGTGGTCTAATGAGAATGCGTGCCTGTAATGTCGTTCTGTTTCCCATTTGAATAACATGGGATTTTCCGACTCATTTGGTAATTATTTTTTTCGAGTTCTCCCTGAGCACGCGAAAATTTTTTTATTCATATTCATCTATTGTCAATGGGTGTGACTGATCGTACATTTTTTTAGAAGACATAAACACGAAAGGATTCGAAATTGTGTTGAATTGAAATTTATAGAAGTTGACATTTGTGAATTTTTCACATTTGAAAAAGAAAAACACACATTGATATTGGAAAACTTTGGATGAAAATTTTGAGAGAGAGAGAGAGAGGCTACGCCGATGGTCGCCACCGGTAGTCGGAGAACGTCTTATCTGCAAGGTAGCCGAAAGTTTGTTCGTGTATGTGTGTCGTGTGTGTGTGTGTGTGTGTGTAAGCGAGCCGATGGATAGGTCCCTCATCCCCATCGTCCATCGGGTCTTAGTTAAGTGTCTCGGTCCCGGCACTAGATCAACGACAACTTTCGGCGTTTGGGTCTTTCATGTTTGGCTTCGAAACGATCCTCATTCGGGTCTTTCTCTCTCTCTCTCTCTTTCTGTCTCTCGTATTTCTCTCCCCCCCCCCGTCTTCTTTCTGTCGCAGGTTCTATCAATTACTTTCTCCCGCTGGGTGCTCCACCCGTTACGTATAACCGAAGCACATGACGCTTTCGTATTTTTTCAGCCCCCCCCCCCCCCCCCTCCTGCCCCCAAGCCCCGATGGAATTCGAATTTTATTCGACGAAAAATGTTCGACTATCCTCTTTCATCCATCGGTATAGGTACTCATGTATTTTTACAATGATTTTTTAATTACGTTTTGTCGATGCAGTACCAATAATTATATTGGTTTTATACACAACCAAAAAAAACTACGGTTCGTAACTCAGACTCGGGACGAGAAAATCGAGCAAAGCTGACTGGGTGTGGGGGAGGGGGACCGAAGGGACCCCAAAAATGCTCTCGACGTCCACATCCACAGCATCCAGCCACCAGCAGCAACAGCAGCATATCACAGGCAGCAGTCTGACCAAGGGTGGTGTTTCAGAAATCAAATATAAGAACGAAAAAAATAAAATAAATAAGAAAATAAAGAAAAGAGAAAAATGAAAAATAAAAACAAAAAAAAAAAAACTTTCTGAAACGAACGGTGCAAGAGGAGAGAACGAGGGCTTGCCGGGGAGGAGGTTGAGGAAGGGGGGGGGGGTAGATCGCGAGGGATCCGGTGCAGCCGATGCCTCTGGCGTTGCCGTCGTAGCGTAACTCTCCCCCCTCCCCCACCTCTCGTGCTCGTGCGATTTCCTCGCCACGGATAAAATGGTCGGCCCAGGAATTTCGCAGAGGGCTGTAAGTATTATAAAGTGTGACTCTGCGTAGAATTCGGGAGCTCTCCGATATACAACCGACAGCCGCACCCGAAGCCATCCGAAGTGAAAAAAAAAAACAAAACATATATATAAACTAATGATAGATTATATATATAAAAGTGGACGTATGTTTTTTTATATTATATTATATATTATTCGTCATTACGTTACTGTTTGGAAAATACTTTTTGTAAAATTTTTCGTAGATTTTTACGGGACCCCCTGAAAAAGAGAGAAAAAAAATTGGCAATCCCGTAGCGAGGAATCGATCATCGAACAAAACCCGAAGATAACCGAGACTCGATATACTCGATAACCGAGCGGCGTCGTAAAATAAAGCTAAATGGCAGTTTCGTCGCGTAACGCATTAGAGGTGCGTTTTTTTTTTTTTCGCGAAGCGTTTACACACGCGGCCGATCCACGCGGAAAGTCGCGAGATCGCGACAGTCACCCGAACGATCTGGGACCGCGTCGGAGACGAGCGCGCGTGTCGCGCGTACACGCGACGATTATTTCGAGCGGGTTAGCTATATATATATATATATATATATATATATATATATATATATATATATGAGTGTGCGCAGGCTCCGAGAGGCTCAGTACGGGAGAACGATGTGGATTACGATGATGATGATGATGATGATGATGATGATGGGTCCCTGTCAGGAGCTACCGATCGTGCGGCGCAAACCGCAAACCGCAACTAACACGTTTAAACGCCGTGTGGCGCATTACGCATTGCATTTTACGCAGTGTCTGTCGTGTGCGGATGAAACGTCGTCTTGACGTTTCATCGAAACGCGAAAAAACTCGAAATAACTCGAAATTAGCTATTAATACCAATTAATAATAATAAATATTATTTATTCGTGAATTTTTATTCATATAATTTCTATGTACGCTCATAATGATAATAATAATATTAATAATAATAATAAAAATTGTGATAAATAGTTTTTTTTTAATTTACTATTATTATTATTATTATTATTATTGTATAAAATTCGATCTTTTTAAGCTTAATGCTGGGAATTCACACCAATTTTGGAAACGAGTGTCGAAAGATTTTAGGCTCTTTATTTTTCTTATTACTATTATTGAATTATAATCATATGGAATATTAATGATAATGATAACAATAATAAAATTATGTATCAGTATCATTATTATTATTATTTGTATTATTATTATTATTATAGTAACCATCATCCGCACTCAAGTTCAAAAGTCTTCTCGGAAGTTCGTTCCGACATGCGAAAGCCCCCCCCCCCCCCCCCGCCCCTCTCGCCACTCTCGTGACTTCCTCGCCCGGTCGAGCCTTGTCCGCCTCGAGGCGTAAATTTTCGACCCACCGTTTGCACCGCATTATCATCATTATCATTTTCTCACCCGGGAAATAAATTTGAAAAAAAAAAATTGAAAAAAAAAAAAAAAAAACAACGTTTTTCGCAGAAATTAGGGTTAAAGTTGTATACAAAGTCGCGGTCGTGAAAAGTGGATCGCCGCAACAATAGCCGTGCAAAGTCAAAGAGTTTGGTAGCCGCTGGGATGATGGTGAAAGGGTTTTCGGTGAGGGGGGCGAAGGGGGTGGGGTGGGGGAGGAGGGGGGGGGGCTGGTTTGAGAACAGGAAGGAGAACGGATTTCGTGGTGGACTTTGGGTCGGACGCGGAACGAGCGTTTACGGAGTCTGTCTCGCGGGTTACAACGCGTTTGGGGCCCAACGGGGCCCATCGGTCGGCGGTGGGGGGAGGGGGAGGGGGCCCAGCGAGGTGGATGGGCCCCGTCGGGCCCCGAGGGGCCGGGGAGGCTCGAGAAGACGCTCGCGCGCACCAGCGATGCGCGAGGGGTGGGGCAGAAGACAGGTGATGTGGGGCCCGGAGGCTTGTGTGTACATATATATGTTAGGGTGGTCCTTGTTTTGGCGGTTTTACATTATTTTCGCCCTCACGGAGGATAATACGGTGGAAAATGCATTTTTGAGAAATATCCTGAAAATTTGAGGTCCCCATCTCAATTCTTAACTCTGCCGCTAGCCCCTGGAAATTTGCTAGTTAAGTTGTATGGTATTTTTCATATTTCAGAACTTTATTTATTTTATCATTACTCAAGTTCTGCACTGCAGATAATGGTATGGATTATAAAAAATTGTCTCTCGGGTCATTCTATATTGAGAATAGATTTTTTGGAAATTATTTTGAAAGGACGAGAAAAAAAAAATTCTTTAGTGATAATAAGAAAAAAAATCTGAAATATGAAAAAAAAAAAAAAAGAAAACCCTATGTTGATGACTGAAGTCATGGACCAAAAAATGTCAAACTTCGTAAACTTTCTGCCAACTATAATATTATCAATATCGAGAATTTGTTATCGACCCTGAAACAATTTTTTATTGTCGCATCATTCGCACCGGAAAAAAACATATTTTCAATGTCACAACTTAAAAGGAATAATTCTTTATAATTAATCCGCACCAATGTCCGCAGTGCAAAAAAAAAAACTTCATTGACACTAAAAAAAATCTAAAATATGAAAAAAACACAATGTGACTCAAAATACAAACTTCGATCGGCCGGCGGCAGGGTTAAGAATTGAGACAGGGACCTCAAATTTTGGGAACATCTTTCAAAATACCCTTCAAACCATATCATCCACCGAAAGCTTCGAAACAAACAACAAAAAGCCAAATTAAGGACCACCATAACATATACACACACATATATATACACACACACACAATCACACACACACACACGAGAGAGAGAGAGAGAGAGAGAAAGAGAGAGAGAGAGAGAGAGAGAGAGAGAGAAGCTAGAACGACAAACGCACGTTTACGCATCGTTGTTTTCTCTCTCAACCCACGAACGGTTCGATAATAACGTGAACAAGACAGAGAGACAAAAAGAGAGAGCGAGAGAGAGAGTAAAAGACACACCTCAGAAGAAGAAGAAGAAGAAGAAGAAGAAGAAGAAGAGTCACGCACACGTTTACACGCAATGCGGCGAAAGAGACAGGGCTGCTGCTGTTGGGCCTCACAGAGAGAGAGAGAGAGAGAGAGAGAGAGAGAGAGAGAGAGAAAAAGAACGAGAGACAAGGATGAAGAAAGATCATCGTCGTCGTCCTCTCGTGGTCGTGGGTCGCGTCGTCGTACAGGCATTTTCAACGCCCGGCATTCCTTGTTGTCGAGTCGAGGTTCGGGTTGGTTTTCAGCTGGCAACGTGGCCCCCGGTGTCGGCTGAGGTGATCGAGGTTTCACAAACGCGACCTCGACTCCGGCCTGATGCCCGAATCCGATGATGCCTCGTGGCTAAGAAACGATATAGGCGTCACGGCAACCCTCTCCCCCCCCCCCCCCTTCCCCCTTAACCCGTTGGACTCGTGATCCATCGATCCGCTACCGTGTCACGGAGATCCTTCAAATTCGTAACTGACCCCACCTTTTCGGCGCCCTTCCCCCCTCCCCCGTCGCCCTTCTCTGGCCCACCTTAACCCATCTGGGTTTTCAATCATCCCACACTGCTATCAATCGTGCCAGAACTGCTGCCACCAGCAGCAATGCCACACAGTCTGGTATTATGTGATCTGTCTGGTTATACGTTTATTCGTATTATGCTATGTAATTATGCTAATTCCACGAGAAATTAAACGTTGGGGCGGACTGGGACACACACACTCACCGGGATATGCTTGAAAATGTTTGAAAAAAAAAAAAAAAAGAAAAAGGTAAACTCAAAGAAAATAAAGAATATGTGTCTACTCACGCTCGAGTAAACAAAAATCGTCGTCGTCGTTCTTCGATCATTCGCAAAATTCAAATGTTTTCGCGTCTACATATATATCGTTAAAAATAGAGTCGCACCAATGAAATTTTGAATTCATTCAGTCACAGATCTCGCGTTTCTCTATGATAATTTTTTTTTTTTTTTCGTCGATTTATGAAAGAAGGAAAAAGATAAAAAAAAATTATCATATTAAATTGCGATGATTGTTGTTTGATAAAAAAAAAAAAAAAAGAAAGAAGACGTTTCGTTGATTCTTCGAATTATTCACAGTCGATTGAGTCCCACGCGAAAGTGTTATGTAAGTGAAATTCTTTTCAACTCTTTTTTTTTTTTTTATGGTAAGTAAAAAAATCGGATAGAGAAAAATCCAAAGGTGGAAAAATAAAAAATGAGTGAGAAGGATGATAAAAATTTGTTCGGGCAGCTGGAGAGTCATTCACAATCGGGGGGGAAATCGTGAACACGAAAATACACAAGTGCAGCAAGGTGCACACTGTGTCCTGGGTGGTGGCGATGCAACGACGCGGTCTTGACCGATGAGACTCGGTCGCGTGGGCCGCGAGACCGTGGACCAGCTGCCGCCGGTGCTGCCCCGCTGCGGCGTGCGTCGACGAACGCCCGATACCCACACACACACACACGTGCATTATTTGCATGTGCGCGGAAACCACGAAGACTGGAATCGTATACTCGTGGCAGAAGCATCGACGGAGTCGAGCCAAACTTTATGGCGGACGACGAGGCTCCACGGTCGTTGCCATCGGCGAAACTCGAGATTACGTATCGCGAGTTTTCACCACCTCGAAAACGCGAATGCTCGTTTCTCGATAACCGCTCGATCGATTTTGGAGATGATTATTGTGGAATGTGCAGAAAGTTGGCAAGAATTGGGAGGGATTTTGTTTGTTCGATGATTGTGAGTCCGTTTGGACGTGGTTTGGAATTTTGTGATTAGTTTGAGGTTATCAGACGTGTTTTTGAGGCTAGGGCGTGGAGAGATGGAGAAATGAGAGAGAGAGAGGAAGAGAGAAAGAGAGTTTATAAGAATATAAACATAATAAATTCATGGATCTATGAAAATAGTAGTTCGAAAGTACGCCACGAGCGGCGCTGATAGATGTCGACTCAACCGATTCAAACAAAATTCATTATAATCATATATAGATATAAATTCCACATAAATACACAAAATATTAATCGATCGACCAATTTTTTTTACCTCTAAATAAATTAAAAAATAAATAAACAAAGAAATAAATGAATAATTTATTATAATTAAAATCATAAACATATAAGTAAATATTTTTCTTATTTTCAATCGATTTGCAAGAATATCGTAGTTTCGTATCCTCCGACCGATCAAAAAATTGAATCACGATTTTGCGAATCAAAACTTTTTTTTTCGTCAGCCACGAAAAGGTCAATGCCGATTTTGGGTAGCTAAAAGATTTTTCAACCGGACAACTCGTTCTCCGTCCGTCCGTCCGTCCATCACGTGTACTCCGAAACCGGCGGGCGGGGGGGGGGGGGGTGGAAGGTTTCGTGAACGTAAGTGGGCTCGTAACGATCCCGAAGAAGCGTTTCGAAAGAGGTTCATCGATCGGGAACAAGATGCCAACATGAAACGCACAAGCATCCAAAGCTCTTCCCGAGACGATTCTCTCTCTCTTTCCTCTCGTCATCCGGCTCGTCTTCGTTCGAGACCGAAGTGGAATTTCAAGACTGTGACATGTGAACGCGAGCGCATCAACCGGGGATCGGTAACGTCCACGAATGAAGATATGGTTTGGGGGGGGGGGGGGGGGGGGGTGTCTTCTTCGAGGGTCTTCGTGACGCTGCATACCGTATGACGACGATCTCACAACGATCACTCGTCGTACGTACGACAACTCGGACTCATTGAGCTTCGGGTTTTCATTCATCGTCCGATTGACCATTCGACAAACCAATAAGAAAAAAATATACAAAAAATATAAATTTGATTACCTATCCTACACTTATAATCACATCAATGAATAATTCTTCGTGTGATATATCCTCGTGATAATAACCTTAATAAAAATTCTCATAATTTCTCATCATTCTTTCATTATCAAATTACAAATAGCTCAATCAAAAATCTCTTCATCGTAATTAAACCAAAATTTTGAAAATTAACAATTTACTTTCGATTGTCATTTTCTTCGGAAACAAAATTTCGAATAATTCAATTCGAATAAATACCGTCACCCACAAACTCATAAACATATATACGTTGTACCCCCACGAACATCCACGTGAAATCCTACACATAATTAGCAGTGACAAACGACAGCAAGGACGTTGGTTCCCCCTTTTTTTTTCATGTTCATTTTATTACTATATTAAATATTGTATTCTTTTTATTTTTATTTTTTCACGTGTATATGTTTATTCAACCTGACGCCTCAATAAATTATTCTTATTCGCATTGATATACATATACATACATAATATACACATATATATATGTATCTCACAATGGTAGGCTAAGCGGCTGTCTGCGAAGTAACGAGCCGCAAATGGCAACGACTTACTCAGTCCGGTGGTCGCAAGATCAATTGATCTGCAAACGGTTGAACAACACCGGTTGGCAAGTTGTATATATATATATATATATATATAGATATATAAATATATATCCACATCACGATCCCCACACCTACAATGTGCATGAACCCCGCGACTCGCCTCGTCGTACTTGGTTCAATGTAGGTGCGCATACGATTAGGTTTTTTTTTTTTTTTTTTTTCATTTGTTTATTTTTTAAAACTTTTTTTTCGCATCTCGTGCCACGCGTATTCGTGCGAGACGTTATACACACACACACACACACAAAAGTGTGGGCCTCCGTTGGGTTGCTAACATATACACGTACAAATGCGTTTTGTCTCACTCGCGAGTCATCCGTCGCGTTCTTACCATCCGTCTTTGTCTCTTTCACTCTTGGCGAATGCCACAGCAGCAGCAGCAGCGGACCATCGCGTTGTAAAGGCTCGTCGTCGGGAGGACTTCCACGACGATGGACAAGACGACGACGAAGACTGGCAACGGCGATGCACCGAGCCGGTGGGATTAAGGACTCATGACAAGAAAATTCTGAAATTATTACAGTAATCAGCTTTTGTTATTTCGAAACAAGGTGGAAAATTTTGTAACGATTGACCGTCCCCCGTTTGGAAGTTATGGCTGTATGAAATTTAACACGTGTTCTTATGGGAAACGCGAGGCCACTGAGACTATCATCGACGATAAACGCGGGGAACTAAAATCAAGAAAGTTTTGAAAAAAAATCCAGTGTGTAGAATGAAGATCGATGAATGTCTACAAAAAAATTCAGATCGATCGTCCGTTGTGGTTGTCGAGAAATAAACGCGAGGGTATGGAAAATTGGCGCACCTTAAAGTTTTTCGGATAAATGATGAAACACGATGCGAGATATGTGATAATAACATCTGTTTGACGATATTTGATTATTGGAATTTGTTTGGCATTCACGAAGCAGTTGTAATCGAGATTTATGAGATTATCGGTGGGATCGCGAATGTGTCATGCGTCCTTAACGTTCTCGCGTGTCGTGGTTCATTCATAGCGAGGTCGGTGAATGGCGGTTTCCTCGCTGTACGCGTGTACAACACACGCGCGTCGCGAGAGCAACCCGTGATCTTGTCGCACGTGAATATTATGAACGTTATGGTGTGAAGTACGACCTTAAGGTGATCCACACCGTAACACACCATGCACCACGTGTTTCGTCGGTTTATTATTATTTTACAAATTTTTGCAAACCCTCAACCGACACACCCGGGGTCAAAAAGGCCCCAAACGAAGTCAACCCTCAGAAATCTAAGGGGTTGACTTCTAAAACCCTCAAAAAAGTCAACCCTCAAAGAAATAATTTTTAAAAATTGGGGAAAAAACAAAATAACGAAAAAATAATTTTAGAAAAATAATTAAAATAATTCAAGATAATGAAAAATGGGTTAAAAAATGAAATAATTAAAAATATAATGATCAGAAATAATAATTTAAACAACGAAAAATCAAAGTTTTCAAGTTTTTAGTTTTCGTGAAGATCGCATAAGAAAAAACGAAAAAACGAAATCTGCATTATCCGAAGTAATCGACGCAGCATCCGAAATAAATCGATGCAGAAATCTGCAATACCAGCGCGTAAAAAAGTCGAAGGTTCCTTCGGACGTCTGAGGGTAGTTTTTTCCGGTTTTTCAATGTCACCGTGAGAGTCGATAGGGTTGGCCAGCATCTCGCCCTTACCCTGCGAGCCGAAGATTGTCGACGATCCGAGCATCTGCCGGTCCGCCGTGCGTCTCCCCCTCGAACCCTTTCATCCTTTCAACCCCTTGTAATTCACCCTATATTCGCACCCTGATGACTTTACCGATCTTCGTGCTCCCGGACCGACGTCTTCTCACCTCTCGACAATTCCGCAGATGGCGCTGCCTACAAAAATTCACTCCTGCAGCTACAAAAAAAAAATAATAATAATAATAATAATAATAGTGCGAGCCTGATTCAAGGGTTACATTTTTTTTATCGTTTTCTTTTTTAATTTACGTGAACGTACCAAACCCTCAAATCAACCTCCAAGCCCCCTCCCCCTCAAAAAATGCCCGTCAAACGAGAGACTACCCCAACGACCTAAAAAATCAAGGTCTCAACACACGCGTGATTGGGTCAAGGTCAAACCAACCAACGGTCAAACCAACGCTGAGAAAAAAAAACCAAAAGCCAGAAAAAAATTCTGAAAAAAGAATAATAAAAATTCTGAAAAAAAAAAAAAAGAAAAAAATTGACGACCCAGGTCAAAAGCAAGCGACGACACTTTCGCAGAAGTTTAGGATATCTCGGATTCTCGTGGGGTCCGGACGCAATTATTTCGCACTCGCGAAAACTCTTCCACAAGACGCCTTCCATAAGATATGCGTTCTCCGTTCGTTCGTATCTTTCGATGCAATCCGGACTGCCCGGGCTGCGTGTTGACGAGTTGACCCAGTCTCTCGTTCTCCACGTTGCCCCCTCAACACCCCCCTCCCCCATCCCCCACACGTTTGCTCCTGACCTCGCCCTTGCCAAACACCGTAATAAAAAAAAAAATTGATAAAAAAACGGTTGGGAAAGAAAAAAGAAGGAACAAAAAGAAGGAAAAAAAAAACAATCATCCCCGCGCCATAAGACAGTGGGGGACCACAAGCGCGGTCAGATTACCCAGATAACTTTAACCGAGTCCCGGACTGACCGCCCATCATTCATCAAGCCGCCGGTGCTCCCGCTCCTGGCTGGCGAATGTGGTTTTGGCCCACCGCACTCGCACACACATATCGTTCGCTTCACTGCACCTTACGTTTCCCCCTCTCCCGAAAAAATCACGCAAAAGTCAATTCACGAGCTAATCTTTTGCTTATGATTGGGATTCTTGTTTATTCTATTCATTTTTCTTTGTGTTCTTCGGATTGAATGTTTGGTCAGAGTTATCGCTTTCAGAGAGAGAGAGAGAGAGAGAGAGAGAGAGAGAGAGAGAGAGAGAGAGAGAGAGAGAGAGAGAGAGAGAGAGAGAGAAAGAGAAAGAGAGAGCGAAAAAATGATTTCGCGTTGCATTGCACTTTTTTTCCCATTTCCACTTTTTCCAGTCTAACTCGCTGTTAATTGGTTGGTTGATACATTTATCTGACGCTGGCTCGGGTTCCATTGGTAATCGTGATGAATTTTTACGTCACGAAAGAATTTTAACCAAAAAATTGAAGAAAAAAAAAATTCGTGTAATATAATTTCTATATATTTTTTTTTTTTTTGCTTTTTGTTTACAAACGTTTTATCGTCAGGTCGGGAAGGAGTTGCATCGTGAAAATCCGGAAAAAATCTGCGCGGGAAGGTTACCCAAGGGTGAGAGAGAGAGAAAGAGAGAGAGGCCGATGGTGAGAAAAGTCCGATGTCCACCCGGTGATCCGGCCAATTACCTCCAATATTGTGACGTGGATTAGCGTCACGGCTTAACCCCGGATTTGCATCGTATTTGCATATTGTTTTTTTTTTTTTTTTTTTTTTTTTTTCAGTTGCACCCGTGAACGCTTGTTCGGTAATCCTTTTTTTTTTTTTTCATGACTATAATTATTATTATTGTTTGTACATACGTGTGTAATTTTTTTTGGTAGTCTTGTGTACCTACGCGAAGTCGACCGGATGTGTCGGTATAAATATATATCAGCCGGTCAATCGTGAATCCCGCAAAAAAAAAAAAAACAAAATAAAAATAAATAATAATAAAAACGATTGTACATTTGAAAAAAAATAATGAAAATTCAATGATAATTGAGTCGAAAAAAAATCGTGAGCCTGGCAAACAAAATCGAACACGGAAATCAAAACAATTTTCAATGTAACATACATATTTTTTCAACGGAAAAAAAAAAAAATAATTCAATGATAAAAGAGTTGAATTTTTTTTTTTCAACATAAATAAAAAAATTGATTTAAAAAAAAAAGAAGGCTGGTTGCGAGGCACGGCCCAGTAAACGACCCAATCACATACGCTAATGGGAGTCAGCAAAACGACGAGCATCAGCCGCAGCATCATGAACGTGTGCTGTGATTCTCGACTCGTCTCACAGCGGATCCAAAGCGCTGACGGAGAAAAGAGAGAGATTTTTTTTCTATCTTTCTCAATTTTTTTTCAAATTGTTTGTTTTCTTTTTTTTCCCCAGTCTTGTACGTTGGCTGTCTCGGTTACGGTGGAGGAGCTGGTGCTCGTCGTCGTCGTCGTCGTCGTCGTAGACGGGCCCAGAAGGGGCCCACCGAAGCACCGGGAGACCCGTGCGGCCCACGCGCCCTCTCCTCGTACGACGAGCCGCCTATATATACCCTCATCGCGCGCTCTCCTGGCCCGTTCGCATCGCGCTCGCTCTTCACTCTGCGCGGCGGGGCCTTACTCTCTGCTCGCGGGTCGCACAACTGGTTTTTTTTAAACGCCCGGCCCCGACGACGATGGCTACACTCCATTCTTCTCGGTTCGGTTTTTTTTTTTTAATTTTTTTTTTTTCACTGTTCTTTATAATCGCCAGGACGGTATATACTCCTCGGCCGCCGGTGACTCTTTCTCTGTCTTCTATGCATCTTACTTCTATCTCTCTCCCTCTCTCTCTCTCTCTCTCTCTCTCTCTCTCTCTCTCTCTCTCTCTCTCTCTCTCTCTCTCTCTCGCTCTTACTATATCTATATTTTATTTTTTTTCATCTTTCTCTCTCTCTCTCTCTCTCTCTCTCTCTCTCTCCCTCTTACTATCTCCATATTTTTTTTTCATCTTTCTCTCTTGCTCTCTAGCTACCTATCTTTCTCTCTTTCTCTCTTTCTTGCTATCTCCATCTTTTTTTAATTTTTCCTCCCTCTCTCTTGCTATCTCCATATTTTTTTTTCATCTTCCTCTCTCTCTCTCTCTCTCTCTCTCTCACACACACACAGACACAGATTGGATCCGAAGCTCGGCGAACAAACCGAAAGAACCAACTTCGAGATCGTTGGGCGACTTTAGCCCCGAGCATTCTGCGCTGGCGCTATTTTCTACTCTTTTTATATATATATAATATATATATATATATACATGTATATGGGTCGAAAATTCATTTTATCATGTATCAGCATATACAGATACCGATATTATTGCGAATTAGTTACATTCGAAGGACTCCAGAAGAGAAACCAAAACACACACACACACACACACACACACACACACACACACACCAATCATTGCACCCCCTGGCAATGATGGGCCAGGAAAAATGTCGTCAACCCCCGTCGACGATATTCGAACCAAACGCAAAAATATCGAGTATTCGAGGTCCTCGAAATATACTCGAGCACACCTGGAGGAATTTATTCGCGAAAACGAAAGGACACGTTTTGGGTGTCTCACCCGCGCCTGGCATTCGCCGAGTCGATCTCACTCCCGGACGAGGACGAAATTCCGGGTATTCCGCCCGGCCGGACGGACAACAGTGAGCGGCAGACGCATTTGCTTCGGTCCTCGGGGGATGAGTCCGCTCGAGATGGGTGTATATAGCGAAAGTGGTAGGACTCTTCGAAAAAGCAAGAGACAGAAAGAGAGAGAGAGAGAGAGAGAGAGAGAGAGAGAGAGAGACTCTGTCTTCTTTTGCCCCAAAGTTTATCTCGGACTTGGCACGGACTCGCCGAAACACGCCGAACAGACAAATGGCGAATGGATATTTCGAAGCGTATAGACTCGAATAAACTTTTTTCACATTGCCGCGGCAACCGCAACCACGACACAGGTGCGGAAACATTGCCGCGACCACTTTTTTCCCTTTCTTTTTCTCTTCGTTGAAAAAAAAAAAAAAAATTAATTCATCCCTTACCAAGATCACCACCTTTTTTTCCACCTTGATTTTGAATCAATTTCTCTACCCGACATATTCAAGTAACACCAACGACGACAACACAACATGACTATCGTAACAATAATTATGATAATGATAAGATTTATTGATTACTATGATCCGTATTATCAATTAATGAATTATTTGGCTCTGAATAATATTGAGATAATTATTTTATAGAATTTCATATTATTGCTATTGTTATTGTTATTATTATTATTATTATTATTATGATTAATGGTAATAATAATAATAATAATAATAATAATAATAACGACAATGATAACAATAATCATTATTATCAATTTATTTATCAATTACTACTAAATAATATTCAACACATAATGTAACATAACTTTATATTGTTGTTATTATTATTATTATTATTATTATTATTATTATTTAATAAAAAGTTTGTACAATAAATCGCAGAAAAAAAAATTCCAGAATTTTCTCGATTGTTCGACGCATGTGTCATGCGTCCTTAACACGAAGAGAAATCCGCCGCCCCCCCCCCTCCTCAACACCGGGCGAGGGTGACGGGGGGGGGGGAGGGGGGCCGAAGACCGGAGTGCTCGCGAGAGGGCGGCGATGGTTCCCGCAAAAGGGGAATTAGCGGTCTATTCAATTATTGTAATTTACTTCTCAAACACAAACAGACGGATTCTGAGCGAGAGAACCGGCGAAACGTTGAGCAGCGTCGGTCGGGGCGAGGAAGAAGAGGGGGCCTAGGGGGGCGGGGGGGGGAGGGGAGGAAGCTTACACGTTGGGCAAACCGAGCAAAGAGATTCCCCCCTCCCCAACACGAAGTAGCATGGTTCAGGCTCATGTAGCATGGTCGCCCACCTACCGACAAACTACTCCTCCACCCCCCCCCCCTTCACCCCCTCCACCCTCCGCACCCAAATTTTCGGTTTGCTCGCGAGATTCATAAAGCGAGTGGATAACATGTAACACACATATATACAGTCAACGACTTGTCTGTGTGTGTGTGTGTGTGTGTGGTTAATTCGCATGCGTGGTTCTCGGTGCGTGTGGGGGTTAGTGGGGTGGGGGAAGAGTCGGGGGTGGTTGCGTGAGAGAGAGAGAGAGAGAGAGAGGAAACACGTGATAACAAGAGCTTGGAGCATCGCGCGACTGTGGCTACCGGGGTGAAGAAGGAGGAATGGTTGGGGGTGGAGGGACGCAGCGGGGGGGCGGGGTGGGAGGGGTGGAAGTGCGTGTACAGCCAGAATGGAGAACACAGCGAAACGGGAGATTCGAGATTTGGGCGTGTTGTGTTTGCACGCCGGCAGTGCACAACCGAATAAACAGCGATGAATAGGTGCTCGTTTAAGTCGATGGTGGCGCGCACACACCACAATAACCACCCCCACCCCCTCCGGCATCGCTCGTCGCTAACGCTTGAGCCGAGGCACAAAACATTCGGTCGCCTGGCTAACGAGTTTAGCTTGGCGAAATTTTCGGTTTACTTCGGTTCACGATGTTCGACATACGTGACACGATATAATCGTCACGATGATTGAGATTGGTTATCGAGTCTCTCTGTCTCGCAGGGTCGATGACCTTTATTGTTGATTTGCATTTTTTTTTTTTTTTTTTTTTTTTTTTTTTTTTTCGTCTCTGGAGCGTTTTTCTTTTTCTGGCATTTTTTGCGATATTTTTTGCGATGTTTCTTCATCGATAAGAATTTTGGAGAGAAGGATCGTGTGAGAGGTAATGAGAATAAAATTTTTATCCCCGATGGGGACTGATTAATCGACGTCGGTAGCAAAATGATTAGCATAATCGGGGAGAAAGAGAGAGAGAGAGAGAGAGAGAGAGAGAGAGAGAGAGAGAGAGAGAGAGAAAGAGAGAGAGAGAGAGAAAGAGAGAAAGAAAAAGGATAAAAAACGAAAAAAATGTTGTATGTATTTTTTTTTCATTTTATTTTTTTTTGTAATTTTTTTTATCACGAATTCGCGAATAATCGATCGCGAAATGATTTTTTTATCATTTTTTTTTTGTCCACAAGTCGCGACGAGTCATTGATCCCAGGGGTTGTCAATATGTGTGGTTGTGTGTGTGTGTGTGTGTGTGTGTGTGTTGAGAATAAATCAAACGATTAGGAAAATTAGGTCGAGTTTGAAAGTGACAACTGGAAATAATGTAATATGCAAGAAATGAAGAAAAAAAAAAATTTGGAAAAAAACTTGTTCAAACATTGCGTGACATATTTGCTGAATTTTTTTTTTCTTCTTTTTTTTTCATCTTTTCGTTCGTCGCGAAATTGGGTGGCACGATAGTTGGGCGTTACTCATTGGCAAATTATCATGTCGGTTTACACAGCGGATCGCCAAGTTTGGATTTGGAAGATGTAGATAAGCGTTGTACGACGGATCGAAAGGGGGAGCGGGCGCCAATAAAATATGCGGGTTCGATATACTCCACGGTTGACGAATAATCTGCATATCGATTTGACAATCGGCCGATGACTGACTGTTCGCCTCGGCGGTTCAGCGACATATATTTATGTATCTTTATATATATATATATATATATATATATATATATATATATATTTATATATATATATATTTATGTTACGCTGTCCGTAAAAGTGCGGTTTTACGCTCACTTCGTTCGCTTCAAACCGCATTTGCGGACCTTGTGACATAAAAATTCGTACGACACTCGTACGAAAAACGTTTTCTGGACTCGTGTGATTGCAATACTCGCCTTCGGCTCGTTCTGCAAACTCACACTCGTCAGAAAAAAATTTTTCGTACTAGTGTCATAATATACTATTATATATACTATATATTATAGTGATAATTGAAAATTAAATTATCAGCGTCCGACCATAAAAAGTTTGTTTTTTGTGGAAAAAAACGAGGACTTAATTATTTTCGTAAAAAAACAAAATGATAAACTAACGATAAGGATAAATCCTCATCGAAATTAGGTTTTTAGATAAAATTTCAGTTTTTTTTTTTAATAACTCATGAAACTTGAGAATTGAAAAAAAAGGGAAAAAATATCAAAATAATTTTATGGGAAATTAAATTTTCCATATTCTGTATTCTATATTTCTATGTTTTTATGTTTTCTATATTCAGAATTACTTATCAAAATAATTATAAAAATTTCACGATCTTTTTTTTTCGAAATATCTGTACAAATACACATTTTTAGGAAAAAAATTAAAAAAAAAACCCTTTTTTTCACACAAAATTCAATTTTCCATAAAATCATTCCAATAGTCAATTCTCCATATTTTACGAGATATTTTCAAAAGAACTGCAATTTTATCGAAAAATTTACCTTTAATCATGGCACCTGCTATAACATAAATCTATTTTTTTTCATTTATGAAACAATTAAGCCCTCGTTTTTTTTTCCCCCAAAAAAAAAAACAAAATCTTCACGGTCGAACTCAAAAGATTTAATTTCCAACGTTTACCTTAAATTCAGGTAGTCAATTCCACAATGCACACGCGAACGATAACCGAAATCATTTTTTTTTTTTCTATTTTTTCTTTTTTTCGCCACAGGCTTCATCCCCCCATTCGGCCAACACGGATTGCACCACCGAATGCAAAATGCAATACGTAAGAAAAAAAACCGTTGGTCCGGGTGCCACGAAAGAAAACCAAAAAAAAAAAAAAAAAAAAAAAAAACGTTCCATGCAACGCGCCTTTCGAGCAACACTTTCCTTCCATTCTCGTTCTTCGACAACCAAAAAAAAAAAAACCTTCATTCACGGTCTCCTCCAACCGATCGGCCCGATGATCGATATATGCATATGAGCCACACGTACACGCGTGCCCCACGTGAAGTTGTTACTTTTCACATTATCATATACCCACACACACACATATACATATACATATATATATTTTTCAATACTCTTCCTTTTTTTTATTCCATCGTTATTTCGAGCCAGCCGTTTTTTTTTCCATCCTCTTCGGGGTTGTGTTCTTCTTTTTTTTTTTTCTTTCCGTGCGTGTTCCATTCCGTCGGTTGGAAGCTCGTTTGAATAACAACTGGAAGTAAAATTATTTGCCTAAACGGTTCCGGGGTAGCGGGTCAGGGTCGGGGAGGGGGGGGGGGGGAGCCCACGGTATTTTGAATATTGCATAATAAAAGAAACGCATTAATTCGCCGGAACCCATGAGCCCAGTCCCGACCACGAGGGTACGCTTATTTTTTTTTTCTTCCTCTTCTTCTCTCTTCGTTTCGGATATTATTTTTTTTTTATTTATTTTTTTTTTTATTTTTTTTTATTCGAAGATGTGTGGAGAGGGGTGGTCGATTTCAGGGTTTGGTCGGTGGTCCTGGCGCTCCGGGGTAGCCCCCCGAGTGTGTACCCACACACAAGGGTGCGTCTGGGATGTGCGAAGTGCAACTGGGGGGCACCCTGTGCGTGCCCCACAACCCAACAGAGGACCACCAATTTATATATATATGTATATAAATATATATATTCGACTACCTGCTTTCTACCTGTTGTATTGGTGTCAGGGACCTCGAATTGCTCCTGCTGCTGCTCCTCCTGCTCCTGCTGCTGGGCGAGAGGGTTGCGTGGATAAAAAAAAAAAATTAAAAAAAAAAGAAAGAATGAAAGAAATAAAGGAAGAAGCTTTTCTCGAGACCCCCGTACAAGAGATGAGAGGTGATCCTCGGAGATACTTTGGAGTCCAAACGTGAATGTAAAATTTGACAAGAAAAAAAAAAATGAAAAATATGGTCCTATCGTCGAATCTGGTGCGTCGGGGAATCAAGTATCTTCCCATTGACTGGGGAGGGGGAGGGGGGGGGGATGTTCATGCTCGTGTGTATTCTTCATTCTCCCATGACACCCCGGATTTTAACGTCGGGCAACAACCGATGTACGCTGTGCTTCATCTGGGGATTTTTTTTTTTTCGTTGCAAACCACGTTGCAAACCACCCCTCGGGGTGGCTCGGGTGAAGACTGATGGATTCCGATGTACTTAGTTTACTTCGATCGATGACGAATTTTTCACACAATTTTGGGATTGATTTACATTCCCGATTTGTTGAATGAACCATTTTATTTTATTTTTTTATTTTTATTTTTATAGATTGGATAACGTTAATTTAGAATTAATGTGAGAACGATGAGAAACGATTTTGTTTTCGTGGAATCGTGATTATCGATATTTTTGTATCGTACATTTATTTATTTATTTATTTATTTATTTATTTATTTATTTGAGGTCGAATGTTTTTAACGATGAAAAACAAATCGTTTGCTTTATTTCTCGGCTCTCCGGAATAATAAAACAACGCATTTTTTTTTTGTTAACTCTAAAGAATCTCAATTCCAACAAATTTTCTATTCAATTCATCATCAAACTATTTAATTTTTTTGTTAAACAAATTTAATTTTCTTTGTTTTGTTATAAAAAAATCATAACACATCATTAATCACAAAAAAATATTTTATCCACGATTAAAATCTCAAATATATATATATATATATATATATATATATATATATATATATATATATATATATATATATATATGTACAGTAACAGTTGTTCGATGGGTGAAAACGTTAACGATCGATCGGATTGGTCGAAGAGCCGCGCATGCGCACAATTGCATTTCAGAGTTGTTCAGTTGCGACGAGCGAATCCAGTGGTTTGTTCACGTAAAATAGAGAAAGAGCGAGAGCAAGAGAGAGAGAGAGGACCAGCCTCAAGGGGTTCTAACCGTTAACGCACACACGCACTTACGCCCCCCTCCACCCTCACCCACCCTCTGTCGAACAATTTATTAGATAGCTCGGGATAACCGGCAATGCTAATATCGCGGTCAGCAAGCGGCTCGCTCCGTTTCTCGAGCTCCCTCGCGTCTTTTGGCAACGCCGCCGACGACCACGTCGAACTCCTGGAACGAGAGCTGAGTTCGTTCCGACCCTTCGACCGCCCCCCCTGGATCCTGAAAGCCACTGATAAGCCGAGACCGCACGTCTCTCGACCTCTCCTCGCGCTTCCGGGTTTCGGTGTACGATAATTCAGAGGATATCCGAAGTCAGGTGGGGCAACTTTATTTATATAATAACATAATAAAGAATATAAATATATAAATAAATATATGATTAAAAAATATAAAAATATAAAAATATCTTTTTATCTACAAAAAAAAAAACCAAAAAATTAAATCTATCTTGCTATAAAATCAATATTATTTTGATTAATTTCGTCAAACAGGCAATTTTTATACATAAAATAAAATCGTAAAATCATCCAAAATAATTGAAAAATCGGGTTTATAGAAAAAAAAAAAATGCCTGAAACTGCAAATATTTCAACAAAATACTGTTCAACGCTTACTAAATTTTACGATTACAGCAGAGGAATGAATTTTATTTTGCTTGAATTTATTTTTCACATATGATCGACGAAATATTTACAAATATGATTTTTTTTCGTACAAACCCACGTGGCGTTATATCGATAATAAAAATCGAAGAAGATCTTAGAGAACCAAAATTTATTCGATTTTTTTTTATTTTGTTTTTTGTTATTCAAATTGTTTTTTTCTTCGGTACAACACGAATAGTCGTGTCGGTCCACGAGTATAGGCGAGAGGAGGCTAGGCAACGCTTGAGAGCTGACCCCTCAGCCATCACATCTCCGGACTTTACCGTAATTCCGCTAAACCAGACACACTCGTGTGTGTCCCCGGCCAAGACAAGTCCGGTGAGGTCAAGGAACCGTCCGTTCCTATACTAACACACACACACATATATATACATAGTCATATACATATAAATGGGTAAAAATATTCGTTGAAAATGTGAAAGTCCGTCGTGTCGTTCCCGCTCAGCCTGATTTATTTACACAATGTCATTATCATTCTTCATTACATTTTCCTTTTTTTTTTTTTTGCGTCAAAGTTCGAATTTCGACTTGTGCCAAAATCGGAGATCCAAAAAAAAAAAATATATATAAAAAATAAATCCTAACAAGACGAAAAAAAAAAAAAATAATAAATAATGAAGGGACGAGTTGCCTGAGCTGATGTGTGTCCCCACTTCCTATCTCACTTGGACAGGTAGGTTTTATTGGGTATAGTCGGTATCCAGATAGCCAGATACTTCTAGAATCGAACCCAACATTTTTTCAAAAAAACGCGCAAAATCGATTAACGAGATTTTCATCGATCGTGGAAAATAAAAAAAATACGAAAAAAAACTACGAAAGATATAGCAGAGATGAAAAAAATGTATATATATATATATATATATATATATATATATATATATATATATATATATATATATATATGTGTGTGTGTTGTTGGATTCTGTGATGATCCGATGGACCATATTTGTGTATGTTTCAGACGATGAGTTGATATGAGAAAAAAAAAACGTTCGAAGGGTTGCTCACGAGGGGCCTTGTGGGGGAGGGGGGAGGGGGGAAGGGAACAAGTGGGTCATGGATTTTCTCACATTTCGAAAATTGTGTCACATCGGTTGCACCTGTGACGAGTGTGTGCAACACCGACAGCATCACGTGGACCGTTTTGGGCAGGTGCGGGGGCGTGGGGGTCGTTCCTCGATGGGACTCTCGGGGATGTTTGTCGTAGAAGCTGGGGATACCCGAGATGCTGCAGCTTTCACATTTCGAGCTGCACATATTTATATATATATATAATATGTATTTATTATACTGCGTTATTTCATAACGATGATTTCTTTTTTTCAAATAAATTTCTTTCTTATTTTCCTTCTGCAATTAATTTTTTATAAAAAAAAGGGGGTTAATGTGAAAAAAATCGTGGGTTGGAAAGTAAGTGCAATACGCAGTATTGAGTTCACTTGAAATGAGAATATTTTTTGTTGTGCAATTTGAAAAACAATAAAGAATGGTAAAACTTTTTGTTTCTTGTTGAAAAGTAAAAAATGTCTTGTAATAAAATTTCTTCATAATCGACCTCACAGAATGGTTCATCATTAGTCATGATTGTCCGATCATTCGATCGAGCTGACACATTTGTCATTTTTGAAAATAATTTTCGTTGAAATAACTTTTTCAATTTAAAAAAAAAAAACAAAATAATTATTTATCAAGCAATATGCAAAAGCAGAAGCACCATCGCGATGGCCATATCAAGTTGTTAACAGGTTCACCATTGTATCTCGTGTGTTTACACGATCGTCACAATAAGCCCAGGCCCCATCCATGAATTATTCATCCGTTCGACAAACTCGCGAGTGTGAACAAAAAAACGAAACAAAAAAAAATACCCACACACCAATGATCGTTATAAAAAATTTGAATTAAAAAAAGAGAGGAACCAAAAAGAGGAAAATACAAAAAACGAAGATGAGAGAAGCGAAATGAAAAACAAGGACAGAGTGCAATTCTCGGACGAACAGGTCGTCCGGGGTCGGGAGTCGTCGAGAGAGGACAAAACGAAGGACCAAGAAAAAAAACGAATGAACGTAAAAACGAAAAGACAAAAAAACTTATGAAATTAAATTAATCATAATAATAATAAAAATAATAATTTTTCGAGCGAGAGAAACAAACAAGTGTATGGACTTGCATTGTGCAGTCAAGGATCTTTCTCTTTTTTTCAAGCCGAATCGGAATGTGCAAAAAAAAAAAGGCTGAAATCGAAAAAATTTGTTTTTGTTCAATAACTCACCCAATTTCAACTTTTGGATGTAAATGCATCAGACTAAAATTGTAGGTAATTCGATTCTCTACAACTTTAGTCATTACAATTTTTCGTCTACGATTGATATTTTTCGAGTTTCGAATTTTTTCAATGTGAAATGTATCTTCCAGCCTTAAAGATACGACCGCCATCTTTAATTTTCAAAAAGAAAATAGTTTTTCTCAAATAACTCACCGAATTTCAACTTCTGGATAAAAATGCATTGAACAAAAGTTGTGGGTAATTTGATTCTCTACAACTTTAGTCATTGCAATTTTTCGTCTACGATTGATATTTTTCGAGTTACGGATTTTTTTCAATTCGAAATGTACATCCGGCATGTCCGATGGCTCGCTATAGGCCACCGAAAGCGAAAGAAAGACGCGAGTCCTCGCGTTTTTCCCTTCCTCCTCGATTCTCTCGTGCGCTCTCTTGCCCGTGGCGCGCGCCGGCCTTCCGCGCATTTGCATATTACGTCTCTGCTTTACTGCATCTCTCTCTCTCTCTCTCTCTCTCTTTCTCTCTCTCTCACTCTGCGTGTCCGATGTCTCTTTCTCTCGTACGGCGACTTTGTGTATCGCAACCCCATCCCCGCGGTGCATCGCATTAATTTTTGATCCTACGCTCTCAACTCACAATCCACACGAGACACTGACCCTAACCATCGCAACTCCACACACACATACATATGTATTTATGAATTCACGCATAATGATTCAAACAAAAAAAAAAGAAGAAAAAAAAGAAGAAGAAAAAAATTAATAAATTATGCGAGCAATTATGCCACGCGTGAGACAAGTTCCACACAACGTGCTCGCAACCTTGCCCAAGGTCGTCACAAATTAATTCCTCAATTCCCAAACAATTCCCCTCCCCCCTCCCCTTCTCCAATGTCCCGAGTCTCTTTAAATTCTCGCACTCGGAAAATGATATTCAAAAAAAAAAAATATATCATGTACCAATAATCGAAAGCTTCGTGACGGTTTGGAAAAAAAATTAAACTACCCCCCATCCCCCACCCCCTTCACCGCGGTTCTGCAAGAAGATGAACGAAAAATAACCGTCAACCCATCGAAGGTTTGTTGGCATTGCCAAACCTTAGAATTTAAATCCCCGTACGTTCGAAAATAAAAACCGACGTTGTTTTTTAAATGTACCGTGAAAAAAAAAGAACCGACACATACATAGATATACACATGAGTGTATTACATACATTCGTTGGAATAATCGACGACGAAAAATGCGTTCGATCAGCTGACTCGTCAGAGAGATCACAAATCCGTTGGTTAAAAAAAAAAATAAATAAAAAAATCATCATCCAACCGAATCTTTTGCATAACGGTCTCGGTCCGCATCTCTTGATAATCGATTATATCCGCGAGTGGGGTTTTAAAATGGGGGGGGGGGGGAATGGTGGAGGAAAAAAAATGAGATGCATGGGAAGCAAAAAGAGATTCTAACGGTGAGGATACGTAACGGATATCTCTCTCTCTCTCTCTCTCTCTCTCTCTCTCTCGTTCAGAAAGAGAGAAAGACAGCGAGAGATAGAGAGAGCAAGAGAGAGAGAGAGAGAGAGAGAGAGAGAGAGAGAGAGAGAGTGAGAAAGAAAGAGAGAGAGAAAGAGAGAACGAGATAAATAGTCGGTAGTGTCCATAAATACACATGCATCTCGCGTCAAGTTGGACCGCCGGATAAAAAGGGTTCAAACATCGGTGGAAGGGATGAACGAAGGGGGTGAGGTGGAGGGGGGGGGGGTCGCGAACAGTGATAGGCAAAGCAGCCGAGACAGAACGATGAGTCTCGAAAAAAGGTTTTAACGAAAAATTATTTTCCCACAGTCTCTCTTCGCTGGTGGTGGCCTCTTCGACGATCCTCTCTGTGTATATGTATCCATGTGTGTGTGTGTGGGTCGTCGGTGGTGTAAAATTGCGTCAACGTGAAAGAGCCAGCCACCTTGCCGGGTTATAGCTCCAGTGGCACGGTGGCTGGGCAAGCATTATTATAAATCTCCGATCATCGTAACAGGGACAACGGGGTTGAGGATTCACGCGGAGGGGGTTGTCGTGGGTTAGGCCAAGCCGAAGGGACGAAGAGGGAGGAAGGGGGGGGGGGGATACTCCGAATGTTTGAATAGGAAGAGTTCAGGTAATGGGTTAGGCCCATTTGAATATACCTGATGGTCGTCGGGGCCGGTCGTTGCATATGTTTAAAAATTCAAGGGTGCCCGAAGGGTCGAGGAGGAGGGGGGGGGGGGGATCCGCAAGACCCGCAACCCTTTCCCGGGGGTCTCGTCCGCAGTCCGTCTCACTCGCGCCCCTTCGATACTTCCGATCTGGAACAATGAACCAAGGACCCGAGGGAGGAAGGGAGACACACACACACACACAGTCAATAGGGGTTGTTTCGTCGCGAACCAAGGTTTTTCCGTTCGGGGGCTAGCCAGGAGAGAGAGATCACCCTCGGACGCCCCTTCGACGCAGGTAAAAACGCGATTTTGCATAGATCTCCATAACTTTATAAGGGACGTCGTGAACCAACCCCCTCCCTTAACCCTTTGACGCTCTCTCCACGACCCTCAAACTATACATCCGCGTTACACACTCACGAGAATTCTTACCCATCTTATACGCATACGCTCTTTCTCTCTCAACCCCCCCACCACTTTATTTGGTTTTTTTTTTTCGATTCGGTTTGTTGTTGTTGTTTTTTTTTTTTTTTACCGAAGAGTTTAAAGATCGCAGGTATAGAGAGAGAGAGAGAGAGAGAGAGAGAGACCAGACGGTGTCATCCTCATGGGAAAGTGTATGCAAACTCATTGTGGACCCCGAGATCGGAAATTCGACGGAGAAAGAGGGGAGGGGGGAGGAGAGAGATCACACCCCTGAGATAGATGGTCCGTGGTCCGCTTTGCATGTTATTTTTTTTTTTTTTCAACCCTTGCGTCGGAAACGCGATGCGTGGTACTCGAGGCAAAAGTCTGTAACCCCCTCCTCTTCTTATATGAACCCCCTCCCCCCACCCTCTGGCCTTCGTCGATCACAGCCTCTCACGACATTGGGCATCGGGATCATCATCATTCTCCTTCCGATTCGCTCTTTGCACAACCGTGCTATGTGCATACGTGAAAAAAATTGGAGGGGGGGGGGGTGAAAAAATCAATAATTATAATGATAATAATGAAAAAAAAAATTATTTAAAAATAAAAATATATATATATATATATATCTTATTTTCTCTCTCTTTTTCTCTCTCTCTCTGTATCTATGTAGATTGCTTTTTGGCGTTCTCTCCCTTTCTCTGTCGTTCTTAAAGTCGGTGGATGCAGTTTTGGGACGACGAAGAAACGTTTTTTTGAATTTTTTTTTAATTTTTTTTATATTCTTATGGAAGGTGAAAGAGGATGGGCATGGATGGTGTGTGTGGCAACCGAACTTACGTGAAGAAAAAAAACGACGACGACGACGAGAGCAACGCGAGATGCTGGGGGGGGGGGGGATGATGGAGGGAGAAACAACTCGCATGAAAAATTTTTCATTGTTACGCAAAACAGGCAACCGCCATCGAAGAACCAAACCCGAGAGGACTCCACGCGCCACGGCCCTAAACTTTTTCATCTTCGTTTTTCTTCTTCCGTATGTTTTTTTTTTTTCAACCGTCATTTTTTTGTCGTTGATTCGATTTTGGGTGATAGTTTTTTTTTTGTCGCGACGTTGAAACGTTCGACCGGGTTTGGATCTGTCGTTCGAGCTTCGATGCAACAGCTGATGAATTCGACCGCGCAGTTTGCGCAGCATCCGGCGAATCCGATTTGTATCGTTGAACAATTTTTTTTTTTTTTTTTTTTTTTTCGTCGCTTTGAATATTCGACGGTTTTTTTTTCATTTCTTTTTCGATGAGAAGAGATCGCTGTTTTTTGTTGGAAGCCTGTTTCATTTTTTCTTGTAACTCTCGACGTATATTTATCTCGTCAATACTATTTGGAAAAAAAAACCAACATTTTATCAAACCAAATAAAATAAATAATCATGATTATTTTATACAAATAAATGACACTACTATTCTTTCTCTTCTTTTTGATTTTGCAAATAGAAAACAAAATACATATATATATATATATTATCTATTCAATTGAAACACAATAATTATTTTATTTCAGTCTCGAGTCCATTTTTCATCAAGTTTCATTATTTCCTCGAATGAACGTTCAAGAAGATACTCGTTATAATAATAATAATAATAATAAACGATTGAAAATATTTGAAAAAAAAAGGATGGGAGAAAAAAAAGTACATTACCAACCCACAGTTCATGATAATAAGTCAGATAGAGATAGAAAGAGAGAGAAAGTGAAAGAGAGCGAGAGACGGGATGAATAAAAAAACAAACAAAAATAAAAATAAAAAAAACAACAAAAAAAAATGCACGAAAGGCGGACTGTAAGGATCGTGAATGAAATAATGAATGAAGTCAAGCGAAATCACGATGTATGACGTGGCACGCGTGCCCGGTGCTAATTATCATCCGCGGTCTAACCAGCGTCAGACACGATCCCCCCGGCCGGCTCGTAAAATTTAAATAAACTTTAACTCTCACTAACGTCCTCATCGCTCGCTATATTTATGAACCCACGTGGCGCGAGTCAGCCCCACGAGGCCGCGCGCGATCGCGAATGCGAATAAATGGAATCGTCGAAAAAAAAAAAAAAAAAAAAAACAAAACAAAACAAAGTAACAAAAAACCAAAAAAAAAATCGAAACCAAAAAAAAAAAATTGGCTTAAGAAGCGAGTCGAGGAAAATTATGCGCGCGAAACGAATGTTAGACGTCGGCAATAACGCGCCAAGTGTGCGCATGCGCGCTCGCCAGGTGCAACAAGCTCCAGATACTCGGATTAATGAAAGATGCATGATACACGTGTCGAACAATCAAGAAAATTCTGAAATTTTTACAGTCACTAGCTTTTATAATTTTGAAACAACATACAAAATTTCAAAGAGATCGTCCGTCCCGTTCGGAAGTTACAGCTGTGTGAAATTTAACACGTGTCCTTATGGGAAATGAGGCCCCCGATGCTCTTATCGACGATAAACGCGTAGAACCAGCATCAACAAAAATCTGAAAAAATTTCAGTGTGCAGAATAAAGATCGATGAATGTTCACAAAAAAATTCAGATCGATCGTCCGTCTGGTTCTCGAGAAATGCACGCAAAAGTACGTAAAAATTAGCCCACTCAAAAAATTTTTCGGATAAAAGATGAAACACGATGCAAGATGCAAAAATATCCATTCGACGATATTTCATGATTATTCATAAATTTCTCTAGCTTTTCCAAATCAGTCAAAATCGAGATTTCCCGGATTCGCCGTACTTTTGGCTGGGATTGTATCTTTCATAAATCCTTAAAAAACGTTGAAAAAAACCCGATACAAGATGCAATAACATCTATTCGACGATTTTCCATGATTATGAATTTTTTTGGCATTCACAAAACACAGTTGTAATCGTGATTTTTCATATTGTCGTACTTTTGGCGTTGATTGTACGTGTCGCACGTTCTCAACGTGAAAGAAGCTCGGCCGGTCTAGCCGTGTGGGGGGCAACCAGGCGCCCCGTGGGGTTCGGTTCGTTGCACCTGATGAAATTCAAATAACAAAAAAAAAAAATTAAAATAAAAAAAAAAACAGTCTCGTCTCATTTTCATTCTCATTAGTATACGAAGAACAAGTGGGCCAGTTGGTCTTCCCGGTTGCGGAAGGAGATACGTCGCCGTGTGTGTATGGTCGGACCGGGACTGGTGTCTCATGCACGTGGAGCAACTTTGCCGAGCAGCGGGATGAGATAGAACGAGTGGAGGGGGGCGGGGGGGAATCCCCGCATAACATTAAAAGCTTTGAGAGAGGCTGTGGACACGTGTGCAGCCAAGTTTCCCGCTCTTTAGTCCGGTTCCCGCTCTCGATCCTCGCGACTTTTTTCGCTTTGCGCATCACTCGCGTCTTTCTTTTCGACTTTCGATCTTTTTCTCCATTCCCGAGACTTCGAAAAAAAATTACGGCTGCGAAAAATCTCGAAAGCGAGGCTCGCATTGCAAATTCCATCCCAAGCAAAAAAAAATGTATATAAGTAATTTATATTCTTTTTCGTTATATGATGTTTTCAACGTGCTTTGACGAATCTACCACCCGGTTGTGGATGTAATTTCGTAAGATTGTTTTTTTAATCTCTTGGTTGTAAGAGAGAACCCTACCTTACCGATATTATTTGTTTTTTCTGTTATTTTCGGTTTTTTCTAGTTAAAAAAAAATGTAATCAATTGCCCAGTTAATTTGTTAGAATTAACGAAGGAATATTCTTCTATCAATGATGTTCTTGATAATTGAAAATTCAAAATATAGTCTATATATAAACTGTATATGGGATTGGGCATATATAGACAATATATATAGATTACAAGTGTTCGATAATTTCGACGATATGTTATCGATGGTAATATTTGCAACGTCAGTCATCAGTGAAACTGAATTCAAATGTTTAAAGATGATCAATCAAATAATCGACAATATATTATGCAGTATAATATTTATTTGACAAAAAAATCGTTTTCATGGATATTTAACAATATCAATGTTATTTAAGAACAAACGAAAAACATTGTTGGTTGAATATACGGAAACGAAGAATATCAACATAATTGTATAAAGTTAATTGTATTATTATGTTTATTTATTAAATACATATATCTTTATTTGATATATAGGCCTGAGCATCTGTAGTCTATATATATACCTTATGTATAGTCTATACACAATCAAAATATGGACTGTACATGCCTAGTCACATATTAAATTCATATATAGACGATATATAATTTTTTTATATGGCATATACACACATATATACATATATATATATATTTATATATACGTTTTATTTTTATTTGTTTCAATTTGCCGTCTCACTGACAAACAGCTGTGTCCCCCCATCAGTCGGTCCCCAATATTTTTTGTCTCTCATTATCTCTCGCAGACCGTAAACCATCGCTCTCGATCAGTGCGCAAGCGCGCGCGAGCGATACACACAGAGCTCGACGTGGCCGTGGCAATTGGCCCGAGACCCCGAGACGCATACGCACCTTGCATCGTGCATTCGCGATTGGCCGGTTCTCTACCTGCGACTCCGCTTCACAGCCGCACGTGTGAGACTGGCAAAACACCGGGAAATATATGAGACAGATGCTCGAATCATCATCCGTAACACACGCCTTCCAGCATCCCATTGAGCATCGCAATATTAATTGAAACCGCGATGTTCACTTCGTATCTCATTAATATCATCACCATCATTATTATTTGTTTGTTTTATTTTATTTTTTAATATTTCTTTCCATTTTTTGTTTTGTTCTCGAGGGTGTTCGGTGGTGAAAAAAAACGGTAAGAAAAAAAGCAAACGTGGCCAAAGGGTGAGAGGAATAGTTGTGAAAATAATTTGGAAATTTTATTGGATTAATGTTCGTGTGTTCGAATTGTTTTTTTTTTTTTGATTTCGGTAAAATATTTTGAAGAAAAAATGAAAAATGAGGGGAAAAAAAAAATTGAAAAGGAATGTTTTGTGGTTTCGAAGCGTGATTGGGAGGTGCTCCGATGGGATTTTCTACACAGCCCGCAGCATTTCGACCGGTTCAACGTCCACCTGTCCTTTTACCACCGGACCCCGGACCAGCCGCAGCAGCAGCACGATGTCTGACGAGGGATTAACACAGATGCAATATATCGATGTGTTACATATGTGTATACATATATTTATATATATATATATATTTATATATATACTATGCCTGTGCGTGTGTCTATGTGTTACATTGCAAACAGTTACGCAGATCGTGGTCACAACGTGAGGAAAAGATTCCATTATTTTGTTCAATTCATTTTTCATTAAATTATCATTTGTTTGAATTTTTGTTTCAATTGTTGAAATTTTAATTCCATTTTTTTTTAAATTTATTTTTCATGCAATTATTATTTTTTAAAATATTATTTCAATCGTTGACATTTTTATTTCTATTTTTTTTTGTAAATTTATTTTTTATTCAATTATTATTTTTAAAAGAAATTATTTGAATTGTTGAAATTTTGATAGATTTTTTTTTTTGGGAGGAAAATTTCATTTTTTGTTTAATTCATTTTTCATTCAATTATTATCTGTTTGAATTTTATTTCAATTGTTAAAATTTTAATTTCTATTTTTTCTTATACAATTATTATTTCATAGAAATTTATTTCAATCGTTGAAATTTTAATTTCTATATTTTTTTGTAAATTTATATTTTTCTCAATTATTATTATTTTTAAAAATTAATTTTAATTATTGAAATTTTAATAAAAATGTTCAATTGTTAATTTTTCTTAACGCTTGATTGCAGCGACACGAAATGGGAACGAGACGAGGCTTTTGACACGTTATTCCGCGGAAAACGTCCGTCGCTCGCTCGTGATCGACGATGCGTGAAACCTTCGCCGGTTCGGCCGATAATCCAGAATGGAAAGGACATTCCTGGGTGCGAGTTATTTTTACACGCGTATCAATGTAAACGCGAGAGAACCGCGATCCAATTGCTTATTAACGTTTACGATTTACATCGCCGATTGATTCTTCGGAATTAATTTTACACGGTTTCTTGCTTGTCTGTTTTATTTTTTTGTTTTTTTTTTTTTTTTTTCACGGTTATTCCGTGTTATTATTGATTATTTATCGATCGCCGTTGGGTACTGTGTTTAACTGGAAAAACCATGATCGTCGGTATTAATTTGTGATTTTTTTTTATTATCGTTTGTTGAACGATCGGAATTACAGGCTGTGAAATTTTTATATAATGATGAAATTACCGGTTAATTAACATTGAATGTTTCGATGTTTCATTTTCATGTTCACTGTCGTTTAATTTGATAATTGCATTTTTTGGGGTTTCGATTTATTGAAATTTAAGAATTACACGATTTAAAAATAGCTTTTAATAGAAAAACAAAAATTAATTATCGTTGACTCGATGAAATATTTGTGGAATAAAAAAAAACAAATTATGTAAAAATTATTATCGAATAAAGACAATCTCTATGTCATACTTCTCATTTTTTTAAAATTTATTCCAATATTCCAATATGAAAAAAAATTGATTAAAATAATTATAATCTCATTGGTAAAATACATTTTTATATTTTTTTCTATAATTAAGTAAATCGAACAAGAGTGTAATGAGAGTGTGCAATAATAGTGGGCAACTCGACCGAGAATCTGCGCAGAATCGACGACGCGTTAGCCCGTGACGAAAATTTGGGGATTTCAACTTAAAAAAAAAAAAAAAAAACAGCAGCGACACCTTAAACGTCACGGTCAACCTTAGCAGCTTGTTTGCCAAACTATTTTGGGGTTCTTCGGAAATCCTCGACCCCCTCCCCCCCCCCCCCCCCCCCTCTCTTCGCCATCTCGTCCGCAGCTTGACCGAAAAAATTATATAAAATTAACACTCAACAAATTAAACAAACGCTCGGATGACGTCGCGCGCCACGAGAGAGAGAGAGAGAGAGAGAGAGAGAGAGAGAGAGTACAGTCTCGAAGGTTCGAGACGCGATAAACGCACACCATCGAACACCGCGAGCTCGTGCAAATATTGCGTCGATAAATATTTCTGCTTCTGAAAGGATCCCGCTGTCTTCCATAATATTTCCCCCTCCCCTCCGACCTTACAACCGTACACGTTGGAACGACCGGTACTCCTTGGTCCACTCCTCCGTCGACGTCTCGACCGGTGATGCTGATTTGTTTTTTTTTTTTTTACTATTTTTTTTATTTCTTTTCTTTTTTTTTCTTTTTTTTTTTCCGTCGACTTTGCGCGACTAGGATCGTCAACTCTGTGACATCCGAAGAGTTCACAACAATCTGGCTGCGAAAAAAAAAAACACCTGTCCTCGAGATACGCAGTTGCAGGAATAAAAAAATGAAAAGTAAAAAAATAGAAAATATAGAAATTTAAAAAATAAAGTAAAAAAATAGCAAAACGTAATCACTCTTTTTTTTCTTTTTTTTTTTCGACGATCGGTTTGGACTCGATTGGAAGACGATACGCATCGAGCTAGAGAGACATTTCGGCATAATACGAGTGAACAGAAACGCTATATACATTTTTTTCTTTTTTTTTTTTAAGAATATGGAAGAAGGAGGGTGGGAGGGGGGGGGGGGGTAACGGTGCGTTCGAGTCGTACGAATCGACGAATGTTTGCACGATTTTATGAACAGACTTCTGGAAATTACTAGAACGCTAAAAATAGTCGTGGCGCATATAATACGAGAGTGAATAATTTTCGCGAAAGATCCGTCGGTTTTGTGTTATAATTGCGCTAACTGCGAACTGGCTAATTCACCGGCGAACTGATTCCCCGGTGAATTAGCGAGTTTCGACTTCCAAAATTTTTTTTTTTTATCCATCGGGGGAAATGATTTTTTTCCATTAGATATTAAAAAAAAAAAAATCTTCTTCTTATTACTTTTCCAATTTTCCACATCACAAACTAAATTCAATCAATTCCACACAAAACTCAAGCAATCCCCTAATTTTTTTCAGCGAAACGCCGAAACCTAATATCAATAATAATAATAATAATAATAATAATAAATAACAAATAATTTCGTCCATATCAGGAGGAATAAACGACAAAAATGATAACAAGTCATAATAATAATAATAATAATAATAATAAATCATAATGATAATTATAATTTCGTCAATTAAATAAAAAAAAAACGAAATAACAATATCAAGTCATAACAATAATAATAAAAATAATAATAAATACCAATAATTTTGAGACGATAAAATTGCATAAATATTTCGTCGCGTACCTGACCGAAGATCCGAGAAGAACGAAATATACGACCCAAGCACGAACCCACAGATTACGAGAATTCGATGTGTGCAAGTGTGCATGTGTGTGTGTGTGTGTGTGTGTGCATGTGTGTTTGTGGGGAGCACGAGTGGTGTAACATGTTCGATAGCAAAGGTCGAGCAATACGGTATGCGATTGTGGCCGGGGTGGCTTCCGTGTTGGTAGCTGTGTATCGAGGAGAGCTTACGGTTGCATTATCTGTCGGCGGGCTGCACCTCGAGGAATCTGCGGGGGCACGCTGTTGGCGGTGTATCGTCGAGTCGCTGCCAGCCAGCCAGCCGCGGCGGCGGCGGCGGCGGTCGCGAGAGTTTAGGGCCTCGTGCGCATGACCGTCGGACCCCGATCGGGGCCCCGCGGGGCCCCGACCGCTCTCCCGCCTCCGACCGAGTCCGACCGACCCCTCCCCAAATAAGTCAAGTCGCCTTTTATTCCCGTCTCGGTTATATATATATTCTTCACGGGGCCGGCTCGCGGCTCGGGCCCGAGACACCCAAACGTTTTGGGCCCGTCCGAATAAACGATAACCGACCGACGAAACGTATATTTCCCGTTGCACGAGGGGGGGGGGGGGAGGGGGGGCACGAGGCCTCTCGCGTGTGTATATGCGTCTACAATGTACGATATGGGGACCGGTGGGACCCGCTGCCGGGGTTTCGGGGCCTTACTTATTGGACAGTTTACACGCCGAGAATTTCTCTTCAAGATATAACCCCCCACCCCCCTCTTCCCATCTCGTATAAGCGAGTTGTTCAGCTTATTTTGTTTTTTTTTTTATTGATAAGATTTTCATTAATGAAAAAAAGGGAATGGGGCCCAATAAAAAAAATTATCAAATTCAAGGAACAGGAAAGTTTGCGAAACGCGAAAATTAGTGAACTCTTCGGTTTTGATTGTCGAAAAGGTGGAGGAAATGTTTGAGCTGCGACTTTTGGGAAAAAAAAATCTTAACAGAGGCCCATGATTCTGGGAAATGCATTGGGGCCTTACTCATTGGACAGTTTACACACCGAGAATTTTTCTTCACGATATAACCTGCCCTCTCACCGTATGAGCGAATTGTTGAGCTTATTTTGTTTTGTTTTTTTGTTTTTGTTTTAACAAAACTTTCATTCACGAATGGTTGAAAAATCAATCGGGGCCTTACTCATTGGACAGTCTACACTCCATAGTGTTCTCTTCACAATATAACCACCAGTAGATCTACGTGCAACTAGCTTAGTTTGTTCAATTTTTATTTTATTAACAAAACTTTCATTCGCGAATCATTGAAAAATCAATTTTCGTCGCATTTTGGGCCCAACAAAAAAAATTATCGAAATTCACGAAACAAGAAAGTTTGAGATACCCAAAAATAAGAAAACTCTTCGCTTTTTGATTGTCGAAGAGGTCGAAGCCAAAAAAAAATGTTTCAAGGATTTTTTTTTTGTTTTTTTCATTTTTTTATTTTAAAAAATTTTTTTAACAGAGGCGCATGCTCTCCGGGAAAACGATCGGGCCCCCGAATAACGTGAGGTCCATCGGCATCACGTACGAAGTTGCACGTGTGAGGCGCGAGAGGGGTGGAGGAGGGGGGGATGTGCTCACGCGTGTCGGGTAACCGCGTGGCCGGGGCGCCGTGGGCCCGTGCGAGTCGGTCTTCTCACGCGAAACGGGGCCTAATAATATGCGCGTAAAGTTTAAACTTGGATCGTGAATTCGTACCTTCGGGGGGTTTTCATATTGTAACGATTCGAAGGAGCGAATCGGGTGCGCAGAAGCGAAAGCAGAAACGGGCTTAGCCGGCAGCTATTCCAGACGCAGCATCCAGCATCCAACCATCCAGCATCCAACCATCGAGCCATCCAGCCGTCAACCGCGGCCAACCACCGGCGGCGCCCGTTGAAGAGACGTGAGCGACGTTTTTGCATTAAAATGCATGGGGTGATTGGGAGACTTTAGAAAATTTGCGGTCCTATAGATTGCCAAAGAGAGAGAGAGAGAGAGAGAGAGAGACAGAAAGAAATTAAAAAAAATTGAAAGAAGATGAAAAAAAAAAGAAAATAATAAACCTTCTATGTTCATCTTGCATAAAATCCATTTCGACACTTTTGTCAACGAGATGGGAAAATGGAAAATTTAAGTTGCAAAATATGTTTTGTCATGTCGAAACGTGGGTTCTCCTGACATCGATATTTGCAATTCAAGGAATAAACCTGAATGAGAAAAAAAAGTTTATTCAAATCAAACCACCCTGATAAATATATATATATATATATATATATATATATATATATATATATATATATATATATATATATATATATATATATATATATATATATATATATATATATATATATATATATATATATTTATCTCGGTTTCCCATTCGCATGATACGGCAGATTTTACAAAATTTTGGCATATTTCATTGTCATAATGTTTGATAACGCTGACCGTGATAATCCACGAATCCTGATAATCGTTTGTTTATCAGGATTCTAATTATCACGTGTACAGTACGAAATTCGTACTCGATTGGAATTTTAAAAATTTTATTTTTATATTTATTGTTAAATTTTGAAAATATATATATGTATGCATAAATATATTTTTTTTTTCGCCCTCGTTAAATAAATTACCACTTGGATGAAAAAATAAAGTGAATGGCTAGTTTATTTTTTTTGGGTCAGATAGGAAGCTCTTGACCCACTGGAGAAAAAAAATATATATACTCATAGATATATACATTCATATATGTTGTCGTCGCAATAAACAAGATTCGCTCGTACGGCTGAACCGACCAAAAAAAAAAAAACACAAAATGTAGACGAAAAAAAAAAATATTACGAAACTCCAGGTGACGCGATCGGTGAATCGAACGATCGTTTTCTTCTTCTTCGTTTTTTTTTTTTCGATTCAATTAAGGTTTTTTTTTCATCACCCGACCGATAGTGCGACTGATTTTACGGGATACGGTGTTTTTTAACATTTTTTTCACGATCGAACGTGTATACCTGTCGCGATCTCGAAGAAGAAAAAAAATAACAAGAAATAGCAATAATATAATGACGACATCGGTCGATAAATCGTTTTGTTGATTATTTATTTTTTCTTCTTCTTATTTTTTCCGTAAGTTTATTTTTTTTCGAAAATTTTTTTTTTTTTCATCGGGTCTCAAGGCAATGACACAACATTACATTCTCACGCAATTTCTCTCTCGCGGCGGAATTTTCATTACGGTTTATTCATTTCGAAACGAACGTGCGGCGTGATAAACGCGATATCGAGGAAATAAATCACACACGTGAATGGAGAGGCCACGAGGAGGTGGGAGGGGGGGGGGGGAAGGGGGGGGGGGGAAGGGGATAGAGAATCGAGGATCGGGTTTATCGTTTTAGTGATTTCGTGAAGACGTGAACCATGGGCTAGAAGACCGGGTCTAGGGATCGGCAAGGGGCAGGTCGGTCAACGTCGAGATTTCGAAGTAGGTTACCCCACTTTAACGCGGAATCAGATTCGAGAGATTCAAAACCTGATTTTCCATTCGTACAGAAATCGTGTGGGGGACGCCCCCCTCCCCCCCCCCCCCCCGCTGCCGCCGCTCCTCTCTTGAGAAACATTCGATTCCACGGACGTGGAACGCGAGCTTCGCGCTCGGTTCGAAAAAAAACACACAGCCGGACCCGGTTCGTCCGATCCCAGACTTCCAATCGTCGAAATACATACGAAACTATGTATGTATGTATATATATATATATATATATATATATATATATATATATATATATATATATATATATATGTGCGTGTGTATAGTATCCCAAGGAAAGAACTCGCGAGTCTCGATACTCGATTTTTCAGCATCCACGTAAAATTTAAAATTTACTCGCTTTTTCTCTCTCTCTCTCTCCCTCTCTCCCTCTCTCTCTCTCTCTCTCTCTCTCCCTCTCTCCTATTTTCTCGCGTCTTCGATCCCTTTCATCGTACGCAAAAAAAAAAAAATTCAAAAACATCAACACCAAAATAATCGTCTGTCAAAAAATTCTTCAGAATTTTCCATTTCGTCGAACCTACGATGAATAAACCTCTTCCGCATCTCTTCGACGGTGCGAAAAGAAATGTTCACACACGCTTCGGAGGAAAAAAAAACTGAATGAATAAAGAAGATTCAGAAGAAGAAAAATGATCGAAAGATGTAAAAAACAATTTTTTCTTTAATCAATGAATAAAATTGGAAATGAAAAAAAAAAAAATGAAAAACAAAAAATTATTCAAAGCGGACGGTACGGATGAAGGTTGATTCGCGAGGATCCCGCGGTGATGACACCGTTAACCCGGGTACAACCGATCGTCGTCCGGCTTTTAATGGTCCGGTCATTCGAGTGGCGAGATAACGAGAGACGACTTAGCCCACAGAGATGAACGTTCACCGCTATGTGCTCACACGGTGTCCGAAAAGTCAACGAAGCCAGGGAAAAAGTGAGCACAAGAGAGTGATAGAGAGAGACAGGAAATAATATCACACGCAGAGAGAGAAAGAGAGAGAGAGAGAGAGAGAGAGAGAGAGAGAGAGAGAGAGAGAGAGAGAGAGAGAGAGAGAGAGAGAGAGAAAGAGAGAGATACTTATAGAGAAAGCCGGTGCCAAAGTTGTCTCGTGTATATTTCCTAAATACCATTATGTGGATGAGTAGCTATATATATATATATATACCATTTATATATATATGGGGAAGGTTGTGTCCTCTCGTTCTCGCTTATATCATCGGATTGTCGTATCTCGCTCTCACTCATTCGACGATCGGGAACCGGCAAGAGGCTCTCACCTCGTCGCACTCGTGCAAGGAAACGATATCACTCGGTTCTACGCATATATATATATATATATATATATATATATATGTGTGTGTGTGTTTGTGTGTGCCGCGAGTTCGGTTACCAAACCCACGAAATAAATTAATCCCCGTCGAATGTCCTCATTCGTTACGGCGGCGTTGGGGTCCAAGACCCGTAACAAACTCCACGAACGAGTTATTAAACCACGTGATCGCCAACCAGCGAGCCGCCACGGCGACGATTCGTATCATCGACACAAGGTTGAATCTCGAATTGCAGCCCCGCCGGACACACATGTGCCGATATATAGATACACGTGCATCAATGTTTATAACGATTTAAAATGGACTTTGAGTTTCTTGAGAAAGTTTTGAAAAATCATTTTTACAATAAAAATCTTTTTTTTTTTCAAGTTCTTCAATTTTTATAGAATTTTGAGGATAAAAAGGAATATTAAAAATCTGTTTGTCGAGTGAAATTGTCTAAGCTTTTCTCGATACAAATATTGAAAAAAATTCCAAAATTTGGGAAACGCTCGAAAAACAGTTTTTTTATGATTCAAATTTGATTTCAATGGATTTTCGAGAGTCGAAATAAAAAACTGAATATTTTCATCGAGAAGCTGAGACAATTTCACGCGAAAAACAGATTTTTTTATATATTTTTTTAACAATATAAACGTGTGAAAAAAATACTCGAAAAAAAAAAGAAAACGAAATAAGTAAAAAATACTTTAATTGTATTTGTAATTAATGGAAATGCCCACATATCTCTATATATTCATATATATATATGGGTTCATCAATTTAATGATAAAATTGATGTGAACATATAAAAAAACGTCTTGTACGATTTTTGCAGACTGTTTCAACGAAAGCTGAGTAGATCGTGGACGAAATAATCCATCTGCCTATTACGATTAGCCATAGGACAAAATTCCACCACCCCTCATCCCCTCATTTTCTCATTCCCCGTAAAATTCACGTGAAACACGTGGGCGACCCCACCATCGAGTCGTCGTTCGACTCGAGAGAAAAAGTTATCGTCAGTGGGGTTGTAAAACAATATATATGACTCGGTTACCTCGTACCCGAAGGGACATCGAGTGAAACATATTGCGATTATTGTCAAGCTTATACCTACTCATATATATATGTATAGATATATATATACATTGGATTACTCGTGTCGAGGCTTACGACGCACAGTGACCACAAATCGATTTACATGTGTATCGAACGAATCGATCCAATAACAAACCAGTTAAATTACCCATCGTTATTCATCACGAGGAATCATCGTCCATTTTTTTTCTATCTTTTTTCCTTCGGCATTATTTTTTAATCACAATTTTTTCACGAGCGAATATATTTAATCACTAATTCATCATTCTTTACAAAGCTCGTTATGAATATTTTTGTCTCGCTTTCAAAAACCAAGAAAATTTTACTTGTCTTAAAAAAAAAAAAGAAGAAGAAAGAAAAACAGCAGCAAGAAAAAAAAATGTCATTCATAATTATCCGAAAATCTCGTGGGGAAAATAATTTGTTTTCTTTCAATTTTCTTCAACAAAAAAAAAAAAAAATATCTAATTTCCACAAAATTCGTAATTGTTCTTAAATCTCAAAAATAAAAAAATCGAAACGTAGATTTTGTCGAAAAAATTCACAATTTTCCATCGAGAATCCGATACCAGATTTCATCTCATCGCTCTCAAATAAAGTACAAAAAAAAAAAAAGAAAACAAAACCCCAGAGATAAAAAAAAGGTTTTTCGTCATTTCAACAAAACGTTTCATTCGTCCAAAAAAAAAGAAAACAAAAAAGAAGAAAACCGAAAGAAATTTTCCGAGCTAGCTGTGTGTCTATTTTGTTTTTTCTTTTAGCAAGAGCCTCACGAAGCCGCATACACCGGAATCTTCTCGTTGTGATGGTTCTGGATACGACAGGGGGTTCGGGGGTTGGTAGAAGGGGAGGGGGGTATTGTCTCGCGATTTATGCAAAATGGTACGCAGCTCCCGCGGGAGCGCGGGGGCGAAACCCTCTCGTAGTCGAGAGCACGTGCGTATATATATATATATATATATATATATATATATAATATTCTCTACACACACAAACATATATATATTGATATATTTATATATATAGGTGTGGTTGTGTATATATCTACTGACTAGGACGATGGTGGCAACCCCCAAGAAGCCAAGCTCGAGGCTACGCTCTGCACGGTGAGCACTAGTGCCCCCCAAGCACAACTTTGATATACTGCCAACGAGCACTAACTCCAACGTGCACGCTCTCTCCTATCTCACTCTCTCTCTCTCTCTCTCTCCCTTCGTTTTGTCCCAGCTGCACGGACCTCACTTTCCCCACAATTTTATTCCTACGATTCACGATAACGCCCTCAACCCCACCCCCACCCCCACACCCACCCTGCTGCACCCTCAAGCCCCGACAAAACCCTCCACCGGGTTATCCTTAACCACCTACATCATTCCAACCTGTGCGTACTCCCCCACCCCCATGCATCATTCACGAACTCTCATGTGTCTAACTTAACACACATGTCTCACCCAACCACGTCGATACATTCGATTTCGTAAATATTCAATCGGTTGTTTTTTCTATTTTTTCTTATTTATCACATTTCTCGAGAATTTCGAATGTGCGAAAAATTTAAACGTCAACGCGAGAGTCGAAGTGTTTGCAAGGGAATAATCCGATGGCTTTGGAGAGATTTTGGAGATTCGATTGATTGTCAGATTTAAGACATTTTTGAGATATATCGAAAATTTGATTGATAATAAAATTTGCCGAAATATCAAAAATTTGATCAATGATAAAATTGTCGAAAATCTCGAAAGTTTGATTGATAATAAAAGATTCTCCAAAATATCGAAAGTTTTATTGATGATAGAAATTTTTCAAAATATCGAAAATTTTATTTAATAATAAATTTCGAAAGTTTGGATTGATGATAAAATCCTTCAAAATATCGAAAATTTTATTAATAATAAATTTTGGAAAACTTTATCGATGATATCATTTTCCAAAATATCGAAGATATCGATTTATTGCGATGAGAAAAATGTTATACAATATTTATTTACAGATATTTGATTGTTGAAATATAAGACTCGTATATAAAATCGTTATAAATTATTGAATCCATGCAGATGGGTCGAGAGAAACGGAGGATGGTTTAGTCTCATGGACCACAGCTTCCTATCGAGATGACATCCATCGTGCATCTTGGTGTAAGAACGGTTTTTTAGAATTTTGTGAACGAAGAGAAAAAGAGATGCGAGAACTGGGCATCGGGTTCACATTCGAATTGTGGGAGGCTTTGTAACGTCCATGGAGCGAGAGGAAGACAGAGAGCGAGAGAGAGAGAGAGAGAGAGAAGAAGAGGGGAAGTGAGAAAGTGCTGGCAACTATGATCGAGGGCCCGTGGATCATTTAATTTAATTACCCACTCTTGGGGGGGTTAATAGAAGAGATAAAAGTGGCTGGGCTCGTGTCCGGATATACAGAACACGTGCCCAAAGCGTTTTTGCAGGGACTGCGTCTGTGTGTGTGTGTGTGTGTGTACATATATACATAGCCAGCTTCAAAATAAATGCCGCACCCTTCGCAAAATCATTTTCAAGCCGGCATATAGTTGGTTCACTGAGGAACGAGGGTGACGCTTGTCGAAATAAATATATCCAACGCAAAATACCCCCTCCACCGCACCCTCCATCGTTTATTAAGCACCATTTTGTCTGCAGCGATCTAACCGATGTCACAACAATTAATAACAATTGAAAACTACGTTAAACGACGCGTAAATGGTAAAAATAAAATTATTGAAGATTTGTTTGTTTTTTTTTCAGGATTTTTTGGGGTTCCAACTCTAAAGGAAAAAAAAACACAAACCTTGTGAGAAGCCTCGTTCATAGTTTCAAAGTTTGGCATGATAAATCTTAACCCACATATTTTTTTATTAGTTGACACTCAAAAATATTTATATGAAAATTTTGAAGAGGAAGCAAATTGTCGAAAATCATTTTGAAGGTCTTGTCAGATGAAATACGAAAATATATATATTTTTTCCATAATTCTAAATAACACATTTAAAAAGATAATCTAAATTAAATGTTAAAATAATGCCATTTCCTCCCCCTTCCCCCTCTGATTTCCAAAACCACTTGACCTACATTATTTCAAAAAAATCAAAGATCACAAAGCCTGGCTCAAAAAGTTCACCAGAAAATTATACCCAAAAATTCTGGGTCTCATGAATTTCTAGAAATTAATTTCACAAACTTATCATTTCAATTAACTTGACAATTTTATCCGTTTTTTTTTCCATATCATTCGACAATACTTATTTTTTTTTCTCCTCAAATCGTCGTTGAAAAATTTTCTAGGATGAATATTTTGCCCTTGCTTCGATTTCGTTGAATGCCAGAAAAAGGAGAGGTGGCGACGAAGGGCGGGGTGGGGGGGGGGGGGGTGAGGTCGAAGGGAAGGTTTCAAAGTGTCGCTCGTCTGGTTCGTCGTGGAACAATTTAATTTCATAAACCGCAACTGTTGCCACTATTCAGTACGAAATGGGCGAGCACTTACTGTTACGATCGGGGGATGTCTCGCGAAGGGCCCCGTAACTAAACGCCACGCGGTGTACGACCGAGACTATCCCGAACGAGTTTCCGACCGACTGTTGACTGTCTGCATGTTAACGGTGGTCGGGGTGGCGGCAAGGGGGCACGAGGGGGGCGGGGGGGGGGGGCGGAATTATTATTGCACAGTAGCGAGCACGCCGAGACCCCCCGCACCGAGTTGCCCGAAACGCCGATTACCAATCTGTCTAACGAGCACAATCGCTCCTTCGATCATACTAATTGAGGGTATTTCGTTACCACGGGCTCAATAAAACCAGATGGCTCTGCCGTGCACGGTGGATCGACCACTCTGACAATAATAATCGATGGGTCGAGATATATTGAAAATATTTCATCGAATTAAATTCTGTACGTGTTTATTATTTTTTTTTATGCATCGCTGCATGTATCTGTATATATTTGTGTGTAAAAATAATTATCGTGGTTGATATTGATCCTTCGAAATTTTTCGCAATCGATTTGATAATTAAAAAATCGTAAATCGAATGGAAAATTAAATCGGAATGAGTGGATATTAAAATGTAATATTTTATCGAAGATTCATTCGAACGATTGTTGATGGTAAAAGACGAAAAAAAAATTAATTGTTTTCAAAAAAGAAACAAACAATTGAATATCAAATTTAATATTTTATCAATGATTCATCGTAAGTCGAATAATTGATAAAGTAAAAGAAAATAAAATTCATAATCTATCAAATCGAACGAAATATGTATTAACAATATAATTATATTGTTAGGATCTGAATAATTCGATAAATTGATGTAATAAGAAAAATTGACCATCTAAATACTTTGATAAACAAATCTCTTATCAATGATTTTATTCAAATGCAAAAATAACAGATTTTAGAAATTCGGACGGATCGACATCAATTGCGATAATAATTATTATTCTTCATGATCGACAGAGATCGATCGTCAACAGATCGAACGTTCGAATCGTCAGGTTCGATATGAACAACAACAAAAAAATTCAATAAAAAAATAAACCATGAACTTTGATCCACAGTGGCGTGTGCTAAACGTCACAACACACGGGGCACACTTTGGCCATCAAGCGGCGACCCAAAAAAGTCCACGCGGGTATCGAAAAAACAAAAAAAAAAAACAAAAAAACCCAAAAAAAAATCGAAATGGGACGGCCGTTATAAACGATATTCCGATGATACGGTAGATCCGGGGGTTGCCGGCGAGGGAGGGGGAAGGGGGGGGGGGGGAGGAGGACGGAGACCGCGTATTCACGCGTGTCTCCGGCATTGTATGCAGATGAAGAAGGCAGGGCGACAATGACTCGTCCGTTGCGCTGCGGGACCTCGATATTCTCGAGAAAGCGCGTCGTCGTCGTCGCCGACGACGACGAAGATGCCTATACATATCCTCATCCTCCTCGCTCCGCTCTACGCCTTCTCCCTCGTCTCGTTCCGCAACTCTCCGTGAAACCCTCGGGTCAAGGTTCACGATCTTTGCCACCGATTACCATCACAAATCACTCTCGTGTGCATGTGTGTTTTTGTTTGTTTGTGTCTAAATTTTTTTTATTTTTTTTTTTTTTCGTTCTATTTTAGAAAAATATAAATTTGTCAAAAAAAAAAAAGAACAAGAAAATGAAAGTTTCTGTCTATCTTGACAATGATGACAATTACGATAATATGAAAATGATTAAAAAAAAACTCATATGATGAATAAATATGTAGGCAATTTTTGTGTCTTAGTGTACGATATATTTTTTCTAGAATTGATACGTTCTAAGAGATTCTAGGAAAACTTACTGGGAACCCAACTCGAAAAAGTTGAGAAAGTTTTACGTCGAAAACAGATTTTCATATATATATATATATATATACAGGGTGTCCGGGCATTGCCGCACGTGAGATATACCACCGGATTCTACGTGGAATTCTAAGAAATACGTATATCCTCAGTTTTTTCCGATAACGCTTAGATCCAGAGATATAAAGCTTAGAAGATGCGAGATGAGAACCAATCAGAGGTGAGATACAGAGTTTGAGTTGTCATTGTTATTCTCGAACTATAGCCGTGGCTGCATCACGATAAAAGAGCATCGTCGCTACTTTGAACGGAGGCACGTGTGGTCTTTGTTTGGTTATTGGTTATTTATTCCTTCCGGGAGCGGATAAAATGTTTAAAAATCGCTGATTTACCATTAAAGTATCCGGTCAAGGTTACGTCTTGAACTTTTGGGTAATTATTTCGATAATTATTATCAAAATTGATGACGGCGATGACGACGACGACGACGATGATGAAAGTAACTACGACGAAGGCGAAGAAGACGACGACGACGATGGCAACGACGATGACGATGACACCCGTGTGGAAATCGGGTAGGGATTCCCTCGATTGAATCCAGCGCATGGCTCGGTTTCCTGTATTCAGTTTACCTCTAAAGTAGCTGGAGGGAAACTAGCCACAATGCATGTATAGGTGTCCGGCTGTCCAGGCGCTAGCCAGTTATCCCATTCCAGATCAACCGTAGGGAGGCTAAGCAGTGTACTACTAGCGTACATCGATAGATCACGACGCCATCTCTCGTCTTTCGCAGACACCAGTTGGGGCCGCGGCTATAGATGCGCAATATGTGTGCTCGCGGCTTCTGATTGGTCAACGGGTAAAGCAACTGTTGCCGGCACATGCGGTGCGATCAGTTTGTGGCACTGCTGTTTCTCGATCAAACCTAGCCTCACTTTTATGAATTATCTCGCGAGTTCAACAACAAATATGAGTGACGAGAGACAGCGAGAACTTGTTCGGGAACAAGTGAAACGACACCGTGCAGTGACAAAAACAAAGTCGAGGAGTTATTAAGAAGTCGTTGATGTAAGTTTTTTATTTTCTAGGTTATGTCCTCTTTTGTCAAGTGTTAACATTTTTGTTTTAACCTTACTTTTGGTGAGCATTTATTTCTTATTGGTTTCGTTGGTAACACAAAAATTGTGAGCAGAGCCTAGAATATTTGCCGGTGTTCTCACAATTTTCATATTTCTATTGTAATCGATATGAAATAAAGATTGTCCGATCTTGTCACAATTTTCATATTCCTAGCGTAACCGATGAGAAATAAACATTCTCTGATCTTCTCACAATTTTCATATTTCTAGTGTAACCGATAAGAAATACAGATTCTTCGGTCTTCTCACAATTTTCATATTTCCAACATGACCGATAAGAAATCAAGATTCTCTGGCCCTCTAACAATTTTCATATTTCTGACATAACCGATAAGAAATAAACATTCTCCGGTCTCCACACAATTTTCATATTTCTAGCGTAACCGAGAAGAAATAAATATTCTCCAGTCGTCTCACAATTTTCATATTTCTAGTGTAACCGATAAGAAATCATGATTCTGTGGATTCCTCACAATTTTTATATTTCTAGCGAAACCGATGAGAAATAAAGATATCTTTATTCCGACCGGAGAATCTTTATTTCTTATCGGCTATGCTAGAAATGTGAAAATTGTGAGAACACCAGAGAATCTTTATGTCTTATCGGTTACGCTAGAAATATGAAAATTGTGAGACGACCGGAGAATATTTTTTTCTTCTCGGTTACGCTAGAAATATGAAAATTGTGTGGAGACCGGAGAATGTTTATTTCTTATCGGTTATGTCAGAAATATGAAAATTGTTAGAGGGCCAGAGAATCTTGATTTCTTATCGGTCATGTTGGAAATATGAAAATTGTGAGAAGACCGAAGAATCTTTATTTCTTATCGGCTACGCTAGAAATATGAAAATTGTGAGAAGACCGAAGAATCTTTATTTCTTATCGGCTACGCTAGAAATATGAAAATTGTGAGAAGACCGAAGAATCTGTATTTCTTATCGGTTACACTAGAAATATGAAAATTGTGAGAACACCGGAGAATCTTTATTTTTAATCAGTTTTGCTGCTAATATGAAGTTTATACTATATATATTTAATAAATGCTTAATTAACATATATTAACTGTATTGTGTAGTTTCAGACGTTATTGACGAAAAATAAAATGATATTATATTTTTTATTATATATTGCCGTTTTATTCGTGGCAAATTTCTTTCCAGCGTACTAGAAGCATCGGAATCCCTCCCTCTGTGGGGGGGGGGGGGGGGGGGGGAGGGGGACATTCCTATCGGTCTAAATTATATAGGTGCTAGCTAGTTCCTAGCCGATTTTCCGGGACCGAAAGGAGTAACGCTAGCCAGGCCCGGACCCGCAATCTTGGACAGCGGCGGGACGGGCCAAGCGTTACACATAGCACCAGGGCCTGTTCAGACTGCCGGGCTAGAACCTGGACATAATCCCGGAAACCTAGCCAGGGCCTGGCTTATACCGGGACGAAATTTCCACACGGGCAACGACGACGACGACGACTATGACGACGAGGGCGATGACGACGACGACGATGACGGTAACGACGATGACGATGACGACGACAACGACGAGGGCGAAGACGACGACGAGAGCAATGCAAAAATGCGTTGCTCGTGCGTTGCGTGTGCGCTGCTCGTGCGTTGCTCGGGCGTTGCATTTGCGTTGCAAGTGCGCTGTGTGCACACGCACAGGCACACGAACACGCAACGCACACGGGTGCACACGGGTGCACGCAGCGCACTCGCAACGCATCTGCAACGCCCGAGCAGCGCACTTGCAACGCACCTGCAACGCACGAGCAACGCACATGCAGCGCACGAGCAACGCACACGCAACGTATCTGCAACGCACATGCAGCGCACGAGCAACGCACACGCAACGTATCTGCAACGCACGAGCAACGCATTTTTGCATTGTTCTCGTCATCGCTCTCATCGTCGTCTTCGCCCTCGTCGTCGTCGTCGTCGTCGACGACGAGGGCGAAGTGGTCATCATCGTTGCCATCGTCGTCTTCTTCGTCTTCGTCGTAGTTACCTTCATCATCGTCGTCGTCATCGCCGTCATCAATTTTGATAATAATTATCGAAATAATTACCCAAAAGTTCAAGACGTAACCTTGACCGGATACTTTAATGGTAAATCAGCGATTTTTAAACATTTTATCCGCTCCCGGAAGAAATAAATAACCAATAACCAAACAAAGATCAAACGTGCCTCCGTTCAAAGTAGCGACGATGCTCTTTTATCGTGACACAGCCACGGCTATAGTTCGAGTATAACAATGACAACTCAAATTCTGTATCTCACCTCTGATTGGTTCTCATCTCGCATCTTCTAAGCTTTATATCTCTGGATCTAAGCGTTATCGGAAAAAACTGAGGATATACGTATTTCTTAGAATTCCACGTAGAATTCGATGGTATATCTCACGTGCGGCAATGCCCGGACACCCTGTATATATATATATATATATATCTATTTTCTATCAGCGTAAATAACATACATAAAAAAAAAGATAATTTGAAAATTACATTTTTAATATTGAATTTATGTTCTTTAATAAATTATATAATAAAACTCACGGAGAATCCAACTAAAAAAATACTATGGATCCCAAACGACATACCCACCTAGCATAAGAGAGGCTTGTGCTTAAGCTCAGCGATGGTCATCATTGTGAAAGGGTTGGGGGTGGCTGGGGGGGGGAGAGAAGGGTTAAAGAGTAGAAGGGTTAGATGAGTCCCTAGGAGTTACCTAGGAGAGTAGAAACCGAAAAAGGGATGAATAGGTGTAAGTACATATATTCCCCAAATCTCCACGCCCTCCCCCACCCCCAACCACCCTCAGCCGCTCAGCAGTCGCGGGAAGGATCGTTTCGTTCCTCCTCCTTTCTCCTCTCGTCGTCCACGAGCGACCTGGACGACGTGGAGGACGAGAAGAGGACACGGAATCGCGGTCCCCGGACCGCTGCCGGGAAATTGGCAACCCGGTCACGTATTCCACGGCGATGAATGGACCCGCCGAGTCGAGAGAGCGCGGGGAATTGGCTACCGGTCGTACCCGCTCGCTCCAACGTCTCCACCCCCCACGACAACGTCGAGTTTGGCCACCCCGCGAACGATGGAGACGCGGAGGAGTTGATCAGTCGCATGGTGCGGGTGGTTGAGCACCACTGGGCAACTTCCGCGTGTGGCTGCTGCAGCTGCTGTGGCTACTATGGCTGCTGCTGGCTACTGGCGATCTCGGCCTCGCCTGCAGCAGCAGCCACAGCCACACGCGGAATTGCCCAGGGGTGCTCAACCACCCAAGCAACGTGCGATTGACTATAACTACCCTTTACTTACTCTTTTACGGCCTCCTATCTTCCACCCCTTCCCCGTTTTTTCCACAAAACGTGAAAACCCGAAAATGCGGGCGGATCAGTGGTTCTCATTTCATCACTGAAAGATCGTTATTACGAATTAAAAATTAGCGAAATTACGAAATTACGAAAAAAAAAAAATATGACAATTACGAACGGAAAAAGAAAACGGGCGTGGAAAAAGAAACCGAATAAAGAAAACCGAATTTAGAAAGAGAAAAAAAAACATTGTGAAAGAAAAGTAAAATTGGACACGCGCACGAGAGCCACGAGTGCGGGGGGTATAGGATCGTAAAGGTCAGAGCGTGCGATATCACGGGCGATCGACGATAAATCGCTCGGGTCTCGAGACTCGTACTCGTACAACGAACGTATATAGCGGTAACTACCGGTATAATGTGGCACATATATAGGTACTCCACGCGGCATTAATTTACGCGACGACGTATCGCTGTATGGCGGAAACACAAACAAACATATTACACACACACACACACACACACAGTCCAACATTGTGAATTTAATCAGTTTCGAATAACCAGTTGACACTGACGACTGACATCGAAAAATTAATATATGAGTCGGAAAACCTTTATACAAAATTTTCCAAATTCATAAATTTCATAAACACATGCCTTCATATATATATCTCTCTCATATATATATATATAGTTGTGTAATGAAAATGTGAATCAAACATTGAATGAGGGATGAAAATCTGACCGTGTTATATTCATTGCGAGGGTTGAATCGACACGAATCTTTTTCGTTTTTTTTTTTTTTAGCTTTTTGTTTTGCTTTGTTTTGTTATCTCGGTCGTTGTTCGGAACGTCGATAGTGGCTGGAACGCGAGAGTCGACATACTCATTGTCGCCTCGTCCCTATAGTGCCTCCCCGCCCCCTCCACCCTTCACCCCCACCCCTTCGTGCGGTAACCCTCGAAGCCAGAGAGCTCCGGGTGACAGCTCGCGCAGGCGGCGAAAAGGGGATGGACGAGTGTACCAGAGAGTGAAAGTTGCACACACGGATGCTCGATACTGCTCTTGCATATATATATATTAGGGTGTGTTGAAAAAAACGACAAAGTTCTTGCATTCTTCTGGCAGTTTCTACATTGGAAGTAGGTACCATCGGAAAACATCTGTCAAAATTTGAACCCAATCGGACGATATTCAGAGGTTCCGCTCTCCACGAATTCGATTTTGCCTCTGATTAACACGCAAACATTTTTTTTTTTTTTTCATTCGTTTCAGTTGCAATCAATTTTTCCGGCAATCAAAAAAATTCCGGGGAACGTCGAGCAAGTGCAACACACAGATACCGAGTCCACTCTGAATGGAAATAATTTTCGTTTTGCAATTTGAAAAAAAAAAAAAAAACAAAAAAAACGTCAACAACTTTATTTTCAACGAAAATCATTGAAAAAAACTGACGAACGAAAAATGGTTAACTTTTTTTATTCAATTGATAAAACATAAAAATATTAGCATTTTGAGTGACCTTGATGCACCACGTGTTGCACTTACTTTCCATCCCGGGAATTTTTCGTTTGACTGAAAAATAAATTCCGAACGAAATTAAAAAAAAAAAAAAAAATTGTTTTACGTGGTGATCAAAGGCAAAATCGAAGTCGCGAGAGCGGAACCTGTGAATATCGTCCGATTGGGCTCAAATTTTGACAGATGTCTCCTGATAGCATCTACTTCAAATGTAGAAACTGCCGGAAGAATCGACAAACTTTTCTTTTTTCAACACACCCTGATGCATATATATGCATATATTATATATATGACGTGTGTTAGCATGCGACGAAACGAACGCGAGTGTCCATGGCTCGACTCGTGTATCCACCCCCTTCGCGCAATCTAAACCAAGCCTCTGATCTGCCATAAAGTCATTTCATAACCCATCCGGCAGCGAGCGTGGGGAAGGGTGAAGCGGGGTCCGGGTTAACTACCCCACGAGTCCAAAATCCCGAGTCAAGCGTGTGCTCACGGCGACCAGTTCGCAGTCCCATGACGCTCTCACCCCCTTTCCCTTTCATCCACGAACTAAACCCACAGCGAGCGACCCTTCGTTTTCGATAATCCGGGGCAAAATGGCACAGTCTAATTGAGCACCACTGGCCGGGAGACAAAATGACACACCCCGAAAATACATACGAGCGAAAATATATTCTCCCAAACATATTGACGTCGTTTTCGTATACTCGGAATTTTAACTCGAAAAATATTTGAAAATCCGTAAAATTTTCTCAGCTTTAAAAAAAAAAAAAAAACATTTAATCAAAAAAATTTCGAAACTGGACAGCCAAAAAACAGCTTTTTTGGCGATTCAAATACCAAACAAAAATTTGGTACACGGACATATATATCGGTGACCTCAAAACAGAAATAATAATTTTGCAAAAAAAAAAAATGTATGAAATTCCAAAATAGAAATTTTCGAAAAAAAAAATTTCCAAATCTCGATGAGTACTACAGAATGACTACGAAACCATATCATGTGGGTGCTCAACATGCTCTTGACCATTTTTTTTCCACCCCATTTTGCGACTCGCATCGAAATAAATTTAAAAAAAAAACGAAACAAAAAAATAAATAAAAAATAAAAATTTAGAAAAGAGAAGAGAAAGTATAACGACGGTTAATCCGACTTTTCATTACCGCGACGAGCGCGCGATTCTCTCGTGGAAGGAGAAACGAAACAGTCGGGGGAACAAAGTTATCGTTCGGGGCCGAATGGTTTTGCGCGCGAGTTGGAGTTTCCTCGCGGTGGCTCTCGAGCGCGCGTTGCAATTGTCGTAAAAGAATGGAGACGATGACGACTTGTGCCGCGCGAAACTCTGATATATACCGCCGTGTCGTTGGTTATTAAAAAAGTGAAAAAAAAAAAGAAAGAAAAACAATAAGACGAAGAAGAAGAAGAATAATGATAAATCCACGAGAGCAACAGAGTGAGAAAGACGTAAAATAAAATAAAATAATAATAATAATAATGATAATAAAGCAGTAGAAAATTTGAAAAAAAAAAATTACGGAAATAAATCAAAAGGCGTTGTCAACGGGTGTGGCCAGATGCATTTAACCCGACGTAGCATCGTTGAAAGAGAGAGAGCGAGAGAGAGAGAGAGAGAAAGTAAAAAAAAATACTAATAAAAAATAAAATGTAAGACGATGCCGAGAGTCTAGAAAGAGAGAATAAAAAAGAGACGCAAGAAAAAAAAAGAATGAAACATACATTTCGCGCAAAAACCCTTTCGTTAATTACCGAATCACAGATGCAAAGTATTGCGAGTTATACTCCACGACCCTCCTGGCCCGCCAAAAAAAAAAAAAAAAAAAAATTATGTCCGACCAAAGTTCGAAGCGTTGGAGAGCTTATAACGTTGCCCCAAACTTTTCCGACACGTTTTTTTTCTTTTGTTTCACTATGATTTACAGTCTCGAATTCGCGCTTCAACCCCTTTTCGACGAGCACGGCGAGGGGGTGGGGGGTGGTGAAATTCGGTGGAGACATTCGCTCGCAATGTCCAAACGCTGTTTTTCTTTCACACCCAAATGTGCGACATCGATGATCCAAAAATTGTTTCAGCGAATTTCCTTAATTTTTTTTTTTTTTTTTTTTTCAAGACCAAAAAATATAAAAAAGTTTATCGAACGATGGGACGAGCTTTCGTGATCATTGGTATATCGTTTAAGATCCCAAACAAAAAATGTTATCGCGCAGGACGAAAAAAAAAATTAATGAACGAAGTAAAGGATTTTCCAAAAAAACGATGAACTCATCATCATCGAATTTCGATATTTCGATTCCCTGCCTCGATCGAAAAATTGGTCCACAAGAGTCTCACATTTCGAAGTTTCCAAGCCGAATAACTTGCAGCAAATATTTTTTCCATCAACATCGAACTTCAAATAATTTTATTAATTTTTTACGTAAATATTTAAAACCGAAAAAAAAAAAAACAAAAAAAAAATCAATGCAAGAGTCGAAAGACCGTCATAGAGATATTTCCAAATTCATAAATTCCCATCGTCTCTAAAAAAAATAGTTTTCAAAAAAATTTAAAAAATTAAAATTAAAAAAACTGATCCACAAGCTGATCCAACCAAATAATTCGAAAACCACATAATCACACGATTGTTAGGTAAAATAACGTATTTATTGTATGATATTTCCCATTGTCCTTACAGCGTGTTCGATTAAACATCGACATAAGATACGTTTTTTTTTCCATTATCCATAATTTCAGACGGTACTCGTGTTACGTATGGGGGCTTAACAATAAAATGAAGTTATTCTTTCGTTTCGTATAATTTTTTTTCTCTCTCTCTCATTTTGGACGTACAGAACGGGAATATCGCGTCGGTTCGCGTCGACTCCGGGACATTCGGGGCCATTTTCCCGAAGGGTGGACCCAAAGATAAGGAACGATATAGTGATAACGGTCAACGAAGAGTGCGACGACGTGGCTCGCGAAAAAATTCCATCGAACATATCGGGCAGTGTCACGCGAATCGATCGTCGTGGCAGTCTCGAGATCAACGTCATCGACCATCGACGGTGCTGCCATCTTCCGGTAGCTGCGTAGGTGGCGTCGGTGTGGTTACGCGCGTGCGCCATCATCGGTTCACCCCGTTCGCAATCCGTGCGGGCCTGGAACAAGCAACCAGAGACACACACGTCGGTCAGATTAAACGACACGGTGGATGAAGATTGAGAGAGATTAATCGACCATCGATCTTCGCGCTATGTAACACTCGCCAACTCGATATATATATATATGTATGTGTGTGTGTGTGTGTGTGTATGTGTGTGTGTGTGTGTGTGTGTGTGTGTGTGTGTGTGTGCCTGAGTGAATTCAGATGCGCGAGGAGTGAGAGTGATAGACAGGAACGAATCAACACACCGCGCTGTCGTCTTTTCGCGCTTTTTATTCGCACGTGCCTACGATTCAAAACGTTAATTTACTTCTCGTCGCGATTGAATTATCGTTTGGCAATCGTTTTCACGTTTACGTTAATCCGTTTGATTGATTTATTAGGCTGGATATTGTTTTTTTTTGTTTTTTTTTTGAAGATTTTCTTATTTACCATCAATATTATTATTATTATTTTTGTTATTGTTATTGAATAAATTTTATTGTTATTAAGACTCGAATAGTTTTTCATTCGATGTTTGAATACAATAAGGCAATATGATGATAATTTCCTTGCCCACCCGACGAGTATATAGGAATAAAAAATGAGAAATTAAAAATCTTAATCCAGCTAAGAAAAAGAAATATATATATATGTATATGATCAATCGAAATTTTTGAGATATATCATATGTAAAATAATAAAAATCGAAATCTGAATGAGAAAATAAATGATTATCCATCGCAATTGCAATGAATTTATTTATTTGCAGACTGTCTGCGAGGTGAACACATTAAGATTGAAAAATGACCTTCAAAAGAAAAAAAATAGATCTATATATATATATATCTACACAGATTAATATTAAAGTGGTCCTTTTAAAGGTCATTATTTGATTTTAATGTGTGCACCTCGCAGATGGATTTCAAGTAAATAAATAGAAACTTTTCATCCCAAATTGGTCTTTTCTTTTTTTTTTTTTTAATATATATTGATATGTATATAGACATATGTTTATAGATATCGGTATCCGACGCTTATACGCAAGACTATCCCACACGGTCACCAAGGGACAAAAATCGTGGAGGTTGCGCAGTGAGTAATGCGCCTCTCCACGCCCGCGAATATCTCGGCGGTTCAAACGCCGAACGTATGGCTGGAAGCTTTCGGTTCGTAAAACTCGGATAATAATCTTTCGCAGCGATATCTCCCCCCCCCCCCCCCCCCCCCCCCCAAGGCGAATAAGAAGCCGGGGAAGATTCGAAACCACGAAGTTATATCACAAACGTCGGAGAGAAAGCGAATAACAGAGAAAGAGAGAGAACGAGAGTGAGAGAGAGAGAGAGAGAGAGAGAGAGAGAGAGAGAGAGAGAGAGAGAGAAAGACAGTGAGAAAGCGTGAGAGGCGACGAGGGCGAGCGATGCGTTTGGACTTTTCGAGCCGCGAATAAGTGAGACGAGTGTGAGCGAGAGACGAAAATACGGTCGAGTCCGAAAACAAACGAGTGAGATGGAAAACGAACGCGAAAAAGATATGTTATTAATTGGCTACACGATAAAACAGTGTTAGTTCCCATTCGCTGTACGTCTCTCGGACCCCCCTGGGTTTCTTCTTAAGATATGGGGCCACGCGACTTCTATCTTTCTTCCTCCGGCTCCTTCTTCGTCTTCTTCGTCTTCTTCCGCGGTTTCTTCGTGGGTTCTTCGTTTTCTTTTCGAGCAGCACACGACACGCATCGAGTGCGCGTGTTAAACGCCCGCTCGAGTACGTGTAACCGCGAACGAGACGAGTTGAAAAGCAACCCACGAGAGTGAATATAACCGAAAGAATGTGTAAAAGTACGAACGAAAAGGAGCAGAGTGAGAGAGAGAGAGGGGGGGGGGGAAGGAGACATGCGGTAGGGTGTTTACGAAGGACACGAAGGGTCGTCAAAGAGTGGCGAACAACGTAGAAAAGGACGAGAGAGGGAGAGGGAGTTAGAGAAAGAAGAGAGCAAGAAAAAGAGAGAGAGAGAGAGAGAGAGAGAGAGAGAGAGAGAGAGAGAGAGAGAGAGAGAGAGAGAGAGAGAGAGAGAGAGGAGAGAGAGCCAGCTACATAAAGAGCGAAAAAGAGAGAGAGAAAGTTAGAGAAAGGGAGAAAGAAAGAACGTTAGAGAAAGAAAGATCGAGACAGAGAGAAAGTTGGAGTAAGAGAGAACGAGAGAGAGAGAGAGAGGAAATTAAAGAAAAAGAGAAAGACCGAGAGCGAGAGAAAAATTAGAAAAAGAGAGAAAGAGAGAGAGAGAGAGAGAGAGAGAGAGAAAGAGGAAGTTAAAAAAAGAGAGAGAGAGAGAGAGAGAGAGAGAGAGGGAGTTAGAAAAAGAGAGAAAGAGACAGAGGAAATTATATATAGAGAAAGAGAGAGAAAGAGAGAGAGAGAGGTGGTTAGAGAAAGGGAGAAAAATCGAGAGAGAGAGAGAGGAAGTTAGAAAAAGAGAGAACGAGAGGGAGATAGAGATACGCAAATGCTTTCCATCCCCTTCGTCGTGTAAGTTTTACTTTTTTAACGAAGCTTATTTATCGGTACGACCACATTCACCAGAGTCTCGTCGTGTTTTCCACCAACTAGTACGTGGAATTTTGCACGTGTGGTCTGTATGTTGGGGTAGCTATGGGGATGTCGCGTCAAGTCGTGTGGGACGGAATCATCTCTTTTTTTTTCTTTTTTTTTCGTTCTGTCATTTAGTTTCCAATGAAACAAAGTAAAACAGAACTGACGGGGGGCTTTTTTTCAAATTTTCATTATTATTTCATTGGTCTACCATTGACGTTCGAGAAAACAAATATAGCTTCCATGGACTTTGGAAAAAACGTATATATTCATTTTGAAGTTTGAAATCAAGACTTTTGGTGCATGTCGAAAAAATGTAAGTATACGTTTGAATAGACGAAAATAATGTTGAAAAAAAATGATATTTTCATTGCACAATGGCCCGGAAGTTGGCCCAGGGTCCAGCGGACCCCGAGTGACCGCAACGGGAAATGAATAATCGGTATCTGAATGATAAGAGGAGGACGGATTATATGTTCATTCTTCTTATTATTATACGAATACATAGCGCACAGAGATTGTACGTACACTCGATCGCACGTCGACGGATTTGCCGGGGTGTTTTTTTTTTAACCCCGTCGAGCCGCCGCCCCATTAATCTTTTGTATTTCGGCGATGCGCACACACGTTTCGTCGATAGGGGCGCTGCTGCGCATGCGTACCGTGCCACCCGCGAGAGTGAGAGAGAGAGAGAGAGAGAGAGAGAGAGAGAGAGAGAGAGAGAGAGGGAAACCTGTTGGATATATATACGCCGTGTCGATGGACCATGGAGTGCGGTGTTTTCTGGCTGTTCTTCTTTTTTTATTTAACGTCCGGAGAGGAGAAACGTTTTGCGGCGTTCGTTGTCTCGGCCGTAACACAAACGCCCGATCGAGTATATGAGCAACCCCCTCCCCCCGCCCCTTGACCCCTCTCTTCGCCACCGTCCCCGCGCGACAACCCGCAAGGGCTAACAAGGCGATTACTCATGACTACCATAAGAAGAGGAAGAGAAGTTACAAGCCGGAGAGTTCCCGAAGGTTTATTGGCGGCAAATGGCGAAATTTGTACCCCTGCTAACGATCACTGCACGATGAATCTTCGTTTTTGTTTTTGGAGGTTTTTTTTTTTCGTTTTTTAATTTCGTTTTTCGGTTCTCGTTTGTTCCGTGTTGTTGTTGTTGATTTTTTTTTTGGGGTTTTTTTCAGTTTTTTTTTTTAACAGTCATCTTTTTAATAATTTTTTCATTCCTATCTCAAGTCGTCTTTTTGAATTAAATGCATAAGGCTAATAATTGACAGTGTGTATATTTATATATATATATATATATATATATGTGTATATATCAAATCGTTAGTAGAACGAATTGAATTGAATTTCATTTGAATTCCGATTACTTTACGGATGGGATTGACCGCGATATTATTTATTCTTTTTATTTATTTTTTTTCTCCGTTGAGAATTTTGTTTTTAAGCAAATTTTTGTCATTATTTATTTTATTTTATTTTATTTTATTTTATTTTATTTTTGTTTTTCATTAACGAACACGATGGAAAAGTTTGATAAGATAGTTATATCGACGTTTACGAAAAATTATCGGATTTATTCGAGTCTCCGAATAATCAACTAACCCACAATTATCGTAATTTATTCACGAAATTCATTTATAGATAATCATTCCGATTGTGACGGTTTCGTATTTGCGTATCGAAGTTTCGGTAACATATGGGTACTTAATTTTATACGCGTGATAGTCGCGAAAATTTGAGTGTTTGACCTCAAGGTATTTATTTATTTATATATTCAATTTTTTTTTTTTTTTTCAAATTACATTTTTAAAAAAATTTTTTTTTATTATTTTTTCTAAATTCTCGATAACTCCCGGGTCAATTAAATTATCGATCTAATACGATCGACATTAGCCCGGTAGGCTGGATGCACGTGCTATACACCCCGAAAAAAAAAAAAAAAAAAAAAAAAAAAAAACTATCGTTACGACGACCCGGCCGGAGAAACTGCAATTTCGCAAAGTGCAGACCATCGACGGTGTGTGCCCCTCGTTCCTATCTTATTTATTTTTATCATTATTATTTTTCTTTCTTTTCATACCTATATATATATATATATAGATATATATATTCTTTCGAATCTCCGTATTTTTTTTTCTTTGCAATTTTTTATTTTTTGTTATTTGGGCTTTTTATAATACGAGGGTCAAATTTGCGAGGTCCGGGAGGCATAGCCGGCATATCGCGCACGTCTTTGGGCCCCTTTGCGCCTGGATTCGCGGCGAACCTTCAAGGGGGGTGGGGGGGAGGGGGAGGCACGGAACCGCTCGAAATTCCAAGCTCCGGGGCCTCTGCTCTCGTCCAGCGCAGAGGAGGGGGGGGGGAGGTCTAATTAGATTTTAAGTGAGAAATTGAGCCTGCCGGCAATTTTAAGGAAGCCGAACGCGCCGCCCTGATTAATATCATTATACCCCGTCGGTTGCGCGGGTCTTCTTCTCCTTCGCTGTTGTGTTCGGTGCGCGCGACGTTCGAAACTTCATTTTTCTCGTAAAAAAAAAAAAAATTTCGAAAAAAGAGAAAAATTCGAAAAATGAAGAAAAAATCAAATGAATAAAGCGTCGCGCGACGTTTATCGAGCGTTATCTCCGCGAGTCGTTCACGCGACTTTGGAAAAAAATTTATCTCTCACGAATTGAATTATCCGTCGTATAAGCTCGAAAAAATGTCTACGTCACTTTTTCGGGCCTCACGAGATCCTCGCATAATTATCGGAACAATCGTGTGACGGAAAAAATCCTTTTCACCTGCGAGAGTGCCGAAAAAAAAAAAAAAACATTTTTTTTACGACGGGTCAACGATTTTGTTTTTGTTCTTGTTACGAAAAAAAAAAAAAAAAAAAAAAAAAATTGTTTCTTCACGTGCGAGTGGCAAAATAATTTTTTTACGACGGGTTAACCATTTTTTTGTTCTTGGTTTGAATTTTTTTTTTTTCTCAATTTAATTTCGATGAATTATGTTAATAATTATGATTATTATTGTGAATTTTAAACGTTTTTCTTTCACGTACTTATTAATCGCGCATGCCCCAACCGATTCGCCGACAATAATTTATTTTTTTAAATTTTTTTTCAATTCATTTATTTATTTTTATTTTTTTTCGTCGTTGGCTTTCGGTTCCGCAAATTTTTTTCTCCGTTCGATCACCCCAAAAGCGTGTTTTTTCGCATTGCACGCAAAAATTTTGCGTCACGCGATGCTGTGAAAAAAAAAAAGAAAAAATGAAATTAGCAATTCTCCGGGCGGTGTCAGATGCGTTTGTTTTTTTTCTCGCACCGTGCAAAATTGCCGCCGTGGTTACCGATGGTCGCGTGGACCAACGATTTAACGGGTAAGAAGATATATATTTGCGGGATGCCGAAAATGAGAAACGTTTGTGTACCGCGCTCGGAGACAGTTGTTACGCCAACTGTGCGAAATAATTTTGTTTTCTGTGTGTGTGTGTGTGTGTGTCTGTTTTTCTTCTTTTTTTTTTCGCGTACGATAGTGAAACGCAATTGAGTGATTACTGTCAACGCTAACCGCAAACCAACTTTTTTTTTTTTCTTCGGAAAACGTTTGATGTTTCTTTCGAGATCCGAGGCACAAAAGTTCTTTGTGACCAAATGAAATGGAGTTTTGAATTATACCGCAATATACGTCAATATACATATATATACGTATATTTCTTTTTTTTTTATTTAAAAAATGATTATATATATATTTCTCATTTAAACAACGATTAATTTGATAAACAACATTATTTTCATTGCATATATATATATATATATATATATATATATACAATAAAAATGGGTTGATAATATTGTTTATAAAATTAATTGTTTATATATATATAAATATCAATTCCCAGCTCATAACAAAAAAAAAAAGTTAAAAAATTAATCGAAAAAAAAAAAATCGTCGATGACCGCTGCGACCTTCACTGTGACCCTCTCTCTCTCTCTCTTTCTGTTTCGCAAATCACGACGACGATAATTTCGTAAATTCGATACTCGAACAACGATTAAAATTCACCAACCCTTTTTTTCGTTTTAATTAACGAAACGCGATCCAATGCACGTTGCATTTGTTCGGATCATCGTAGAATTCCGAATGGGGGGTCCAACTTCAACCCTTATGCAGGCTCCGGACGTGACAAACCTCATGCCCGGGGAGAGTACGAAAAAAAAAAAAAAAAAAAAAAAAAAAAAAAAAAAAAAACAAGCGTGTAAGTTCAGGTATGTCATCTGTGAGTTCGGTTGTCGGGGTAAAAATGTACAGACAAAACACACTGACCGTTGGTCATACCATAAGTAGCTCTTCTACTCTTCCACTCTCTCTCTCTATCTCTCTCTCTCTCTCTCTCTCTCTCTCTCTCTCTTTCTCTCGGTGTCTCTTTTTCTTCCTCTCGCGCCCTTTCCCCGTTGGGATTTGCTTTCCGGTGGACCCGCGCCACTTTGACCGCTGCCACGCTCGTCGTCTGGGAACTCGACGAGCGTGGCAACCGCCAGGTTGGACCGTTTGAGGATGCTGGAGCCACGAGGAGAGGGGCGGGCGGGGGGGGGGGAGGGGGACCCGGTGTAGTCTCCGCTCGAACGAGGAACTCGAGGAACTCGATCTCAAAACTGGATTTCGATCCCGTTCTGAACTCCCGTGTGTCCCCCGGAAGCAAAGTTTTTAAAAGCTTTGCGCGCGCGTTGTGTCCCCTCAGTTTGCCTCAAGATATCTCGCTGCTTGGAACACACGGATCGATGGGAACTTGGGTCCTTTTATAGAAGATGTAACGCATTGGTCGACTATTTGCAATCTCGCTGATAGTCGGACAAATTTGATCCATCTCGCTCGAGGTGAAAGGAAACGAATAAACAAGTTTGGTTTTCTCTCTTTATCTCTCTCTCTCTCTCTCACTCATTCTCTCTCTCTTTCTCTCTCACTCTCTCTCTCTCTCTCATGTATAATCGATATCGAACGAAGAAATACGAGAATTGTGTTTCCGGTCTTGAGAAATCGTGAAATCGGCGAATAAAAATATATTTTCAACAAAATTTCTACATCGTGGAAAAATTCATTGGCCGAGACATTCAAAGATGTTTCTTTCTCTTTTTTTTTTTTTGTAAAACTACATTTCAAAACGTCTACATTGAGAAAAATTCGAGGAATAAAAATCGTCTGAAGAATTTATTTTATTTATTTTATTTATTTTATTTATTTTATTTATTTTATTTATTTTATTTATTTTATTTATTTTATTTATTTTATTTATTTTATTTATTTTATTTATTTTATTTATTTTATTTATTTTATTTACATTATTTACATTATTTACATTATTTATTTTGTAGAGTGATGAGGCACACACTTCGGCGACTCGCCTCGTCCCTCTTTTTCTCTCTTTCTCTCTCTCTCTCTCTCTCTCTCTCTCTCTCTCTGTTGAAAGACTAGAAAGATACTCCTAGGGAATCCGAGCGAAACCGGTCGAGTCGGATCGGATCGAGAGCACCCGCTGACTGGCCGATCTCTCGCTCTCCTCCGGCTCTCTTTTTTTCTTCATCGCTTCTATGTGTCCTTTATTTATTCTCTTTCATCTTATTCTTCCATAACTCAGTCTTTTGACCTTCTTTTCTCCCTCTCTCTCTCTTTCTCTATCTTTCCCACTTCTTCGTCCAACCGGCCTTCTTCTCGACACGACTCCGAGCTCACCCTGCCCCCCCCCTCCACCCCCCCCGCCCCATCAGCGCCCCAAAAAAACATTCCCCACATTCCCCTCAAAAAAACTTCATCGCTAAAACAAATACAAGCCCGATCGTATTTACAGTTGCGTATATATAGCAATGACTCTCGTGCGATCGCGATGCGACTTTTCGTCACGATGAGAAAAAGCTAAAAAAAAAACATTAATTGAACCAAAAGAAAATGGGTTACAATAAGACCGGTTTTTTTTTTTTTTGACAATATATTTTTTTATATCTTTCGGACATAATTTAGAATTAATTTTTAAAAATAATAATTCACTCGAATTATTTTTTACATTTACCTGTATATTTATCATTTATATTAATAATTTTTCTAGAAAATTTATTTAAAAAATGTTTTGATCCGGTGCAGCAATAACCTTCATCCAGCTTTTTCCGCGGCTCGCAGAGTTTCAAAATTAAAGAAAAAATAAATGAATTAAAAAAAAAAAAAAAAAAAAAAACGTTCTTTCACGCACGTAAAACCGATAAAACACGGTTAAACGAAACAGGTAGATAGAATGTCGTCATGTGTGTTTGTGTGTTTGTTATTTGTGTGTGTGTGTCGTAGTACGACGAGACGATTGTAAAATTGGAGCTTGGGGGGGGGGGGAGGGGGGGAAGGAGAAAGCAGCCGTGGGTCCGGTTGTGGCGGTGGTTCGGTTGTTCGGTGAAAAATTCCACGATCGGCGCGGGTTTTCAGAAGCGAGTCGCGCCGCCGCGAGCGCGCGGACCCGAAGGGCGGCTCATCGGACGTCGGGCGGTTGGGGGGCTGCTCTCCGGGATTCACGAGTCGTCCCCCCAGCATCCGAGAAGAATCGTGCCGGGCAACGCGCCCGAAGGATTACGCATCTCCTCTCCCCCCTCCCCTTCCCTCCTGATGCCCCTCACGAGCCTCACCTGAATCTTCGGTCCCGGTTATTGCCACGATCGCTTCACAATCTCGTGCGTCTCTCATCGTGTTTCGCGTCTAATCGCCATTGGCCCGAGTCTTGTTCCGGACCACGGGCCTCGTTCTCACGTGTTCCACGCTTCCGGCAGCCCAAAATGTGCGCTCTTCTCGAAGTTTATCCAATCTCCAAAATTTCGAAGAATTCGTAAAGTTCGATTTTATTCGCTCATCCAAATTTTGTTTTTTTTTTCTCGAAAATCCATGAATTTTTCGATTAATTGTTTTTTTGTTCATCGAAAATCTACGAATTTTCATTTGTTTGATCGAAACTTTGAGAATTTGAGAAACTTTGAGAGTTTGGTTCAATTTTTTTTCTTTTTTTTTTTTTTTACTTTAGAAATAATAATGAAAAAAAAACAAAAAAATGTTCGGAAAAATTGCGGTCTTGATTTGATACTCGACGGGTGAAAAAAAAAAAAACCTGAATTAAATTTTGATTGAAGTAACGATCGTGAAAAAATAAAAAAAAAATTCCGTTTTAGATTTGAACTCAATTCGACGAAATAATATTGAATCAAAATTCATCAGAAGTAAATCGTGGAAAATTTTCGATCATGTAACAAAATCGTTCACCACTTTACACAACAGAAAATCACCTTAATCGTTTTACCGATCTCGGTAACGTAAAACGTGAAAGAAAACATCGCATTCTCAATGGCAAAAAAAAAAAAATCAACCGATCGAAAAAAAAAAAAACAAACAGATAAATAAAATACAATGAATAAATCGATAATGACGACGATATGATGATAATGACCGATCGGAAAAATCGATACAATTCTTCACAGCTGACGTGATCGTCGAGGTTCGATAAAATCGCGAGAAGATTATTGCGATTAATCATTGGGTGGCTAATGTGTTCCGGTTTGATTGCGGACCCATCGTGATCCATACGAATCCGCACCAGACGCTGAGTCTGAGGTCCGTTGCATCGTAATTTAAAAAAAAAAGATATATATATATATATATATATATATATATATATATAGATATAAACGCACACATACAAATAGATCGTATGCACATATAAATAGATATATGTGTGTGTATACTAAAGTATAAAGAGAGAGAGAGAAAGAGAGAGAGAGAGAGAGAGAGAGAGAGAGAGAGAGATAGAAGGTTAGGTATATCGATGATAGTCATCGTAATACAGTCGCGTGTACTAACGCGATAATTGCTGTCATTAAGTACGTCCGCAATCGTCGTATTTAAACGTCTAAAACGACGTTCGCCTACTAATCGCGATCCTCGATCCGTGCGAGTATGTTATCCCGGTCTCCAAGTTAGCGGCAAGAGTCAGTCTAACAACCATCGATCGCTACCCATCGTCGGATTCGCCAGATCGGACATTAAGGGGGGGGGGGGGGAGTAAGGTTAATTCCATACAAAAAAAAAAAACATAATTTCCATAATTTCTATTAAAATTGATTTTTCAATTTTTCACAGCACTCACAATTCAAAATACTGATTTTTCATCAAACATGTTTTTTTTTCAGTATTTCGACTTCCAAGTGCTGTAAAAAATTGAAAAATCAATTTTGAAAAAAAAACAACTCGATGTTGTTTTTCGTAAAAATTCATAAAAATTTCATAGAATATTTCCCAAATGTTACTTTATTTTGTAGTAATCATAAAAATAAATATTTATTAACAGTGTGTCGTCAAAAAAAATTATCGAAAATACGTTTTTTTTTTTTTTTTTTTTTTCGTTACGAATTACCCTTGCTCCCCCCCCCCCCTTAATGCAATTTCAGAAAATTCCAATTCGAAACTGTCGAAGACGCACGTGGCGTTACGTCGTCCACGTCGTTTTCCTATTTTTTCTCTTGATTTTTTAGTTACGGTTTGTTTTTTTTTTTTTAATCTTTTTTTTTTATTATTTTTTTTTTAATTCACTTTTTTTTCGCGCCACTCCATCGCAATCGAGTCTGCGCGCAGTCGTCGCGATCCAATTGGGTTCGTGTATAGATGTTTATATATATATATATATATGTATATGTACGAACGAGAATAAAATGGCAAATGGTTGGCGACATTCCTTCACGAAATTAAATGTACAACCGGCTTTGCAGAGAGACTCGCTCGCGCGTCCACAACGATCGACGTTTATATACGCTCGTTCGGTAATAATAATCCAAAACGTCTTTGCGCGCGTTTGCTCGTGAGAGTTGTGGGAGCCTCGGGGCGGATGAAATCTACGTCACGATCGATGACGATATACGAATGTTATATTCGCGTCGATGATACTCACACGTCCTGACATAACGGAATCATTGATAACTTATAACTATATGATGATAGTTATTCGGTTCCATCATTTCTTTAAATTTATTTCATCAAGAGGTAACTTTTTTCATGGACCATTTTTTTTTTCATTGGTTTCGATTTTATTCGAGTGATCGATATTTCGTATAAAAAAAAATATTTTCGATACAACTTTTAATCCGAAAAAGAAAAATTATGATTGAAACACAAGAAAAAGAAATGTTTTCATATTTTTTTCACTCATTTTTCATTTTATTTCAATTAATATAATAATTATTATTATTATTATTATTAATTCTGTTTCAATTGAAAAATCTGTGTTTCTCTGTTTGGAAAATGATGAAAATTTTGTTGATTTTTTCATATCATTTCTCATATCCAATCATTTTTTATTTTATATTATTTAATATATCATTATTATTATTATTTTGATTTCAAATGAAAAATCTGTGTGTCGTTGTTTGAGAAAATAATGAAAGATTTGGTTGACATTTTATTATTATTATTATTATTATTATTATTATTATTATTATTATCTATTTCCATTGAAAAATCTCTCATTTTGTTTGTTTGAGAAAAATAATTAAAGATTTCGTTGTTACGCGATGTAATGTATATATATATATATATATATATATATATATATATATATATATATTGTCGGAACGTCAAACGGCTTCGATGTAATTTTTACACTGACGCACACGTTCGCATAGCTGTACCTTTGGCTAATAGACTGTAGCCGCCGTCACACGTTCATGCTTCGAATGCACTCGAATATATATATATATATATATATATATATACCTGCGATGCGCCCGAATCCCGAAGCGTAATCCCTCCGTTGCGCGCCCCTTATTACGCTCCGCAGGTTCCATTGTCGAACCATCTTAACTTCTACGGGATTATAAACTGTTTTCTTATTTGCCATACAGTAGCACCCCCCACGTGCTTGGGTCCGCACTATCGAACCTATGCACCCTATATATATATATATATATATATATGTGTGTGTGTATACCCTTCGCGATATAGAACGGGGAATAACAACGATGCCAATCCCGACGAGTTAGCCTACGTGCGACATTGAATTCCCGCTGTGAAATCCATCTTCGGCATCGTTCGACCGTGATACGACTAACACGACTGGAGTTACGTCACTCGCACGACACTGTGTCAACGTTCTTATTCACTTTGGGGAACAAACAAAAAAAAATAAAAAAAACAAAAGCAACAACAATGATACAAACAAATCTTAAAACATTAATTTTTGTTAAGATATAAATAAACAAATAAATAAATGATCTTTCAAGGTTGTTCATTCACTTTGGAAAAAAATGGGAAAATTAGGAAAAATACAAATAAAATCAACAAGATGATAGAAACAAATTGTGGAACATTAATTTTTAAACATATAAATGAATAAATAGATAAATGATCTTTCAAGGTTCACGTTAAAAAAAAAAAAAACAAGAAAAAAAAAATTAAAGGAACAAAATGATACAAACAAATCGAAAAACATTAATTTTCTAAAGATATAAATAAATGAATAAATGGATGAACGAGTGAATAAATAAATAAATCAATAAATCAATAAATAAATAAAAACAATTTTCGTCCGGACGTAATTCGACGTTTTAAAAAAAATATACATATATATCTATATACATATATCTCATCTGAAACTACAAGAAGTAATATTTCCGATGCGACAAATTTTCCAACCAATTCGAATCAAGATTCGACCGTCCCTCCAAACCAAAAGATAGTATGAAAAAAAAGATATATATATATATATATATATATATATATATATATATATATATATATATATATATAAATATATATATCCCTACATCGACGTAATGGAATTTCACAAGTAAATAAAAATAACAATAAAAAAACGTCGAAAAAAATCAATGAAACAACGTAAAATCCTCGAATGCAACTACATATATATATATATATATATATATATATATATATATATATCCATAACCTACACGCATATAACTCGAATTCGGACAGAAGTCGCGTGCCTTTTTTTTTTTTTTCACAAGTGAAAAATGATACACGTCGTCCCGAAAATGTGTGCCCCCCTCCTCGCAATTCGATGGGGTGGGGTGTCCGGGGACGCGGAGAGCGAACACGCGTGTCAGTTTGTGAATCCAACGCCACACACACGTACGCACGCACACACACACGAACACATCACGTTCGTGACCAGCTGCGACGTAACTCGGACCCCACATCAACCCCGCAGCCAAAAATTTTTCGATACTAGTTTCGATGTAATATCCGTCGGGATTTATCCGAACGGACCCCACCAGCGCGAACCGTCTCGGGCCCTGTTTTTCTCCACCGTAAAAATCAAAAGGGCGCGTTAACACACACACACACACACACACAAACACAAAGGACACACGCAAACACCTTTACCAACACGCGTGGCGTATTTAGCTCGACGTAGCAAGGCCCACGCACGTTTGTCCCGAACGATTCTGCAGTTCCTCTCATTCTCACTCACCCCCCCCCCCCCACACCCCCTCCCCTTTAGCCCCTCCCCCTCCACCCGTACAAAGGCCCTCACACACACACACGGAGATGGTTCACGTGGGCCACGACTCGCCAAAGACTTCGAGCCTCGGGCATCGCGCGGACCCGAAGCTAACAAAACGTTTTTTTTTTGTTCGGTATTTTTTTGTTTTTTTATTTTTTTTTTTTTGTTCACTCGCGACAAGACTATGGGGCCCCCACGCCGCACAATGCCACATTGTGACGAATCATCACAAAAGCCTACGTGCTTAACACACGGGCCCAAAGCTGACTCGCGCGACGATGAAAAAAAAAAAGAAAAAAAATGGATAAGGGTCGAAAATTTAGAACGTATAGGATATATGTTCTGGAACGACGGAAATTCAGAACTTGAATTTTTAGAACACAAGTGTATATATATATATATATATATATATATATATATATATATATATATATGTATAGGTATAGTTGTCTACATGATTCGATTGTTTGATTTTGACGAGTTAACTAACAAGACTTTTTTAATTATCACGAAAATTGTTCCAAAACGACGTTGATAATATCTCAAAAAATTTCAAGGGTACGTAAAGGGTATGTAAGTCATTGGTAAGTCATATCATTTGGATATAGTCAGATCATCGAAGATTTAATTAAATAAATATTTTATATTTTTCACAAATTAAAAAATTAAAATTAAAAAAATATCATAATTTTAAAAATATCAAAATATACAGTTTATGAAAAACGAAATTTCATACGTTTCTGCTTTTACTGCGTTCAAAGCCAAACAATTACATACTATTTCTTCTTCTTTCCCAGCTTCCAATATTCTGCGTAAAATTTGAAAATAAAAAAAAAACTAACAAATCACGTGACAATCAAGACATCGAAATTCTACCAAATAAAAAAATCCCCCCCCTCTTCCTTCCTCCGCCGCACCCCCAAAAGGATCTATGAAACAAATTGATACTCAATATGCAAACAGCCCCAAACCATCGAGATCGCGTTACCGTTTCGTTTTTCATCATCATCATCATCATTATCATCATCATCATTATTTTTTTTTTCCACCGACTCATTCCCCTTCGTGTGCGGAAGGTAACAAGCGTCCCGGGGGGTGGGGGGCATTATCGCAAGAGGGCATTATTCCCCGGATGGCGTGAAACATCGGTAAAACGGGAAAAACGCTCGATCATCCGTTGGCCCCGCTGATCCACGCGCCGCACGCACCCCGTCCAACTACAAAACAACAAACAACGAAAAAAAAAAAAAAAACAAAAAAAAATCCAGAAAAAAAAAATTTCGTACCGCGGGGATTGAAAAATTCGTTCGTTCCTTTGGGTGGCGGGGGGGCCCCCCTCGCGCACGCACGCTCTGTCGCCCCAGTTGCAACGCTAATGCTTTCGCACAACAATGCCAAGCCACGTTCACATATTGCACGCGTCCTACCGCTAATTCTTTAGTTTTTTTTTTTCTGTGATTTTTTTTTTTTTTTTTTTTTTCACTTTCCCCTCGGTGTAAAGTTCACGGGCACCTCAGGATAACACCACCCCCCCCCCCCTTCGCCCCAATCTCCTAGCGTATAAAGTTTTTTCAACATTGCTAGACTTCAAATAGAAAGAAAACAAAAAAAAAAAATCCTCTTATCACTTTCAAGATAAACTCTTCCAAAAGGATGAGCGATAACTCAATTTGATTCAAGATCGTTATTTTGAAAAATACGGTGACCACCGAAAAAAAGGATCGCCAGGAAAACCAGGATAACTCCGCCATTTTGTGATATTTTTGATTGAAAATTATATTGAAGCTTCGTTGATAAATGCACTAAACATGAAAAAAAAAAAAAAAAAGAAATCGTCAATATCTTTATTCGTTTGGTCGGAAAAAAATGATTGAATTTTAGGGGCGTCACGGTAGATGTATATATAGATATATATATATGTGTCCCCTTGAAGCCCACATGTCCCCCACGAGCCCTCCGGATCGACGTGGGTGCGGGTGCTCGCCGAGGTTCCGATTATCGCGTCCAATTGTGACGGACGACGACGAGATTCGTTTCCAAGCGCGACAGAGCGAAGCCACGAGTGTTAGGAGGCGGGGGAGGGGGGGGGCTGACGAAGCGGTCGTTGGGATTCGCCCGCGAAGAATCAAACTACGTCGGACCTTGACTGTGAGTTCATCCTCTACGCGAGACGGAATTTCCGACCTCATTGCGAAACCGGGTCTCGCACAACGAGCCACACGCAGCAAAACCCGACCTGACACGATCCGCGACCATCCACGCAACGTCACAGCATCGGTTCACCAACTCGCCGACGACCTTGACACCAATCCCATTCACGAATCTTTGATAATCCGGATGGAAGAGACAAGCTTTTAGATAAAATTTCAATCTTTCAGTTATATCACGTGTAATTCGTCGATTTAGAAAAAAAACTACTACTGAAACAATTTTATAGAAAATTCAATTCTCTATAAAATAATTAATTTAGTTATTTTTTTCAAATCTACATATTTCACGAGTTATTCCCAAAAAAACTGCAATTTCATGACAAATTTCGACTCAAATCCGGATTCGGCACGTGATATTATCATTTTTTTCACAAAAACAAAAAACTCCTCGTTTTCCATCATCAAAACCAAACTTTCTACGGGGCGACAGCGAAGATTAAATCTTCAACGACCACCCTAATGTCTATGTATATCCATAAAATGCAGTTGTAAATTATTGCAGCAATATTTTTTCCACCGAATTAACTCGAAATGGGTATCGAGAGACTCGTACGGCGGAATCTCACGAGCATCTTCCTCACGCAGTTGATAACGAAGCGATGAATTTATGGTAAATAACGAAAAAAAAAAATAATTTAAAAAAAACACAAAAAAAAAACAAAAAAAAACGAAAAAAAAAAAAAAACTACGAGGAAAAAGGGGATAAAACGATTGGGACGATAATTAGCCGAGTAGCAGGTACCACGTGCGAATGCGTCAATGTATGTGTATGCAGATGTAACTCGAGCTGCAGCGAGAGATTGGATCGTTGAATCGATAAAATTGAGAATGCATGGGGTTCCTTCTCTCTCTCTCTCTCACTCTACATGCATACAGCTCTTTCTCTTTTTCTCTCTCTCTTTCTCTCGCTCGCTCAGGGGGCTATTTAATGAATGAACATGCGGTCTCGCGTAAACGTGGAAAGTCGGCGAACGGTTTTGTAAAACGTGGTGGGGGGGGGGGGGGGATGGCCGAACGACCGGACTCGCGGAGGGTCGAAGAGTGATGCAAATTTTTTTTTGCCCCCACACCGAGGGCGCGGCGAGCGTGGCCGGTGTTCCAATTAATACCCGTATCCCAACACCTTTAAAACGATTCACCGCCAAATCGTTGGAAATAATCTCATTGTTTAAAGTAAATTCTTAAAATTGTTTTTTTTTTCTCATTTATTTCTTTCTTCTTCTTCTTTTTATTCGTTACAATTCTGCTAGTGAATTTTTTTTTTTTTCTCATTTTAACCAATTGAATTTAAACCAGCGAATGAATTTTTTATTGAATTATATCAGCAGCAACGAAAAAATATATCACACGAGCAATAAAATTTCAATTATTTATATTCCACTTGAATATATATATATTTATCACTTAGCCTCAATCTTCCATCATCATCCAAATCTCACGAATTACAGAATCAAGAATTTTTATTCTTTCTCCACTCACAACCCACAAAAAAAAAAAAAATAAACATAAATAAATGAATAACAATTGATCCAACTCGATTGACAACCATGTTCAACCTGTCAACATCAGCCTTGCACTCGAAATAAAGGTGACACATTCTGTTTTACAATTTAAACAACAAAAAAGTTAAAACCCTCATTCTGAAAAACTCGAGTCGTTTTCGTTCGATTTATTTATATCTTCTTCCGTCAATGCATTTTGCATAAAAAAAATATATTTGAAAATAAAAAAAAAGTATTTTCCACAATTCTACAATTGACGTTTCAAATTCAAAAGGCTCGAAAAACCTTCGGGTAATTTTTCTCCAGATTTTTCGCAGTTCCTCTACAGTTTGGAAAAGGTCATGACCCACGTTTCCAGGCTAAAGGTGCCAAAAAAAAAAAAAAAAACGTTTTCAGACCAAGGGCTAACCTTTTTTTCCATCCCACAACCAGCCGGATATGATGTACCGAGGTATCATCACTGAATTGCTTTCGGTGTGTGGCACATAATGGTCCGTATACGTCGGATAGCGGTATATACATGTGTCCTTATACACATACATACATATATATATACACACATATATACATATATATGTTACAGAGGGCCAAGCGTAGCCGGTGTAGAGATCTACATAATGTTTATTATGCTAACCTAGGCCAACTTGCGCGGTTGCATCAACAAGTGTTATATTATCATTCAAATAAAATGTTTTAATCTGCATACGTTTTATCGCCCTCTCGCGGGGCATGCGGAATATGTGCATGCGGCACGAGACACGTTACCAGACGATCTCCCGCACGCCGCTAGACGGGACACACACACACAAACACACACACACACACACACAAACACACACAAGCTCACACACAGTTTCCTGCGCAGCTCGTTCGCGCTCCACGTGTGCCCATGCGCACAATAACCAACCGGCTACTGTGTCTAGCGATCGTACATGCGAAATCACACGAGACACACACACACACACACACACATGCGTTATTTCTGTGATGATGTGTCGCGGCGTTTACTATTTTCCGTATATATTAATGCATAAATGTATGTGCGTTTTTTTTTTCATGCAAGTGTGTGTGTGTGTGTGTGTAGATGGGTAGTTTGGGTGTGCGTGCGTGCGTTGCACACTCGCGAAACCACTTTGCGACACGCATGCTTTTCTCCGCACGAAGAACCTCACACGGCACGTGCTCTCTTCGCCCAAACTCCCCAATCTGCGATTTTTTTTTTGTTTTCAAATGCTGTACTACGATTTGTTTTTTTTTTTTTTGTTTTTTTAGGGTTTTTGTAATTTTAGAGGAAGAAAAAAATAAGGAGAGCCTTTTGAGATTGGTTTGCCAAGTCTGTCCGTCTGGCTGTCTGTCAAGGCCGGATTTTTTCGAGAAATTTTGGGACGTGGAAACTCAAAATTTCGGATGGTTTAATTGATATCTCATACCAAATTTTGAGTTAACCAAGGTGAAGATCGATTTTTACCTTATGGAAGACCTTATAGTCAGCTATCATTTTCAATTTTTTCATGAAATGATGATAGCTGACTATAGTAATTGTATAAGGATAACATCGATTTCAAATTTGGATCGATCATATGTCACGTGATAAAAAAAAAATTCAATTTTTTGTAGTCGAATTACGTTGTGTTGAGCCACGAGGCAATTTGCACACCTTTCGTATATTCTTCACGAACATCAACGAAATTTATTTCGGTTCCATATAATTTTGTTTGAGCATTTGGAAAGAAAAAGATATTTCGATGTGTGTTCAGGTGATTTTTTCTTTCCCCGCGCAATTGGCGCGAGTGAAATATAAGTGACGCGAGTTGAAAGTCGTGGCGAAATTTCGATCGTCGGTATAACAAAAAAAAAAAAAAAAAGAAGAAGAAGAAGAAACAGAAAAATGTTCTGAAATAATTTTTTTTTCAAATATTCCTCGATCGAACGATCGAGTCTCGATGTAAAAATCGCGAAATCCATAAATCGCGGTCACCAACAACGATTTTATCGTTAACGATTTACCCGTCGAGACAATAAGTCATATTCGCTTATCATTTTTCCACAATAATAAATTCCCAAAGACCTTCGAACGTGAAAATCCAATCACGATCGACTATTAAAATCGCAACCAAATGAATGAAATTCTACCAGACTTTATTCAGCTGTCACACACACACACACATTACAATTCAATCGATCTACGCTGAATATTAATTTCTATTTCAATGTTTAATTCATCAAACTGCATATTAATAATTTACGAGATTTAATCGAAAAAAAAGAAGAAGAAGGAAAATGTTTTTCAATTCTTAACTAGACGACATGTGTGTGTAAAACTCGAGTTCGTCGTCACTTCCGCGACAGAGCCAACCTCGTGCAAGGTTGAGCCAATTATACATCCAGTTGCTTCCAATTGAATGGCTCGTTTTCTTTTTTTTGTTTGTTTTTTTTTCTATTTTTTTTAAGGGGCTCACTTCGAGTGCCTTTGCTGTAGGACTGCAAACACATGATCCCCTGGTTTATTATCATAATTAAAATCAATATTTGTTGCTTGTCACGGGGGCCATGGGTGTAATTCATCATCGGTGAAAGACTGATCTATTCGTCAATTTGTCAGTGGACGAGGAGGGAGAGAGAGAGAAAGAGAGAGAGAGAGAGAGAGAGAGAGAGAGAGAGAGAGAGAGAGAAGAGATCATCGGGTACAGGTGAGTGATACGAGGGAACGAAGAGAAGGCTGGGGACGATGATGGTGAGGATACGGGCTCGTACCAAGAATATATATATATATATATATATATCTATGTACATTCACTATATAACATGGTTCTACATTAGGGTGGTCCTTATTTTTTTGGCTTCTTTCTTATTTTGGCCCTCCCGGAGGATAATACGGTTCGAAATAAATGTTAAAAAAATATCCTCAAAATTTGACACCCCTATCTCAATTCTCAACCCTGCCGCCAGCTTCACGAAGTTCGCTATTTAAATAACACAGTCTTTCAGGGTTTCGGGATTTTTATGTTTTATTGCGAGTGAAGTTCTGCAGATCGGATAATATTGATTATAAACAATTGTTTATAATATTATAAAAAAATTGTGAAATATATAAAAAAAAAAAAACATTATATAATTCAAATAGGAAACTTCGGTAGGCGGTCGGCACCAGTAAGAATTGAAATAGGGATCTCCAATTTTGAGAATATTTTTATCCACCAATTCTAATACATATTATTCTCCGGGAGAGCTAAAATAAGGAAAAAAGCAAGAATAAGGACCACCCTTATATACATATCTATACAACGATCACCGCCGTTACAACACTTTCGTCTCTCCTCGCTCGTTAAATTCTAAAGACGTGAGTTTCCAGCTGGAATTTACCTGCCAAAAGTTTTTTTCAACCAGGTACGATAATTCATTAAATAAAAAAAAAAATTTTCGTCATTTAATTATCAAATTATTATAGTTTCAACCTATATCTAATTTTTATATTAAAAATATTAATTTATTCAATTTTTCGTTCAAATTTAATTTAACATCTGCATTTTATAAGAAAATGTAAAATACCTTCTCAATTAAATAACTGAGATTAATTATCATAAAATAAAAATGATGATAATAATAATAATAATAATAATAATAATAATAATAATAATAAGTCTAATCGTAAAATAGACGATAAAAAAATGTCCAATTTTGTGGAAGGCGAAAAAAAAAATGTTTTTTTTTTTTTTTTTCAAAAACATTTTTGAAAAATACGACACGAGAAAGATGCAAATGTTACGTGTAGAAGCTCGATGGGATTAGTCGACATCCAACAGAGAGTCTTGACGGACAAGTCGATGAGCCGCGAGTGGGGCAGCATGTTTTCGGATTAGACAGTAGCACTAACCGCGGTGGACGTTTGCCCTCAATTAACTTTATAAGTGAGTAAGGAGGCGTGCGCGCGCGCGCGCGAGCGAGCCTACATACGTATATACCATCTTTGAGGTTCGTATACGCGCGCGTGTACCTACTCTCGCGTAATGGCTATTGCGGTGACCGCGTGGCTGTGGGGGCCGGTAAGTGCCAAATCTCGCTCCGACCGCGGTCTGACTGCTTCGCTCCTTCGCTACTTGCCAGACGTGTGTCCTACCCACTTACGCGGCCACTACCACTGCGCCACACCACGCCAAGGGGGGGAAAGCTTTTCACAATCGATTGCAGTACACACCTCAAGTGACGTTTAACCCGTTGTCACACCTCCGAATAATATTAAAAAATCGGTCACGTGGGGTCCACCGAACCCCACTCGCAAAAACCGAACCCATCTGCGTTCTTTTCAATGTATCGACGCGAATCTTTCGCCAAAATTCGATTTAACGTGTTTTTCAAATAATCCAACAGTCGTTGTCTCCCATTGAATTTTTTAAAGTGGTCAAAACACGATAAGAAAAAAAATTCACAAAATCTGACTTTTTTACAAAAAAAAAAAAAAAATCGTGAATAATTTGTTTTTGGCCACATGGTAAAAAATCTTACACGGTTTTTACTCTTGAGATATTATATTTTTGAGAAAAAAATAGAGCTTTTTTAGACTTTGAAAAAAGTAATATTTATTTTGAAGTTTCAACTCAAAATTTTTTGAGTCGATTTCGAAAAATGAAAGAATGAACGAAATAATGTTGAAAAATTGTGTATCTTTATTGTACAATGGGAACGGAGTTGGCCTGGGGTCCGGTGGACCCCAAATGACCGCAACGGTTTGAGAGTGAAATCGATTCCACACGATTCCGAACGATTTCAACAACATTTTTTCACCCATTTCGTAAATCACGAAATTTTTAAAAAAATATTCCACGATTTCTGCATGTGACGTAATTTACAGCTGTTCAAAATCGATCGCATTCGGAATTACGTCGATCTTACATAATTCCAATAATTCAACGACGAAATATATATTTTTTCAACTAATTTGTAAAATCACGTAATTTTCTAATTTCGCGTGATTTTTATGTTCAAATTGGCTTTTCGAGTTTGCATAATTCACATGATTTACGAATTTTCACGCGATTTTAAGCGGAGATTGCGGTGATATATTTGCATGTGCGATCTCGTGGCGAGAAAACGATTTGAGTTTCTAATGCGGGCAACGGAACTCGAACGATTTCCGAGTCGACTAAACAGGTTGCCCCCCACCTGCATCGCTTCGAACCGACTGGCGCCAACGTCCAACGGTCAAGCTATACATACATATATACATATATACGTCAGTATATATATACATAAATATAACCATCAATCTATTGGCAACTAATTTTTCGTTATCAGACAAATGAGATTATTATTATTATTATTATTATCAATATTTTCAAGTTTAATTCAGAATCAATGTCACACGAAATCCATGAAGATATATATATATATATAGCTTGGCTGCTGACTCGTGTGTGACACATGTATATGCGGTAAGAAAACACGGGTTGTGTATTTTCCGTGTGTGAATGGTTTATGCGTACAGAAGTCGCTGTATGCCCCCGAGGGCACTGCAACGTTTTGCATTCGACCGGTTAACCGCGGCTGATCCCTCTCAGTTTTTTTTTACTCGAGATATAGCAGCATGAATAATCTTGGTCTTTTTCTCTTCTACTGCTCTCTCACTCTCTCACTTCTCTCTAGTAGATTTTATATCATCGTTGAATTTTAGTTTTCCAGAATTTGTAGTTTTCTTGTAATTAATTGAAGACCGAAAAATTTCCAATATAAAAATTTTCAAATTTTCTCTTTTTGACATGTATCAATTGACAATATATCATTTACGCTAATAAAAAAAAATAAAAAATCTGTTTTCGTCGTGAAATAATGTCAGCTTCTCGAAAAGAATATCATTTCTTCATTACTATTTTTAAAAATCCTTTAAAATCGAAATTGAAGCTTGAAGAGCTGTTTTTCATCGATGATCAATTGAAATTAAGCAATATATCCAATTATCAATTGAAACTAAGTGATATAATCAATTATCAATTGAAACTAAGCGATATAATCAATTATCAATTGGAACTAAGCAATATAATCAATTATCAATCGAAACTAGGCAATATATTCAATTATCAATTGAAACTAAGTGCATGTGCACTAATTGTTATGTGATTTCAATTTCGATTCATTTTGGCACGGTGCTTTTGGTCGCTTTGGACCTCTAGAGCTCGTAATAAACACCTCTCTCTCTCTCTTTCTCTCTCTTTTTATCTCTCTCTCATCGCGTTTACGTAAGTCAACGTTCGATCGTCGGATTGATAGCAATCGCTTGGGCGAAACGATCGGTTATTACCGAGCACCCAAGGTGCATACGCAATAAAAAAAAATTCAAAAAAAAAATAAAAAACAATAAAAAAATCGTACAACTCTCACGAGAATAAATCCATCAGAGTCGATAGTTCACACGTATATATACACATATATATGTGTATCTGCTTATCGCGTGTCCGTGTAACACATGGAAAATTAAGCGAGAATCGCGAACGAGTATGTTCAACCTCATGCTGCATCATTGTAGATTTCGACGCGTGATATATACGATATATATATATATATATATATATATATATCGCACGTGGCCTTCGACGAGGATACGAATATATATGTGCATACGTGTGTTTTCGAATCGTGTTTGCATCATTAATCGTTTCGCCATTTAATTCCACGTGGGTTAAATTTATTCGCAATTGTCGAACGATGAGAGAAGACGATTGATACCTTGTAACGCTGTGACAATTACTAATTGTTTTGATTTACGTATCAACGTATGATCAATTTTTTTTTTTTTTCAATTCAAACGTCTTCGTGGCGATACGAAAAAATGTATGATAATCTTCGTTTTTTTTCTGGGGAATTTTTTTCTTTGGGTTCGTTGTCGACGCGAAAAGTCGTATCGATTCGTGATAACCGAGAAAGTCAACATCGACCAAGAAAAGTTCAACTTCGAAACCCAACCAATTCTCATTTTCTTCTTTGTCTACGAATTTTTCAATTTTTTTTCACCCACAATTTAAAAAAATCGTCTCCGATGAATTTTTTTTCGTAAATTCGATTTTGTAAAATTTTTGTTCACTGCCAATCGATGAAACATCGTGTGGCGACACATAAAAAGTCGACGAATTTTCGAGATGGTAACACACGTGACAAAACTGGACAAATATCGTCCACATGTGTTTGCACAATTCGTATCTTCATCGTCGTTGATTCGTCGATTTCACGGATCATCCGTCCGAAATAAGATTATTGAAAAAAAAAAATTAAAAAAAAAAAAGGAAGAAAAAAAAAGCGTCGATTGAGATATCGCGCACATGCCAATCGACATCGACGTTTGACGAATTTCGCGTTACGCAGTAAGTACATGGATTCGTCCAAAGTTGCGTGAAATTTAAACAGGCTGCGAATATAAAAAAAAAAATATATATATATATATATATATATATATATATATATATATATATATATATATATATATATATATATATATATATATATATATATATATATATATATATATATATAGATATATATATATGAATGACTATATTGGTATGAACGAAGTTTGCTCACCATCCGACACGAGTACATCCTAGCCGAGCCGAATGAAAGACTTAGGTAAGTATGTACATGTGTGTGTGTGTGTATGTGTCTATGTGTGTTTGTGTAAGTGCGAAGCCGAACCATCGAACAGCGAGAACTTGTCTCCCTCGTTAATTCATTTGCTCGACCAACGTTAGGCGCTATAGTTGATTTATTTATCCATCTTTTTCATTTTCATAATTTTTTTTTTTTCATTTTTTTGTTTTTTTTTTCACGACGATAGAGATTGTGGAGAACAAGACAGGACCGAAGATCGAGCGAGCAAGAGAGAGAGACAGAGAATAACGCAGAACACGTACGACGAGAACTATCGAGCGCTCGCACTCCTAGAAGAAGAAAAAAAAACATATCTATATATATATATATATATATATATATATATATATATATAAATGCGTGGGTCCCCGCCGAGAGTCCGAGAGAGCTTTCAAGGCCTGGCTGGTTAGTTGGCCGGCACGATTGGCGACTACGCAACACGAGGTGCAAAGTGATGAAGAAGGAAACGAAAAAAAAAAATGAAAAATGAAAAAAAAAGACGACAACAAAAAAAAAGAAAGAAGAGAAAAAACAGGAAAACATGATTATTTTTTATTCCTTTTTTCTTTTTGTTTTGTTTTTTTTTTTTTTTTAACCAAGAAATAAATAAAGAACCGGAAAAATGTCCACGGAACATGGTTGTGAGAAAAATATACGTCCTGCTGCTGATTCTGTACTGGCACGACGATACACTGTATATGTATATATATATATATATATATAGAATATATAGATATAGAAACATATGTGTATCTGTGTGTAACGCAGGTAAGCAGTTTTTATATGTACGTGAATCTATATATGTATTAATATATATATATATATGATTTACCGCCTGCACCAACGTTATATATATATATATATATATATATATATATATATATATATATGTGACAAGCGCTGCGCTTTTCTTTTCTCGATCGCGTATCCGTCGTCACGAGGGAAGGCCATTTATCGAGATTCGAACGACCTTGTGAAGATTTAATTCCGAACGATTTTTCCGTCGTCTCGCACACGGGCACGTTCGACATCTCAACTTCGCTGCTCAAACTCGCTCCTCATTTTCACAATGACAAGCGCATGTCACACACACACACACACACACACACACACACACACACACACACACACACACACACACACACACACACACACACACACACACACACACACACACACACACACACACACGATGAACGTCCCAGTTGAAAGATATCCCAAGTCATCTGTCTATCGAGCGCACGCGCAATAACCCCTCGGTCAATCATCGCAGGTCGCAAAAAAAAAAAATTCTGCGCGAAAATTCTGCGCCATGTGACGCGAACGTCATGGCTTTCCCGACGGTTAAAAAATTGTAAAATACACGAGAGACTGGAGAAAGTGGACAAAAATTGTTTTCTCGTGTCTATGATGACTTGTGTTCGTGTGTGTGTGTGTGTGTGTGTGTGACAATACACACGAAGAAGCCGAATTAGTTTCGACGCCACCCGACCACAATGACAATATATATATATTAGGGTGGGTCAAAAAAATCGACTATTTTTTTTTTAACTTCTTTACCCGATAAGTAGGTTTCTAGACACCTTTAGATAATTCACAGCAAATTTGAGCTTTTTATTTAAATGTTAAGATCCTCCGCCACGCAGTTTTTCGTTTTTTTTGCAGTATCAGAAGAAAAAATTCATATCGCTCTATCAACTGATATTTTGAAATAGCCTTCCTTCTATACTCGTAGGAAATTGTCCGCTCTACAAAAAAGATCTCTTACAATTTTTTCGTAAACCTCACTGTTTTGAAGATATTTACGGTTCAAGTTTGTTCATTTTTAGACAAATTCCTGTTTTTCTTATGAATTTTGTAACTCGTTAACAAAAAATCATTATGGAAGGCGCAATGCTTATTTTTGTAGAATGTGCGCTGATCTACAAAAATGGTCTCTTATGAATATTCGATTGAATTAAGCGTTTCAAAGATATTCGTCGTCGAACTTCAATGCACGCCAATTTTAACAGTTTTTGATTAATAATTCGGAAAATTTTAATTTAATTTATGAGTTTTAGGGAAATTCATACAAATTTGAGTTTCGATCGTAAGATTAACTATTATAGAAGTTCTTTGTTCGAAAATTTATTTGAAACTTTTGTTCTGATAATATTTTTATAAATTATATCTCTAATAATTTAAAATGACGATCGTGATGTTATTTTATTTTAAAGCGTGTGTTCAGAACGTATTTCAAACCTTTTTTCTACATAGTATACATAGAATTTTTCGTTCTAGGGGATTTTTGCTTTGAATTCCATTAGAATCTGATTAGGATCTAATGGAATTCAAAGCAAAAATCCCCTAGAACGAAAAATTCTATGTATACTATGTAGAAAAAAGTTTTGAAATACGTTCTGAACACACGCTTTAAAATAAAATAACATCACGATCGTCATTTTAAATTATTAGAGATATAATTTATAAAAATATTATCAGAACAAAAGTTTCAAATAAATTTTCGAACAAAGAACTTCTATAATAGTTAATCTTACGATCGAAACTCAAATTTGTATGAATTTCCCTAAAACTCATAAATTAAATTAAAATTTTCCGAATTATTAATCAAAAACTGTTAAAATTGGCGTGCATTGAAGTTCGACGACGAATATCTTTGAAACGCTTAATTCAATCGAATATTCATGAGAGACCATTTTTGTAGATCAGCGCACATTCTACAAAAATAAGCATTGCGCCTTCCATAATGATTTTTTGTTAACGAGTTACAAAATTCATAAGAAAAACAGGAATTTGTCTAAAAATGATCAAACTTGAACCGTAAATATCTTCATAACAGTGAGGTTTACGAAAAAATTGTAGGAGATCTTTTTTGTAGAGCGGACAATTTTCTACCAGTATAGAAGGAGGGCTATTTCAAAACATCAGTTGATAGAGCGATATGAATTTTTTCTTCTGATACTGCAAAAAAAATGAAAAACTGCGTGGCGGAGGATCATAACATTTAAATAAAAAGCTCAAATTTGCTGTGAACTATCTAAAGGTGTCTAGAAACCTACTTATCGGGTAAAGAAGTTAAAAAAAAAATAGTCGATTTTTTTGACCCACCCTAATATATATATATATATCCACATCTCGTGTCTCGATGTGCAGTTCTCTCGTCGTTGGTTTGCGTTTGGCCGGTGCACATAGGTCTCTCTCTCTCTCTCTCTCTCTCTCTCTCTCTCTCTCTCTCTCTGCGTTATGTGTGTCTCTGCACTGCGGGATCCGTACGAATATGACGTCAGCCTCACCGGAAATGGAATGTAGGTAGCAGTGCTTATTAAGCTTCGGGCCAGAGTGCGACTTCGAGCTCTCGAGCTCGAGAGAGAGAGAGAGAGAGAGACAGAGCGAGCTTAAAAGAGTCAGCGAGCAAGAGCAAGATGAATTGAAGAAAAAGATGGAAAACACGATGTAACGAGTGACAAAGATGAGAGACGATGGGTGTTGTTGAGGAGGACGAAGGATGGAAAATGTGGGATCCCAAGACCGGCAGCCGCGGAGAAGAGGATGGACGTTCAATTGTTTCCTCCGCACACGCGTGTCACAAGTGCCACGCACGTACGTGCACATACGTGAGCGAAGGAGGGGAGGAAAGAGGGGGAGAAGGGGGGGGTTGGAGGTTTTACCTACGTCCGTTTTCGCGTGGCCGTTCGTGTGTGAGGACATTCGGACGTTCGTCGGTGAACGGAGTTGTGGTCACTCGCAATTCTCACGTACGACGTGTGTGTGAGTGTGTGTTTTTGTGTGTGTTGGGTCAGGGTGGTCCTTAATGGGGGTGTTGACGAATTTCGATGAGTGCACCCTCCAGATAGGTTTGAAATGAATTGATAAGAGTATGTGCGAAACCCCAGCACTGTGGTCCAATGAGAAGACGTGCCTGTAAGCTTGTTTTGTTTTCCCATTAGAATTACATGGGATTTTCAGATTGATTCGGTAATTATTTTTTTGAGTCGTCCCTAAGCACGGGAAAAATGTTTCATTTACATGGATCTGTTAGTAATGGGTTTAACTACTTGTACATTTTTTTACAAGCCATCAACACAAATTAATTAAAATTATTATTGAAATCGGTTTATCAGTTGTTATCATCGTTCATCGGTTCGCGCGTTATTCATAACGCACAGTTGAGGTCTTGTAAAAAAATGTACGAGTAGTTATACCCATTGACGATAGATCAGTGTGAATGAAGAATTTTTCGCGTGCTCAGGGACAACTCGAAAAAATAATTACCGAATAAGTCTGAAAATCCCATGTTATTCAAATGGGGAAACAAAGCGAGCTTACAGGCACGTCTTCTCATTGGACCACAGCGCTGGGGTTTCGCACATATTTTTATCAATTTATTTCGAACCTATCTGGGGGGCGCACTTGACGAAATTCGTCAACACCCCCGTTAAGGACCACTCTAGTGTGTGTGTGCGTGTGTGGGTGAGATTATCCGTCGTGCGTATTGGCGAGCGCGGTGTATCGGTGTATACCGGGACCGCGACCATATAGTGCGCTACCGGGCCACGCACCAAGTGTGGGCATCGACTATTAAATCAATGCGACGCTGTCCGGATCTGTTCGCGCCTCGCTAATACGCTCGGGCAACGTCATCCTGCTGCCCTCCCCCCCCCCTCTTCCCTCCCCCGCCACTGTGGCTCGTCCGCGTGTTCGAGAGCTTCCACGCTGCGTGCCCAGTGCGGAGGTATTATCAACGGATAAGCCATGGGCAGAGGTGGAACCGTGTACTGTAGGTATGTACATAGAAAGACGAGTACATATATATATATTCGAGTTGGCGCTCTACCGGAAACGCACGCGTACACCCGCACTGGCCAATCTCGGAAAGTTCGGAATTTTTTCGTCGAACGAATCCGCCAATGGCGATCGACTATCGACCGATCGATGTTTTTTTACGGTGTTGATGAAAATAAGTTTTTTGATTTCTTTTTGTTTTTCGACGTGGTTTTTTTTTTTCTTTCTTTTTTTTCTTTGCAGCGAGGATGGACCGTGGGATATATTGTGTATTCAAATATCGAATGGCTATGGACAAATTGATTTGCGACAAATGTTAGATGTATGGAGTGATCTTCGATGAAGAAAGTTCGAATAATTCATTTTATTTTTTAGTTTATTTTTTTCGATCGAATAAATAAATTTTGTGGAGTAATACAATTATGTGAAAAAATAAAGGATGAATGTATAAATGGAACGAATTATGATCAATTAATTCGATCGAGGAAAAATTAGATTCGAAGCTGCTCCACAAAAAAATCTTTCATTGAGGCAAATCAAGGGTCATCAGTTGTAAGACGATCGAATCTGAAAATAAAAAGAAATTTGAAAAAAAAAAAGACTAACTATGACGACTAATAAAATAAGAATCTTGTATAGGTGAAACGGAAAATACATTTCGTTGTACCAACAAAGCCCCCACCCCCCCTCCTCATGTGATTTATGTTTATCGTGGGGGTGGGGAGAGGGTGGAAAAAAATGGACAAGCACGAGACGCCTCTATCGAGTCAATCACACGTGAACAACTAACACGATTGTCGATTCAAAACGCAAAAAATGTCACGTTGATTTATTTTTTTTCCACGAAGCAAAAACGTTACTGGGCGTCGAGGGTAAATTTATATGGCGACACGTATGTACAAGAGAAAGAGAGAGAGAGAGAGAGAGAGAGAGAGAGAGAGAGAGAGAGAGAGAGAGAGAGAGAGAGAGAGAGAGAGAGAGAGAGAGAGAGAGAAAGAGAGACGATGTCAATGCGTGCGACACCGTGATTGCGCATGTACAGCGACGCTCACACGAACGATAGTTGAAAACGTTCGGTACGTGATAAATACCTGCCTACGTAACCCACTCCCGTAACTTTCGTACAAAGAGGTGCGCGTGTACGCGCAGGCGTAGCGACCAAGGCCTATAACAATAATTTCGGTAGGTGTTAACGCGGATTGAGAAATAACCGTGTGCGCCTGACCAAGACAGCACGATCGCGAAAATACCTCGAAGAACAAAGACACGAAAACCAAAAAAAAAAAAAGACGAGAATGTTGTATGTAACGTTGAAGGGCGAGGCGCGCACGCGCATGTCCGGTGAGAGAGCTATGGGGTTGATAGAGGCGGCGCAAGCGCCGATAAACTTTTGTTCGGTTCGCTCAGCGCGCTCCCTCGTGTCCCCACCCACTCACCCACCCGCGCCGCCGCCGCGCCGCCGCCGCCGTGTATCGTCTTCGTTGGAACCCAACACTGCGACACGAAACACTTCGGTACACGCGTCAATCGCGTGTGTACGCGACGACGCCATCGCTTTGCCGACCAACGTCAATGCGTGTTCGAAAGTTTTTCCCGAACACTATTCGACATAAGGCCGACGATACACGATTGCGAATTCACGCACGAATCGGATGTACACGGCTGGGAAATCAACACGGCTCGAAGTCAACACGAATCGGGGGGATGCTCGTGTTTGCGATTTTGAGATGAATTTTGCGACAACTTGTGGATTGGGAGCTTTTTCGAACTTTGACGATCCGATGGAAATTGTTTGTGGGCGGTGATATGTGCACGATTCAATCGTGTTGAGCTGCTACCGTGTTTTCAGACGCTTGTGTGTTCATTTGCTCGTCATTTAACATTCCGCATATCGTTCGGAATTCCAATTGGGGATTAGTTTTGATGTGCAGACGCAGAACTGTGTGGAATTTCGTTAGGTAGTAACACAACACGGTCGAAATGCAACACGGTGACCCTCGATCGAACTGTGTAACATTTTGTACCCACGATTTCTATCTACGTACCGTAAATTGACCGACGGATTTTCATTTTACCATCTTTCCTCATCCCGAGCTCTCTACACAGTTCAAAAGCAACACGAACCCACCGTGTTGCTTATGAACCACACTGGATTTTTCACGTCCCGTGGCTCGTGACTCCCTCAAACTGTCCGGCGAGTCTAAATCGAGTCAGTGCCTAGTCGGTGATATGGCACAATCGATTCGTGTTGAGTTTCAACCGTGTTGAGACATTAACATCCATAACTGCCGAACGCCGTGTTGTTAACGCGTCCGGTTTTTTCGTCCTTGTGCGTTCAACACGTCCGCAACCGTAACGGCTCGTTGCTACATGCAAGTGCACTCACAATTGCGTGAAATTAGTTGTGTAGACACGCAACACAGTCACCGTGCAACACGTTGACCACATATCGAATATATTCTCTCTTTCTGTCACTCCTTCTTTTTCAAATCCACTGACTGGCTGGTATCTACCTCTCATTCTATTTCATCACACGTTTTTTCACCCTTTTACACGAGCTTTCTTTTTTTTGACATCGTCATACACGTTTTCACACGGCCTCGATAATTCATATGAAAGCTTGGCGCGGACGTTCGAGCCGAAACTGTCGCCTCATTTCACGGGGTAGTACACCGGCCATCGGATTGGATTGTCGAATGCCGAGAATTTCATCAGCCACACGAAACTCCCCCCCCCCCACCCCCTCGCGTGTTCTGTATCACCTCTCTCGACACCCTCGCGTACACGCGCCCAATGTAGTTACCGCCCTGCCCACCCCCCTCCCCCCACCTACCTCAACCCCCGTACCTTCAACCCTTTCGTCGCAATGTACGCAGTTATGGATTGCGGGGTCTCATTGTTCGTATACACGTGTCACGCACTGTGTCCGGCCACACAATCCAACGATTTCCTCTCGCCACCTGGTTTCATCGGCTCGAACGCAATTTTATTTCATTTTCCGTTTGTTTTCTTTTTTTTTTTTTTTTCTGTTTCCTCCCCTTTTTTATCCCTCATTCGAACGCAGCCCCTCTCTTCGATAGGTCGCATCGTTTTTACATCGCCCTCGACTTTTTTTTTTGCACTGCGCAAATTGCACGGCACGGTGCGAAATAAAGAAAAAAAGAAAAAAAATAGTAGTGCGAATAGTTTGTCGGTCAACGGGCCGATCGAACGTGTGGAGAATTATTTTGTTCGGAAAAGCTCGATTGTGATATGTACTTTTTATGTACCTGGTGTCCTCACGTGAAATGACCAACTTGAATGAAAAAAAAAACAACTCGCTTATTTTTTTTGCCTGAAATGATGAACTTGAATGATAAAAAAAATCGCTTATGTTTTTTTTGTGACAGAAGGAAATTTTTATGGAAAAGAATCGCTTGACGACAAGGAGGAAGTACCATCCCGTGCTCATCTTTTTTTCTCGTCAAGGTCATCATTTTGACCTTGAGCAAGGTAAATGAAAAGTTAATTGGAAATGTATATGCCATGCCTTTTTTATTATTGAATTTCAATATTTAAATATTCAAGAAAATTTATCTATTGACACGAAATGAAAATTCCAACGATCGTTGGTTGTCATTGGGAAATAATCTGACCTAGAAATGTATTTTTTCAACGAATTGGTCGACAATTTATTCTCCATTTATTTGAATGAAAAAAAAAGGTAATAATGATAAACAGATCGTGTGGTTGAAAAGTGTGTAACATTAATAGAGCATAGATATTTCTCCAGCAAAATCATCCGGCCCCAAAAATATAATTCGAACCTCCGACAATGGACCTTCAAAAAACACGGTCAAATCATCGCAGAAACCCCGAAAAACATTTTCCTCTTCTATTTATTAATTTTTCTTTTTATAGATAAAATTTCCATTTGCCGATCACGAGAGTTCAAAGTGCCAAAAATCGCAACATCAACAACGATCCCTCGAAGTTCGCGGTTAGTCAGAATAAGTTGAAGGGTTAAAGAAGAGCTCGCATGGAAGAGAGGACTCGCCGACGACGACCGAACAATCCCGGTACGAGAGGTTTATAAACCGGACAAGAGTTTACGATATAAAAGATGGTTTTCTTCGGTCGGAGGTCCCCCCGGGGGGGGGGGCCCCCGAGCCGGAAGCGCACGCGCCGCGCGCTCGGAGCCGCGTAAGCTCTCCTCCGCCAGCGCGTTGCTCGAACCATCACGGAATCGGAGATGACCGGTGCTCGGAGGTATGCGAGTCGCACTAACCGCGACTGGTTTGTCCGTTCGTGCGTTTCTCGGGTTTGACCGTGTAGGCTTTCGCGCCCGCAAGGCTATCGATGCACGAAGGGGGGGCAGAGGAGGGGGGGGGGGAGGGGGGACCCATCATTATTCATTGCCACACGATGCTCCCGCGACGCACGATCGTCAACTTCGTGACGTACTGTTTTTTTTTTCATCGAACGCAAACCGATCGACGACCCACCGCGAAAAAAAAAAAAATAAATAAAACATACGAAAATTTCACTCGAAAATAAAATTGATTCGATTCTGTTTTTTTTTGGGGGGGGGGGGGGTTTCAGGTGGGGAAAAATTGATGTAAGCTGTGTATGGGATTGGGAATTTACAGGGTGGGTCAACAACTATGAGCACATTAGATATCTTCGAAACTATGAATTTTTGTTTTTAAAGTTTTAGCTTTTTTGTAGGTGGAGGAAGTACTTTGGATGTTTGAAGGTGTCACCTACATTTTTGTTGTAAGAGATCGATATGTTTTTTTTGTTTCTGTATCGTGATAGAGGAGCTTGAGACGAGTTCAACGACCCGTCGCACAAGGTCATCGAAAGTCATTTATAATATTGTGAATATTATAAATGTTATAAATATTAAATATTACAAATATTTAATCGTATGCATAATTTTATTTACTACCGAAACTGTGAGTGTCATCTGTGTCTTTCTGTACTTTCTGAATTTTCCCAAAAACATCCCTTCCTTCTAAAAAAATGGTAACAATGAAAAATACGAGAAATCAGGAAATCCTACACTTTGAAAGAGAATAAAAAAAAAAAATTTTTCTTGGATTCTGTGATTGAAATAATGAAGTTTCTATGAAAATTTAGAATTGGATCTTTCTTACTAATATTTGATTTTCTTTCAATTTCAATTTTTTGAAACTGAAAACTCCGATAAACTTTATAAATAATAATTTTACTTTTTCAATTTTAAATAAATGAAAAATACCATTTCAACGTTCGCTTATAAATTTGTCTAATTTCCATAAAGTCGAACGAGAAGGATAGAACTTTTGTTATATTTTTTTTTTTTCTAATCGAATGGAGGGAAAAATAACTTTCATGTTCATTCTTCGTCTGTGGAGATATCGACGTGAAAGGAAAGGTAATATATTTTTTTTTCCTTTTTTCGAAAATTATTTGCCACGTGAACGAGTCGTGTGCGCGCCCCTCGCGGTGTCTGCGTGTGTGTGTGTGTGTGTGTGTGTGTGTGTGTGTGTGTGTGTGTGTGTGTGTGTGTGTGTGTGTGTGTGTGTGTGTGTGTTTTCCCAATCGGGAATCGACTATCGTGCGATAATTAGCGAAGGACACGTTATAGCCCGAGCGTGTCTGGCTCGTCATCAACGCGGTCGAGGTTGCGAAGCTTCGTCGATTGAGAGATCTGCAAACAACCCGCGCCGCGGATTGTTCGTCTCGATTGATCAGGTGCGGAGCCACGTTTTGCTTCGGCCTATCACGAGAAAAATTCGGCCTATCACAATCGATCGTCGTGAATAATTTTTTTCCAAACTCCCACAGACCGACCAACATGAGAAAAAAAGTTTTGAAAAAATAAAAAAGTGAAGCAATTAGCATCGCGAATTTGCCAGACGTCGTTGAAACGTCGAAATTAGTGAACGCATGGCATTTTTTTTTCAACGGTAAAATATTTGCAACCGATTTTTTTTTTTTTTTGGCCAATAATTTTTGTACGAATGGTTAAATTTCGCGAACGAATTTGAACAACGTCGAAGCGGAATAACCGAAGCTTTTGGGGTATTTTGTGTTTCGTGGATTGGAAAAAAAATGTAGTCGATAACAGAATTTTTTTGTTTTTTTTTATACTTTCATCTCGTTTATTAGTTAAAATTCCGTAGTCAATTTTTCAGTTTTCTGACGTTCTAACAAAACTTTATCGCCAACTCGTCGGATGTGTCGGTTTTCTTTTTTTATTTTCGTTTCATTTCGTTTTTTTTTTTTTGCTTTATTTTACGTTTAATAATAATTAATATTAAATACGATATAATACAGTGTGAGGGGGTGGGGGCGGGGAAACGGAGTTTTCATTCGATTTTCATACCTCACTCACTCTTTCTTTCGCATTTTAACGATCTGACATTTTTTATTTTATTTTTTTCACTCACACGCGCAAAATTCATCGATCTATTTTTTTCAATTTTTTTGTGTGTGTGTGTGTGTGTATTATCGTGTCGACTAGTGGTTTGGTCGAGAAATTCGAGGTTATGTCGAAGAGCTTCGCTGTCGTGTGTCTGAGTTCAAATCCTTTTTTTTTCCATTAATTTCATTCTTTTGGTTTTTTATTTTTAGCTGAATTAAATATGAATAATTTTTTATTTTTTCTATTTTTTAATTTCTTAAATTTTTTTTCATGGTGTTAGTTTGTTCACACGTTCGACAGCGAATGAACCCTTCAAGCTCCATCGACACAATCAATCCGCGAAAACATTCTTCATTCTCATTCATCGTTCTTGTTTGTTCCTCGCAAAAAAAAAAAAAATAAAAAAATAAATAAAAAAAGACTGCCGGTCAATTATTTACAAAATCAAAAATAGAATACGAAAGCCCATTGACTAAAATCGCGTTCGCATTAATTACAACTCCTTCGACTCAATATTTATAACCATCGAACGACAACGTCGAATAATCATCTATGTCCATTTCTGTCATTCATTTTACACAAAAACGTTCACAAAATAAAAATCGAGAATAGAAAAAAAACATTTTAATAATGACAATAATCGAACGAAAAAGCATGCTGAAGAAAAAAAAATGGAATGATCGAAGAAACGGATTGATTCCCGTCGAGTTCGATGAGAATTCGCCTTAAGTAGTTCTCTCGAGCGCCGACGGATGTCGAACCGGTTAAAAGTCCATTTATTTATTTGCCTATTTGATTTTTTTTCTTTAAAAATTCCTCACGGTAATTAAATGTTGTCGTCGTCAATGAAACGGTAAAGAAATAAATTTAAAAAAAAAAAGAAGAAGAAGAGAAACAAACAATTGAGACGACATTAAAATAAATAATATCCGAAAGATTTCGCGTCATTAATAATTTTCTTTTATCGACTTCGACCAACGAATCAAGAATTTCCAGCGACTCGAACAAATAATTATTAACAACATTTTTTTTCGTATTTTTCCATCAACCATAAAAATTAAAAAATCAAAATTCATTTCTTTTTTAATTTTTTTTATCAATTGAAACGATAAAACGATTCGTCACACATTCGAGAGGTTGAGATTTGAATAAAATAGGTACATAATTGGCCCGAGATATATATTTATTCATCATATTTCGTCATCAACAACAAACAACCGAAAAAAAAATGTTTTCTTCCATTTTTTTCCACCCTAAAAAATAAACTATCGCGTCAACGCGTTTTTTTTTTCTCGCACGTAATTCATCCCGACTTTAATTTTCACACATATATATATATGTATATATGTATATTTTCTCCCTAAGCCCCGCAACTTTCGTTGTAATTAATTCAATAGAAACGTTAAAGACAAAATAAAATAAAAAATAAAATTAAGATCCTAATATTCACAACGGAAAAAAAAAGTTTTTTTTTTTTCAAAAACAACCCGAGATTCAAACAACGCGTACAAATAGAAGAAACGTATGCATCCCGGGCCAGTTGCAAATCGAGCACGTCCCCATAAAGTACAAAAAAAAATGTTTCATCCAAAAAATCAAAAGAGTCCGTTCGGTTCAAAATTATAAAATAAATCGCGAACAACCAGCGATGATTAATTTCCAAATCCGTCTCCACGAATTCGTTAGGGGTTGCTTGAGCGTCAGTGGAAACGGAGCGTCGAGGGGGGCGAGGGGGTGAAAAATTGTTCAAAACATTCGGAACAACGAAAAGAAATAACAAGTACACATAAATATCGAGTAAAAATAGAATTCAATTTATTTCGAATTGCGAATGGTAGTGGTAAGTTTTATATATATATATCCATGTGTATATATATAATATATATATATTCAATGTTTTTTTTTCGTGTCATCGTAACAATAGGCGTGTAACGCCACCTCCGACTGTGCGGAAGAACGAGACAAATTTTTTTTTTATTTTTCACGAGGCGCGTTCGTTGTGCACCTGGCCACGAGCAATACAATAATAATAATGACAATAATAATAATAATAATAATAATAATAATAATAATAATAATAATAATAATAATGACAATAATAATAATATTAATAATAATAATGGTAATAATAATCAATAATGATAGACAATAATAAATCGTAATAATAAGTGACAACAGCATCGAAAAAAAAAAAAAATTCATCATCCGCATACTACAATAAAATTCGCAATTTTTCATTTTTTTTCTCCTTTCATTCTATTCCATTCGTATTTTTCGTGAGGGTGGGGGGCGGGGCTAGGGTCAAAGGGGGTGAAGGGGGCTCGTGTCTCCATTCGGATAATGTGATATTTCAGCGACAGTAAAAATAATAAAAAAATTCGGGTGTTTACAATTATAATATGTATATATATATATATAGACATTTCGATATTTTCTAAAAAAAAAATAAAAAGGGGGGGAAAAAATATTCTTTGACCGGGCATTCGTTAGCTCATGTGTGTGTGTGTGTGTGTTTTATTTTTTTTGCGTTTCCTCATTAATTTTCATTGTAAATTTTTTTGTGTTTTTTTTTTTTCAATCTCGAAAGATTTCATAATTCATTTAATCGTGTTTTATCGGTTTCGAAAATAAAAAAAATCTGTTCCACCCACACACACACACACATATATATATATATATATATTCAATAATAATAATTCTATATGCATATCATACAACCACACGCGCATACATCATACTTACTCTTTATACAGGTTCGCGGGGTTTGTTTGTTTTTTTTTTTGTTTTTTTTTTTTTTCATTATTATTTGCGAGGTAGCTCTCATCCGCTTGACGATTCGCTTCGTCGTTATATATCCTCGACCATCCCCCATTTCTCACTCGCTCTCTCTCTCTCTCTCTCTCTCTCTCTCACTCTCTCTCTCTCTCTATACATATATAATTCACGTCTTCCAGCGGATACTTCCGTTTCCCGATCGGCCCGTTGACGATCGCGCGCCGTTTTCATTTTTTTTTCACCGTCTTCTTGCACCCGTTTTCATTATTTTTTTCAAAGTTTTTTTTTGTCCCCGTTTGTTTAAATTTTTTTCCATTCTTCTTCATCTTCATCTTCGTATTTTCTTTCTCGCGGTTTATATTCAATATTTATTCTCCGCTATTACGTTCGTGCGAACGGTCATCGGGAGAGGGAGGCGGGGGGGGGGGGGAAGATGGGGTTAAGGAGATGGCGTACTCAATGTGCGACGCGCGAACTTAGCATGCTCACTTAAAACTTACTAGCTCTTTATCTGGTACATTATTTACAGTCCGTATTTACTTATGTTACATCATTTCGCGGCGGTTGGTTTGCGCGATGCAAATTCCGTCCGAGCAACACTCCTCCGTCTCGCTCTCTTCTCTCTCTCTCTCTCTCTTCTTTCTTTACGCCAACTCGATTTTTTTTCGTCTCTCCACGACGGATCTCTTCCATCATTATTATTTCCTTTTTCTTGGTCGTAAGCTTTTTTTTTTCTATTCTCCCTGTCTCTCTCTGTCTCTCTCTCTCTTGCTCTATCTCACACACGCACACACCCTCTCCTCTCTCTCTCTCTCCACTTTTTTTTTCCATGTGCGTGTGTGTTACAATGTATCTGAGTATATGTTCATATACCGTCCACATAAATTTGCCTGAGAAAGATATTATTAATTTTTTTTCTTTTTTTTCTTTTTTTTTTGTCGTTCCGCTCTCGTTTTCAACCTGATCGAGATCACCGCGTGTTAATTTTTCTCTTCTTCTTCTTCTTCTTTTTTTTCTTTCGGTTGTTTCGACTTCTTCGACTTTGATTTACGTTGAAACTTTGTTTTTTTTTTCGACTGAACTTGACTTTCGATTGTCAATTATCAAACTTGATTTTCCGTCGATTCCATTTTTTTTCTCATTCTTCGATCGCGTGTTCGACGATTTTTCACGATGAACGAAAATTTCACCCGCCGCCGTCGCGAACTTGTGTGATCGCCAAGGTGTGAAATGTTCTTGCGGACGACCAGCGCACAATTTTTTTCACATTAAACTTTTTTTTTTGTTTTCGTGATCCTCGCGGTTCGATCAGATGGTTTTTCATCCGTGATTGCGATAAAAGTTTCACGATCGACGAATTTCGTGAGACGGAAATTTTGCGATGATAAACGAAAAAAAAAAAAACGCGAAAATCCCGAACGGAGAGTCCAATTTTATGGCACAATTGCAATTGCAATCCGCAAATTTGTGAGCAAGGTCTTCTTGTTTTTGTGTTCGTTTTTTTTTTTTTTATTTATATTTCTTCGTTAACCACGTTCGTTAAGTCCGTAAATCATTGTTTCGTACGAAACAGAAAAAAAAACAATCATCGAACCCGTCGTCGATCCGTCATTTCCAAAACAAAAAGAAAGTAAAAAAAAAAAGATTTCGCGCAACGCAATCCTCAACCCGTTTCATAGTTCGTCGTATCACTTCACCGATAACGCGAGAACCCGGGGCGAGAGAGAGAGAGAGAGCCGAATTATAAACCAAAAAGAGAGATAGATTTCATCCTCGAAAGTGTGAGAGAGAGGGCGAGAGAGAGAGAGAGAGAGAGAGAGAGAGAGAGAGAGAGAGAGAGACAACACACGTCACAACAAACAAACAAACAACAATTTAACAATAACGTTCGGACAGATCGCTTCGATAATAACCGTATCGCACACCCACACACCTACACACAAACAAAACCTTCACGATTATTCGTTTTCGAACGAAAAAAAAAAACGTTTTTTTTCAAAATTCTTCTTCTTCTTCGTCGCGTCGGACAACGTTCAAGTCCACGTCACAAAAATTTTGTTCATTTTCTTTTTTCAAACAAATCTTCATCCTCATCGTGACCTTTTCCACGGCGATCAAACAAATCCTTTCCGCGTCTTCGAAAAACATTTTTTTTTTTCCATTTCCTTTCGTTTTTTCATCGTTTTCCTTTTCCCCACCGTTCACGAATCTCGATCACGCGTTTTTTCCACAATCCGCGATATCCAATCGCGCAACTCGCAGAAAAGAAAAACGAAAGCAAAAGAAAAAAAAACACAACTTATTCGTGATTGTGTTCGTGTGTGTGTTTGTGCGTGTGTCTCTGTCGTCGTTCTTCATTCCTCTTAAATTAAAAAAATTGTTTCTTCTTCATCTTCATCTTCATCTTCATCTTCTTTTCCACATATTATATATATATTTGCGCTAGATCGCGGCTCGATTATCATGATCGAGCCGGACATACGGCTGACGGCCTCCCCGGTTTAGCTCCGTTATGGACTCGTATCTCCTCGTGTTAAACGTCAAATCCTCCGTGCTCCCAACTTCATCGATGCTCCTCTGTTGCTGCTGTTGTTGTTGCTGTTGCTGCTGCAGATCACGATTGTGATTATCCTGTTGCAACATATTGGCCGCATCATTCCGAAGTTGTTGCTCATCGACATCATCGTTCTGCCACAATTGTTGACACCCCATCGCCATACCATCATCCACATGATGCTGATGATGATGATGGGACTGTTGAAGCTGCTGCTGCTGCTGCTGTTGCTGTTGCTGCTGCTGCTGCTGCTGCTGCTGCAACCGATGATGATGATGATGATGCATCAGCAGCTACGACGTGCCGTAACTGCTCGTCCGAGCCTGAAGGTAATGATGATAAAATGGCGGCAAGCCCTCCGGGCTTGCCGCATTGACGTTCGATTGCGAAGTTATTGACAGTCCAATCGGGGGAGGCCCCGGCGAACGCTAGTGAGCCGCAAGCGAGTGTGCCGTGATACTCTGAGGACTCAGCATGGGCGGGCTGTGACTGTGCCCCATGGGCGACCCGTGAAGATGATCCTGCGGATGATAACCCTGATGCAAACCCTGTCCCTGATGTCCCGGTTGCATACCGTCCATCATTCCATCGCCCAACGTGTTCGGGGGCGTCATGCGTTTCTCCTTCTGTCGACGATTGCAGAACCAAACCCTCACGACTTCCTTCTCCAACTGCAAACTATCCGCCAACGACGTTATCTCCTGGGCCGATGGTTTAGGCTGTTTGTGAAAATGTTGTTCCAAAGCTCCCTTCACGGAAACCTCGATGGACGTGCGTTTTTTTCGTTTTCTACCCTGGGCGGCAATCTTGTCGATGCTCGTTGGCGAACCCGTCGTCGAATCAGCTTCCTCCAACCATTTTTGCAACAAAGGTTTCAATTTGCACATATTTTTGAATGACAATTGGAGAGCCTCGAATCTGCATATCGTGGTTTGTGAGAAGACATTGCCGTAAAGAGTGCCAAGTGCTAGGCCAACGTCGGCTTGGGTGAAGCCGAGTTTGATGCGTCGCTGTTTGAACTGTTTGGCAAAAGCTTCGAGATCGTCGGACGTTGGTGTGTCTTCCTCGCCCGCGCTGTGATCCCTGTCCAAAGGATGTCCCGGATGCAGCGGATGTCCAGACGGTGGACTGTGATTGTGTGAGTCGCGCAAGTGATGGGGCAAACCGGTTTGATGATTGTGCAACTGATGGGGATGTTGATGGGGATGTTGGTGCAACATTCCGTTCATCGCAGCGTGATACTGTTGAAGTGTGGTTGGGGATGCGGCACCGCCGCTCGGATTGTAATGGGCCGATGGGACTACGGGCGCGTGCCAGGAATGTGGCGAACCCATTGATGGCGATTGATGTGGGCCACGATGATGCATGGATTGCACGGAATCCGTGGCCGTTGCCGCGGCTGTCAGGGGTTTAACGTCCAGGCTCGTGTTGCCCTGCGAGTGGGAATGATGGTGCGGATGATGGGTCGTGTGATGCATACCCATACTCGCGGCCCATGGATCGCTACCGGGTTGCAAACTAACCCAAGGATTCGCCGAGGACAGGCTTGCCGGATGCGACAAACCGTTTGGCGACGGTGACGAGGATACCTGATGATGATGGTGGTGATGGTGGTGGTGCTGGGGAGCCGGCATGTACTTCATCTCGCCGGCGTCCGCGGCCGAACGCGGCGAACCCGACGAATAACCACCGACGGATATGTTCATGCCGATCGCTGTACCCGAACCACCGTCCAGGTCGGCCGATACTGCGCTACTAACCGGCATGTACGTCGTAGCGGCCATCTACTGACCCTGTCAACCCTGTGTAGGTGTTTTTTTTTTGGATGTGGGTTTGAGGGGTGTCTTCGTCGTTTGTTTGATGAACGACGTGGCACAGCGATTGGCCGGGGTCGCGGGCTATAGGCCCCGCCGACCAATCTTCAACCCTCCTGTCAAACACACCCTCTGACGGTTATCCTGCCGAGGAATTGTGTTTTTTTGTTTTTTTGTTTTTTGGGGAGGTTTTATCGCGTCGCACTGTTTTACCGACGGATAATCCAATTGGGAGGTGAGAAACAATTTTTATTGATTATCACAAAGGGGAGTTTATTCGTTGTCACACCTTTGCCACGTATTTTTTGTGTGTGTGTGTGTGTGTGTATATAATTGTATGTAGTTTCACGAACTGGGACTATCCGGTAGCTTGGCCGACGGTCATCTGTCCGTCGTTCGTTATCAGATTTTTCGTCTTGTTTTCTATCCTTGTCTCACAACTTGCACATCCAATTTTTTTGGGGTTGTTATTCGATGTTGTCGTTTGGTTACTAGGTTGGATTTATTTATTCACCAAGTTGGAAAAAATTTTTTTTTCACGATGGCAAATTTTTGTTTGTTTTGTGTTTTGTTTTGTTTGTTTTTTTTTTATTTCTCACTCAATAACGAGATCACCACACACGGACTAGACAAGATATCAACGTTTGAGCTTTCGATTACTTTTTTGCTTTTTCGTGTTTCGCTAATAATTCGTATATTTATACATATATAGATAGATGTGTCTATATATATACATATGTGTGTTTAGGATTAAAACAAAAAAAAACAAAAAAAACGAAAAACAACACAAAACGGAAAAAAGACACGCACCAACAAAAATAAAAATAAAAGGAACAAATTGTCTCAGTCGCGCCAAACGTTGGGCGGTAGATTCCACGATGTCACGCTTCTCACTACATCTCTGTTCGTATTTTCTCGCATTTTCTTTTTTTTTTTTTTATAAATCCGCGATCACGCCACTATTATCGTGAGATTGAAAACACGTTGGTAACGATGACGATGATATCGATAATCCCAATTGTCAAACGTTTTCCTTTCGATTCTTCGCCTCTTTGCGAAAAAAAAGAAGATTTATAATTGAAAAAAACGGATATCCCGGATATTTCACACCCGAGTTGACATCCGTTATCACGTTCCCCGTGTGTGCACCACGGATGTGAGAAACCGCGCACTCACACAAATAACTTATTTTCGTTGTTTTTTCGATTTTTTCGTTTTTTCAACTTTGTCTATGTCATAAACACATAAGTGCACATGAAAAAACGTGAATCCCACATACGAAACATACGTTTTCGATCGATCAATCAATTTCCAATATCTTTCGTATCTCGTTTTGTTCTTCTCTTATTTATTTTTTTTTTTTATTAAAGAATCAGCAAAAATATTTTTTCTTTTTCTTCAAAAAAAAAAAACCGAGAAAAAAAACGTCAAAAGTGTCGAGTGTGTAAATGTGTGTGTTTTGGTGTTTGATCGTCGATCGTCGATCGACGGATCGTGGCACACGTTGGAGATCGTACTTCTCGCGGATCGCGCGTTAAACCGGCGGATAACGGCAGATCCCGGTTACCGATCGCGATTTCGTGATCGAAAGATCGATCGTCGTTTCGGCACTTCGAATCACACAACCCCCACACATCACACTCCCGCGAGGGCGCGTCGGGGACTCGTACCGGACTCGAACTTCGAACGATCTCCGCGCGTAAAACGTTCACGATCGTGTGGTCCCCGATCGTCACGAAACAAAAATAAAAAAAAAACCCAAAAACAAAAAAACCAAAAACGTTAACGTCCCGAGACCGTGGATGAGGTAAAACCGATTCCGTTGGACCGGCTCGCGTACGGTGTTATTATCCACTGGCCGGTGGATATCCACGGTGTGTTTGTGCTACCGATAAAACGTGGAGACCGGTTGCCGATCTCTCTCGCGATTGTCTCTCCCACCGCAAATTTAGCTCGCGCGCGCGAGAGAGAGAGATGGATATATCGCAGGAGACGAATAGATAAATATATATATATATATATATATTTATATATATATCTATATATATATATATAATGTTATGTACGTTGGGATATAACGCGTTGGGTTAAAAAGAAAAACTCCGTGGAGTGAGAGAAAGAGATATCCTGGCGTGGCTCTCATGCGTTATGCATGTCGTAGCTGAGAGCGACTGACTGGCTTGCCTCGCGGCTCGCCCGAGCTTCCCGAGGTTCCCCGGCGGCTCGGCCCGAGCTCTCCTCTCTCCCGTCATGCGCCTCGCCCCGAGAATCTCCGGATCCTCGAGCCGGCCCCCACTCCGCCGCCCGCCGCACGTCCCATTGGCCCGAGCGGCAAGGTGGCCGTCGCCGCTGCGTCACCGGTGGGCGGGCCCGAGCGCCCGGCCACGCCCACGCGACCCCCACCCGCGACGCCCGAGCGCCTGACTCGCTGGAGCTCGCCCCCACTCTGGCCCCTACGCTTGCGTCTCTGTCGCGCAAGCTTCGCGGGCACCTTTTCGCCAACCCCTCACGCGCTTTTCGCAATCCCCACCACTTCTGCGCGTAGGGAGAGCGGTGCAGACGGCGCGCAGCGACGACCAACGATTCTTCGATGAGCGTTGAGGAACGCATCTACCTCCTCGGACGGGGTCCCACGATATAGATGCCCCTCGTGGGCGACTCGCGGAGCGCAGGAGCGAGCGTGAGGATCGAGGGATCAAGACGGTGGTGCGTGGATCTGAGCTGTGGGCCACCTCTTTTGACGCTATCAACCTTTAGAACACCCCCCCCCCCCGGAACTACCTCCTGGGATAATTTTGTATTTTTGTTGGGGTTATTAGGATACGATGAAAATGTTAAAATAGTCGAAAATTTGGCGTGGCTCGAGGAATTTTTGGTGATTGAATGTACGGTGATTATCGTGGCGGAGGAGGTTCGGATGTGTGTGCAAGAAAAACGCACCAGCATTTTTGAAATATTACGATTTCAGGGATGCTGAGGTGTTTTAGAAATTTGTCAGTAATTTCGATGTTATCTTTGATTCAGTATGTATGACAATTGACAATAGTATATATTATGACACTAGTACGAAAAAACTTTTTCTGACGAGTGTGAGTTTGCAGAACGAGCCGAAGGCGAGTATTGCAATCACACGAGTCCAGAAAACGTTTTTCGTACGAGTGTCGTACGAATTTTTGTGTCACAAGGTCCGTAAAACCGCACTTTTACGGACCGCGTGACATAAAATTTTTTATTCGATGACGGAGAGTGTGTGGATGAGAAATGTTTGATTTATCGTACCTATATAGTGTATATTCCTCCATTGATTTCAAGATTTGAGTATTTTTTCACACATCACTTTTGCAACGATTTCTCATTCTTCTTCTTCTGATCCAATACACTTCATTTCTTGTTTCACTCATCGAACAAATCACCATAAAAAATGAATATTATTCCATTTTCTTTTCTGTAAAATCACCGAAAAAAAAGTTCATTCTATTTATTTATCTATCTATTATTTTTTTTTTTTTGTTTGCCAAATCGGTCACCTTTTTTTTCTTCTTCTTAAATTCAATTCATTTCATTTATATATATATCTTCACCTGAGATTACGCAACAGGTACTAATTTACCCTGGACTGATTATCGTTTCAAGTTTCGACCTAGGCGGTTTGTTTGCAACGTGTGATAAGGGAACAACTTAACAAGCCACAAGTTGCGCGTTATCGATATACCGTGACAGGCGAATCTTTGAGGAAGACGCGAAAAGCGCGAAAATTTTACACGCGATATAAATATATGCACACACACACACACACACACATATATGTTAATTATCGAGTCAACAATAATCGGCATGGGTTTGAAAAAAATTGGTCCGATTAAATATATATATATATATATATATATGCTAGAGCCCGCGGTGTTCTCGCGCACGATCGCAATCTCCGACTGTTCACCAAACGCCGCTGATTCTTCGAGTTTGACGTCGCGCGATCAGCTGTGGTTCGTGCGTTAGCAAAAAGTTTCACGTTGTTGCGTATGCGCGTGAAAAAGAAAAAAAAACCAACAACAACAAGGCATATCAAACATGGTGAACATAGTTGCCAATGGAATTTTTAATAATTTATCGTAACGAATTTTCATAAAGCGATGCAATGCAAATTGTGAGACGAAGACACACAAGAGTGTTCGACTGTAATATAACGTACTCGATGTACGAGAGAGTTGGTACACACCACACACACACAAACACACACACACAGATGGATACCCACGCGTGAAAACACACATGTGATTATGTTACCGATGCATGTATGATAAAGAAATGCGAATTATTCGAGTCGTCTTGCATTATTTTACGACGCTTGTTTTACCATATATTCTAATGGCGATCGAGATTATATATATATATACGGCACAACGAAATTATTTATACACGAACGCATTACGAATTCTTCTTGAAAAAGTTGGAAAAGTTCTTGGACTTCCAAAAAGTTGTACGCAATTTTGTTGAAGAAAAATAAATAACGTAGATTAAAGAAAAAATTTGTTGAAATTTTTTGTAGCATATATTAAAAGTTAGATATTTTTGTCATCATGAAAATGTGTAATTGTAAGAAAATGTTTGAAATATGGTTTGGATTAAAAAAAAAGAAAATGGGTCTCATATAGTCCTCCCCCGAAGACTTTTCCAGCATCAATACCAACCCGATGAAAAAAATCACCACACACTGATAAAAAATGTTAAAAGAGAAAAGCAAAAAAAAAAAAGGTAAGTTAAATGAAGAAAATGAAAATAAAAAAAGGGGAAGTAACGAATGGAGAGAAAGGATGAAGTGATGTACGCCTGTTTTCCGGCGGGTACAGGGATGGCGAAAAGGTTGTTCGGTACATTTAAATGAGAGCCACAGGTAGCAGCAGCAGCAGTGTGCGAAGCCAGAGAGAGGCATTATGCGGTACGTGCCAGCAGCGAGTGAGGCGCGGTGGCCCTGCACCGACACCCCTCAACAGGGGTGAGTTGGATTATCGCGAGAGACACATATATATATATATATATATATAATATACATGTATACATTACCACCCGCAAACTTTGGCACAAAGCTTATCATTCGAATATCGTTCGCCCGTTTCAATGTCGAGAAAAAAACAAACCAAAAAATAAATAAATAAATGAATCTTGCAGCACCGAACTCGCATTACTGTTTTACCGACGGCGAGGTCCGTTATTTTTTTTTTTCTTATTTTGATTTATCGATGTGCGAAAAAAAAATCGATTCTCTGACCAAAATTAAACAAGTTGAAACTTGCAAATTGCTTCCTCGTAATTTTAGGCAAGCTGCAAGTTGAGCATTGCAATTTGCTTCCTCTGAATCGTACATAGTGAACGAAGAATCCTTTATGAGGAAGCAATGTGATGCTTATGGGAGCGCTATGAGGAAGCATTTTTGTTTTGGCTTCCTCATAAAGGATTTTTCGTTCACTACCTACGATCGAAAAACTTGAATTCCTGTCAAAACCGAACCATCCAACTGATCTTCGCCGAATTTAAGATACAGCATGGCTGAATGATTGTCTATCCTTTTGTGAAATTTGAGCTTGATTGGTCAAAGTTCACAAAAGTTATAGCGAAAAATTTGATTTTTGGGAAAATTCAAAATATCATAAAATCAAAACTTATTGATGGATTTGGCCCAAATGCAATACCAACTAACCTTGGGTACGTATCTCTTTGTCAAGAACTATTTAGACGAGTATCTCAAAATTTGCGATCGCTAGAGTGATAACGCCCTTTTTTGGGAATTTGAAAACGACATAAAATCTGAGTCGCAGCTTCAATCATTTCGAAAATTATAGTCAAAGAAGTGATTACGGAGCTGCACATGTCTGCGAAATTTGGGGGCTGTAGCTCAAACCGTTCTCGAGTTATGCAAGTTTGAATTTTGGGAGGCCATTACACACATACACACACACACACACACACACACACACACATACATACATCCGGACATTTTCTACAAATGTGTTTTCTCGACGTTTTGGAACATTCTGAACATGGTGACATAAAGATCTCGAAAAAAAATTTTCCCACCGTCACAAAGCTTCCTTTATGAGGAAGCAAAAACAATAGAAATAAGGACCACCCTAATATGGGTTTATATGTTTGTGTATATATATATATATATATATATATATATGTAGATATCGATACAAGCATCGGCCTCGCGACCTGCTCCGCCTCGTTCGTACGTAATGCGCCGTTAATTCGATTCTCTGCGTTCCCCATTGTGTCAAATTGGATTGAACAGGCTGTGAAATATTTGCTTGGGGCCGACGGTTCTGGTATAACCTGGCTTCTCACCTCGAGCCAACCACCGTCTGACCTATCTTAGGTACGTTATGGCCGCGGTTCATCGACTATGCGAGTCTCGTTTTGTTGGTGTGGATTAATGTTAACCCCCATCGTCCAGCCCTCCGATCTATCGAATTCTCCCAACTCACGCCTACACAAAATTTTCCTAACCTCCCCCGCCCCCCCCTCGCCCACCATTATTTCACATTTTTACAGCAAAACCACTCTCGCAAAAACAAATAAATAATTTTCATAAAGAAAATCGTTCCAAATGTGTGAATTAAAATGATTGTTTATTCTTTGATCCTTCGAAAAAAAGTTTTTGTGTGTACAAAAATAAGCCAAAAAACAATAAAGTCATCGATATTAAGAATTTGACAAATTGTGGTAAGTTAATCAAATTTATAAACGAAATATTTGTATATAGACTGATGTAATTTCGTTTGAAAGTAAAATTTGAAAAAAAAAAAGAATAAACATTCAAATCTAGTATATTTTTGTTACGTCATCAAAGTCGTTGATTTTAGACATTTTTAGATTACTATATTTCGCTCCTCGAGACGTCTCGCAAATGAAAAAAAAAAGTTACTCCAGAAGAAGACATCCATCGTGACAAAATATAAGTAAAAAGAACTAAAAGAGAAAATAAAATGAAATAAAACACCAATGAAAAAAACTGAAAAAAATAAAATGAATTTAAAAAACTAATGGAAAAACTAAAAAAAAAAAACAGCTGATATCGATCATGAAAAAACAGTGGCTACCAAAGAAGACACTTATCGTGGCGAAACAATGATAAAAAAAAAAATAAACAAAAATGACAAAAAAAAACTAATGAAGAAAACTAAAAAACTAAAACTAAAAAAAAAACAGCTGATGTCGATCCGGTATGTTAACGAGGCTAAGATCCAAACACGAAAACTCGGTAGACACAAAAGTCTGATGGTATTTATTACGTGTCGTAGGTCGGGAAACGGGGTCTCATAGTCCCCCCCCCCCCCCCTCCCCCTCCGCCGTCGACCGATAAAATAAAAAATTCCGGAAGACACACGAGAATGAGGTTCGAGCATTATACTACACACCAGGCGAAATGTGTGGTTCGGGCATGGTGGATGTCGAGAGCGTACGTGAATGGGGGAGTTAACCGTCGTAATTTGACCGCCTTTATGCCAAGAATGAATATTTTAATATTTTAATACGAAATACGGTATGGCTCGGGATGTCGGAGGGGGGGGGGATTTTACGGTGGTAGCAAAAGCCCATAGCTCTTTTCACTATTGTAGATGTATCTGCGTGGCCGGCTCGCGAGTTTGGGCAGAGGGGAGGGAGGGAAGAGAAGTTGCTTTCGCTCTCGTTGCCACCTGACCGGGGCGTAACGGGATGCCTGTCGTACGACGAAAATCCGCCAGAGGTCGACACACCGTGACGGCGCGACTTGAAATTTCCGATTCGAATCTTTCACCTTTTTTCTCTCATAAATTTACTATTACAAAATATTAAATGTAAATATACTATTGTTGAATATTAAATAGAGTAAGTGAAATTGTAATTTCATATAAATTAACTTCATCAACGAATCTTTCACCTTTATTTCTTATGAATTTACTATTACAAAAAATTGAATAAATAAGTATTTTGTTGAATATTGAATGAAGTAAGTAGAATCATAATTACTTATAAATTAACTTAATTTATTTAATATTTTTTTCGTCTATTATTTTGGCCAGTGTCGATTAAAGTATTTTTCATAATTTTTTTCGTCTTTTTATTTTTCTTTAAATTATTTTTTTCACATACTTACGCCGATGGAAAAATCGCATTAAAAATATGTTTTGGACGTGAAATTGTCTCGGCTTTTCGAAAACACAGTCGGTTTTTCGTTCCGACCCTCGAAAATCCGTCAAAATCGAGTTTGAAACAAAAAAATCTAATTTTCAGCCATTTGCCCCAATTTTGTAAATTCTGAAAATACGTTTTTCGAAAAGCTGAGATAATTTCACGTCTAAAACAGATGTTTAATTCAATTTTTTCATCGTCGTAAGTATCTGAAAAAAATAATTTTAAAAAATATAAAATACCTCTATAACAATATATATCCTACAAAAATATAATAATATTAATACAAAACAGAATATTTGATAAAATATACAAATTTAGAAATAAAAATCGTAGTCGTTCGCATTTCGCATCGTAACCTTACGTTGGATAAAGATAAAAAAATGAGGTAAAAAAATGTTGATTCGGAACGTCGAGAGTTACGCGCGAACGATTCGACGATGCGCGAGTGGACGTCCGCCCGCGAGAAACGTGACGTTCGTTATTCGTCTCCATGGCGGGTGGAGCAGCGCGGCGGGGAGGGGGGAGCGCTGCCGTGGAGTGGGGATCAAGTTTCGGAAGCTCGGTCGAGGAGTGGGAGTAGCACGCGTCGGTCGCGGTGGGGATACGACGGCCGGAGGGAAGCGTCGACGAATTTACGGAGTGGGGGGCGTCGAGGAGCGGCGGATGAGTTTGGAAAATTGCCACCAGAGCCCGCTAGCGCGCGGCTCGGTTCTCCCTCGGATTGCGACTCGACTGGACAATAATTTTGCCGTCAATTCGACTGCAGCTCGTTCGTTCTTGCCCCGCATTGGACGGCAAACTATTGACCGCTCGTTCGACTCGATCGACGGTGGAACGCCACCTGTGCTGCCATCTCTCGGTCGCAGCGTGAAACATTGCCCCAAAGAGCGAAAGAGAGAGAGATGATTTTCGTGGTAATGATAAATTGGTGAAAATTGCATTTTCGGGTTATCGATTTTATCGATTTTAAACATTTTTACGTTTGGAATTATTTCTTTTTTATTAAAAAAAAGAATAAAAATCAATTTCCAGGTGGGAATCGATTGATTCATTTTTTTTATTCGAAAGAGAAGAAAAAATTAATTTTCGGATGGAAATCGATTTTGTGAAAAAAAATTAGAGTTATTCTTTGTTGATTTTTAAATATATTTTTTTTTATTATTTTTTTTTTCGCTTTGTCATGAAGGGATTGGCAAGTGATTAAGCGAATTGTGCCAAGTGCGAAGCACGTCGTTCGATTCGCTTCGGATTGTAAATTCGTTGAATCCCTCGTTGTCCCTATCGCTTCCATACGAGATTAGGCGAATGACAATTTATACGTCCGACCGGTTCGAACGATTGTCAAATTATCGGAACCTCGTTTATACCCCACTAACGCATTATTTACTCGGACTTGCACCGTGTTGCACTGGTTTTATTTTTTTTCCGAGGCTGTTTCTAATTTTGTTTTGTTTTGTTTTTTGTTTTTTTTTTTTTTTGTTTTTTCCGTTTTTCCTTTCTTTTCCTCAACTATCGTCACTGCAGGTATTCTCATTGAACGAGAGTTGTAAATGAGGAATAGAAAAGAATGAAAGAAAATAACTAAATAACTAAATAACTAAATAACTAAAAAAAAAAAATAACAAATATTCGAACAAAACCTATTTTCGTTTTGTTACAAAAAGTGAAAAAAAAAATGTTTCCTACGATCGTTACATCGGCAGTAACGTAATTATCCAAACTAAATTCTTCGACAAAACTATGCAAAGAGGATGTAACCAAACTGCGTCGTACATGTACACGTAACATTGCACAACCCTCTCGTTACTACCCCCCCCCCCCCCCCCCGCTCCCCCTTCGTCGCCCCTCTAGCCGCCTGAGAAACTTAACGTAACGACATTAGGCTAATCCTCGAGAAACAGTCGAGGCTCTTAGGTCCCGAGTGTCAGATATGGACGTAAGACGGGGTCGCCGATGGTTCGGACCGATTTCCATCACACACACACCGTCGTCGTCGTCCGGACCCCTCGGGGGCCAAAACCCGCAGCGAGGTTCAAGTGCCTCGCGTACCCAGGATCGGGTTGTCGAATTACAACGTGTTCGACGAACCGTGCGAACTCGATGTTCGAATCAAATTGACGAATTATGTAGTTCGCAAGGTGGGAGGGAAGGAAGAAGGGGAGGGGGGGGGGAAGGGGTTAACCACCATCGACGATTCCAACGTCCAACTTCCGGTAACCGCAATCGCTCGAATAACGAAGACGCGCGACGTGTACCGAAATTACGTTTCGCACAGCGTATCCGTGACAAGAGATCCGCGCGAGGCTTAACATTGTGTTCGAACTTAACACATTTTCTATTATACACGTCGCTAATGTAATTTGCGAGAGGGAGAGAGAGAGAGAGAGAGAGAGAGAGAGAGAGAGAGACCGTTGAGAGTGAAGCGACTGTACAGTAAAACTTTACGATAGTCTCATTGGTGATAATAAAAAATGTATAGTTTTCTTCAACGATAATATATTTTGTGGCATTTTTGGCAATTTGAAAAGGCATTTGAAAATTTCAATTAAGCAATACTCAGTTTTTTTTTTTTTCGAATTCTTAGCAATTTAATTTCAGACAGCTGTAGATCCGAATATATTAATCAGAGGTTCATCATATATTTATTTGAAAGGATTTTATTTCGTATATGTTCAATGTACTTGTGCAGCCGAATTTTCTCAAATGGACAATTTTATTTTTAATCATGACTAAAGTATACGGCACCGTAAATGATACTGTCGATTATAAACAATTATATATCCTTCAAGTCATTCCACATTAAAAATAGATTATTTTTCCTTATCGATTATAATTTACTCGGATTTATCAAATATTTCAATTAATAGTAAAATAATAATTTACGGTAAATTGGTCACAATTATTACAGACATGTAAAAAAATTTATTCTCGCATGATAATTAATCATATAGTCACTTCTTTGAAAAAGTATTCAAAATACATTTTCATCGAATGTACGCCCATCCCTCAATCGGGTTTAGTAATGAATAAATTTCGAAAAAAAAAAAAAAAAAACAATAATCATATTTCAACTCTCCCCAGTCACCTTTCGATAAAATTACATCTGCTCACTTACACACTGGACCAAATTCATCCCAGCTTTTTCGAAAAAGAAATTCGTCCTTTGAATTGCAATAAAACTGCCCCACTAACAAAATATACACTACCGTCGGATATTATCAGGACACTAGCGAGGGGTGCTCGCAGAAATAACTTCTGTCTTTGAACGTCGCTAACTTCGCGACAAATAAAGATAGAAACTTTTTTGAAGCACCGTTAGAAAGGTCATGAATATTTGAATTCATTGATATTTTTTAAATAATATTTTAATCATTGAGCACTGGAAAAACGTGTAAAAAAGATTTTAAAAAAAATCGGATTTTTCCGAAATTTTCTATCTCGACTTCAAGTCATAGCCAAAGTTAGGAAAAATTTTTCAGAAGTTTGACACTTTTTATGCATGATCTCTGAAACCTTACCTGCAATTCGAGCTCAAGAAGTATGAAAAATCTCAGGGGGTTCCTGAGATATCATAAAAATTGTGCAGGGGTGCGTGAGTCCAGCGCAGGCCATCGATTGCACGATTCGGCGGTCTCGCTCGCTTGTTTTCTCGGGGGAGCAGGACCGAAACAGATCATGAGTACAACGGGCGCTTGTATGATTATAGCGCTTGCATTATTTATAGCAGTTCAATTTCTTTAAAGCATTGAAATAATTATTTCTTCTATATCGATGCAGTTCATGCTAAATTTGAAAAAATGCATGGAGGTATATTGAAATATAAAAATATGCTCCTAAAAGGATACCCCGTACTAGCGCCCGTTGCACTCAAGATCCGTTTCGGTCCTGCACCCCCGAGAAAACAAGCGAGCGAGACCGTCGAATCGTTCAATCGATGGCCTGCGCTTGACTCACGCACGCCTGCACAATTTTTATGATATCTCAGGAACCCCCTGAGATTTTTCATTCTTCTTTAGCTCGAATTGCAGGTAAGGTTTCAGAGATCATGCATAAAAAGTTTCAAACTTCTGAAAATTTTTTCCTAACTTTGGCTATGACTTGAAGTCGAGGTAGAAAATTTCGGAAAAATCCGATTTTTTTTTCAATTCTTTTTATACGCTATTTTAGTGCTCAATCATTAAAATATTATTAAAAAAATATCAATGGATTCAAATATTCATGACCTTTCTAACGGTGCTTCAAAAAAGTTTCTATCTTTATTTGTCGCGAAGTTAGCGACGTTCAAAGACAGAAGTTATTTCTGCGAGCACCCCTCGCTAGTGTCCTGATAATATCCGACGGTAGTGTATATATATATATATATTTTTTCAAATTTCAGACACATTTCAAACCTTTTTTTACCATTAAATTTTTTTCTTGTGTCTCATAAAAAATCCAAAATTTGAATTATCGAGAGATTTCACTGTAAGTTCGAAACCCAACCTTGTGCTGGGCTCGTGTAAAACTTTGTTCGGGTTTATCTAATTCGGTTAACGGAATATGGTGTAGACGTCGACGGTAATGCATCGCTGCGGCGTCGGTCGCGAATATGGTAACCCACTCGTTATGGGGGTTGGGGCGGAGGGGGAGGGGGAGGGGGTTTGAAATTTGTGAAGCAAGGACGAAGGAGCGAATATGAGACGAAGAAGTCAGAAGAAGGCCCAGGTATAGAACGGACACATAGGCGGTAGCTGGACGGGCGATGAGAGACGAATCTTCTTCGCAGCCGCCGCGGGGGCTTCGCGGCTTGGCTTTTTCACCGTGTTATTGGCAGCGGTAGTTGGGGCAGACGATGGGCTCACCCAATGGCCTGTGTGTGTGTGTGTGTGTGTGTGTGTGCATACATACCGTCGATGGGGTCTGAAAGTTTCGGGCGAAGATAACGATCGATCCACGGGAAATATGCAACCACGGCAATTTGCCGATCAGAATTATTATTAAGAGGTAGGTAGAGAGGATTCGAGGTACGTTGGTAGCTGTGTGTGCGCCCGCGCCTCCGGAACTTAGCCTCCGCGAAATCCCTTTCGGCAAATATAATACACACATATATATATATATATATATTTATGTATGTTAGGGTGGTCCTTTTTTTTTTGTTTTTTAGTATTTCGAACCTGCCGGAGAATGATACGGTTTGGAATGAATTTTTGAAAATATCCTCGAAATTTGAGGTTCCTATCTCAATTTTTTAGCATGCCGCCGCCAGGATTCCGAAGTTTGCTAGTCAAGTTACATTTTTTTTTTTTTTTTCATATCAATTTTTTTTTTTTTTGCCAAACAAACAAAAACAAGAATCCGTGTATAAGATAAGGAACCACTTGTCCTGCTACCAGGTCAAATGGGACATAACCCCAAAATGGAAAATAACTATATCGCCAGTACGATTTGAGTTAAGAAAAAGAAAAAAAAAAAAAACATTATGGAAATTATTTTTTAGCAAAATGTTGGACGAACAGGGGTAGATTATTTTTTTTTTCTAGACACGAAGAAGCCATAGTGTTTGGTCCTGTAGGGGGGAGGGGGAGGGGAGGGGGTTATAACGCTTGTGAAATATATCGTAGAGAAAAAGACAGACCGAAATTAAAGAGAGAAAGAGAGAGAGAGAGAGAGAGAGTGAGTGAGTGAGTGAGTGAGAAGAGGCGAAGGGAACACGGGAGAGAATCTCGAGGGCTAAGCCCTGTAATCATGAGATTGCCAGGAGCTACTGCAGCCTGATTGTTATCTTGTATCTACACCCACCACTTTATCGCTGGCCATCTTATTACTCCCGACATATTGACGTCACGCACGTACACGAGTTTTGCGGCTCTCTTGCGCCCGGCACTCAAACGTTCGTGGGAGGGAGGTGGGGGAGGGGGGGAGGGGGCAGAGGATAGGGGGTAGGGGGTTATATTCGCTCGAACTCGCGTCTCCCTCTTATCCTTTCTTTTTCGACTCGACCTCAAACATTCTCATTACCAATTTTCCATTTTTGCTATCACTGCTTCGACGCTTCCTTTTTCAGCCCCCCTCCTGCTCCCCCTCCCCCCTCATCCTCTTCACGACGCTTGCATCGAAAATCCCGAAAAATCAACGGACGCCCCTAAAAAAATCTTTGAAATAAAAAAAATAATTTTTTTTTAATTTGTGCCTCGTATTTCTTAATGTTTTATCACCTTCGATATTAAACATTCAATATATCAGCGATTACAAGAAGGTGAAGAAAAAAAAAACATGTTAGTTACAGTTGCTTTGGTCGTATTATTATTATTATTATTATATTTTCTTTTCGTTATATGATGTGCTTTGACGAATCGACCTTGTCACAGATGTAATTTCATAAGATTTTATTTTTTCCTCTCTTGGTTGTGAGACCGAGAACTCTAACTTACCGATATTATTTTTTTCGACTTTCTGAATTTTCATTTTTATTTACATTTTTCCTCCAATTAAATTAATTTCCCCAGTTAATTCGTGAGAATTGACGAAGCACTATTCTTCTATCAATGATGTTCTTGATAACGTCAAAACATCATGTAACAAAAAAAAATAAATAAATAAATAAAAACATGATTACAAGATGATAATAACATCTAATTGGCGATAATTGATGATTGATATCTTATATCACTTATAATCGAGATTACTCAGATTGGGTTACTTTTGGCTGTGATTGCATGTGTCATACATCTTTAATTCGCACGATGATTAATAAATTATGGTTCAGAATTTTTGATCCTTGACGATTGCAAAAGCATAAAATAAAAGGGGGGATGAGGACAAAAGTCAAAAGACGACGAACACGACGAAGTGGACGACCAGTCGCGACCATCGAAAAAAACGTGACGAACGAGATGAAACTTCGTGATGAACGGAAGAGCGGAGGAGGGAGCGAATGGGGTGAATCACGAAAAGGAAGCGGTGGCTGTTTTGCGCGTGCGCGCCTGCTCGCCAACGAAAAACAAAAAAAAATAAAGAAGGAACGAAACGGAGAATTCACGAACTGCAAAATGCAATTATCGGCATTAGTCCGCGGGGTATCACGATTCGCTCGGGTTCGGTTGTGGGTCGGGAGTTAGACTCTCGAGAGGAGTGGGTGGGTGGTGGCCACTCTGCCCCGATCGTACCCTCCCAACTTGCCTTCGGGGGGCATTGTGCGCTTCCACGTCGTGTTCCCAGTGTCTCGCCCAAACCTTTCGATCTATCGTCGAATGAAAAAAAAAAAAACAACAAAAATCTTTGCCATTTTAACAGACGTACAAATAACGTACTTTCAATTTCACAATCGTCGTTGCAACTGTGTTTCACGAACTATCGAGAATGCACGTCTGGGCGAATGGAAATAAGGACGCGGAATCACGATTATCGTTTTTTTTTTGTTGGACTCGAAGAAAAAATCGATGAAAACTGTTTTGTTGGGATCGATTTTCGTAATCTTGTATTTTTCGTATCGCAGAATTTGCGACGATTATTATTAAGTTTATTGATAAATAATTAATATCATTTATTATTATTATTGTGAATTATTTATTATTATTCTTATTGTCGATTATTTATTATTATTATTGTTGTTGTTAAGCAAAGTTGTGGCTAATTTTACCAAGCCCACGAAAAATAATGAAAATTATTCAATTTCTTTAATAATGTTTTTTTTTCTCAAATTCTACGATTCTCTTTTATTTTTTTTTTTTTTGTCTTTTCTTTTTTTTCTCGGTTGTTGGGGAATTTTCATGAAAACTTATAAATCGCGATTCAAGGACCACGTAACAATAACGCACTATTTCAATCACTCGAATTTCCAGTCACACAAAACTTTGCCATTAGACTAAAAAAAAAACAAAAATAATAAAAGATGGATGAAATTAGAAAAAAAAATAGAAAAAATAAAAAAATTGCAGTTGTGGTTTGTATCGAGACACCCTGTATGGGGAAAAGAGCAGCTTGAAACGGTCTGAAGCCCGGTAGCCCAGGGCCATAAGGTCGACCCTCCTCTCCACCCTCACCTACATACTTACACACACACACACACAGTCCGGATGAAGTAAATAAAAAAAAATATCCAAAGCCAAACGATCGGGAGCAAAAGGCAGAGTGAAAGAGCAGACAGAGATATAAAGAGACTGGGATAGTAAGAGAGAGAGAGAGAGAAAGAGAGAGAGAGAGAGAAATAAAAAGCGTCTTGCTCACTTAAAAAAAATAAAGCAAGAAATATGTATATATAGAAAATAAGAGGAAAGACGACGAGAGAAAGAGAGAAGAATACGAATAAAAAAAAGAGAAAAGAAAGTGAGACAGAAAGAGAGATATAGCGAAGGTAGGCCCACGTACGTGGGCAAAACTTGGGGCCCACGTGGGGGGACCTATACTTTGCGCGTCCTGCTGGTATCTGTATCTCAATCCCGACGCCGCCGTGGCCTCCAATGCGCGGTAACGAACACGACCGAAAGAACCGAAATAAGAATTAAAGTACGGGCAAAGAGAACACTAAGACGACAAAGAAAGAAAGAAAGAAAGAGAAAGAGAGAGAGAGAGAGAGAGAGAGAGAGAGAGAGAAGAAGAAGAAACGAAAAGTTACTTATAGGTTATGTTGTGTCGGAACGTGACTCCGTAATTTTCTAATTATATACTCGAAAAATAATTCGTTATTATGTATCTCGGAACTTGTTTCTTACCGGTGGGACCTGCGTACACGAGCGACACGTGTGTGCGCGCGCGTTCCCCTGTGCGTAGTTTGTGCGCATGCGCGCCGCGCGGCTGCGTAGCGCCCCCTGCGGCCGGACCTCTCACGGCTCGACGGCGTACTAGCCTCGAGCGAATCACGATCGCGTCACGAACCAATTGCTGCCCCATCCACACACACACACACACACACACACACACACACACACACACACATAAATAAAAAATTCGTCGAAAATTCACGAAAAAAGAAATGCACAAAAAATTTTGCCGAATGAACGAAACAAGAAGGATGTAGAAATCCTTCGAAACTTCACTCGCAAGTACGACAGCTGAGGTTCCTCGACATTGAACAAACGATTGGATTACCATTTTTTATTTTCTACAACCAAAAAAAAAATGATAATAAAAAATAAAAAATAATAATAACAATAATGATAATAAATACACAAATAAAAAAAGAAGGCAAGAGGATGGCAATCTGAGGAAGATCGAAGAGAGGATCCATTAGCGTAGACGACCAGTTGACCGTCGAGCACCATCACTGAGTTGATCCATTTCCATCATCGAGCTGAGAACTCGAAAAATCGAAGATGAAGATCGTTGGACTTTTTCAAACGAGATTTTCGTTTCGTCATGTAGGACTCTCGTCTCCAGGCACGTCACCATCCCTCACGAGACATCACGGTCGACATCTTTCGCCTTCACTTTGCACCCTGGCAACCTTCTTCGTCACCCATATATGTATACATTATTCGTAGGGGGGGTTTCGTCGCTTAGTCCGGACTTTCGTGGCGCGCTTTTCGGACCTTCGATCGTTATTTCCATCACCAAAGTGACCATCCCCCTTCCCCCCCCCCGCCCCTCCTCCCACGCAGAATCACGCAAGAGAGCATCAAAGCACACGTTGAGGATCAACTTCCTCTTTGCCCTCGACCTCCCTTTAGCTCGGATCTCGCGTTGTAACCCAACAAAATCACCATCTCCGATCGAAGCCCCCCCCCCCATCGTCCTTCGGCCCTTTCATGCTAATTCCGTGTTTGCGCGTTGACAGTTCGTCGGGCTTCCGATAAAACGTCCCACGTGTCCACGAAACCTTCGGTAAGATTATTTTTCGGTGTTTTTTTTTCTCGGTTTTTTTTTGTCCCCCTCGAGGAAAAATTTATGAAAATTTTTTGGTGAAAAGTCAAAGGCCTCGACTATTTTTTTTTTCTTTTCGTTGTTCGGAGGCGGTGCACGAAAAATGTTGAGAAGAGGAGATAATCGTCATGAGTTTCTGATTGCAACTTTTGTATCGATATTTTGGGGATTAATGAGGCCTCTATAAAATATTTCAAAAGTATGAAAATCTGAGAAAAATTCATAATCGTCGAACATCACCGAATGAATGTTAACCCAAGTAAAAAAAATTTACACAATTAACATTTTTATATAATTTACACAATTATATGCATGCCCAGTGCCATATGAAGCTTATAGATAATTTTTTTACTTGGGATCACATCTTGTATTATGTTTTTCAGTGCCATTTGCTTGGTTCGGAAAATTTCTGAACATTTATGATTTCTTTTTTTTTTACATTTGTGTCATACATTCTTAACTCTTCGAATCAAAGAAACTTTCATCGTCCATCTTCTTCTTCTTCTTCTTCTTCTTCTTCTTTTAATAGAAGTACTCATGCAGAATATGTGAAACGAAAAAAAACAATTTAAAAAATTGTACATCGTTACCGATTATATTGCAAAAATTTGTTTCATCGTGAAAAGTTTTTTTTTGTTGCCCTGGTGACTCTTCCACGAGAGCGATACGTTAATATTGCGGAAAGGCGGGAGGGGGGGGGTGACCTTTGGACCGTTGGCCACGTCCGTGTTACCAAAAAAAAAAAAAAAACGTTCTCGACGATTTTTTTTTTTCTCGCGACGAGTCACAAAGGTGGTTACCGGTTGCGTGACACACACACACACACACACGCACACCGCAAGTGTGTGAGACGAGGGGGGGACAAACCGATCGTTCGAGGTGCGTTATCGGTCGACGGACGTTCTCCGCGGGCTTCCTCTTTTAATATGCAACGAGTTCGTTCGGGGCCGCGGAGGAACTCTTGACTCGGCTCGGATCACCCGTCGACGATTGCCAACGACCGACGGCTTCCCCCGATCCGCGTGGCTCTTCGCGCTGGGGACTCGTGACCTCCGGTTCAAACGCCACAGGAAGAGGAACCGATCCCGAGCATTTTTATTTTCTGTTTCTCTTTTTTTTTTCTTGAATTTTTTTTTTAACGTGGATCGCGCGGTGCGTTAACGGCTCGAACATTTCCGTTCGACGTCGAATCATCGTGAGGGACGAGCTTTTGGCAACCTTCGACCTTCTTTTAAATCCGGTATCGGCCGATCGTCCAACATAAATTTGGCCCTGTCGACTCGATCGTTTAAAATAATAATCGTTTTCGTTGTGTAGTTTTTTTTTAATATTCTATTTCGTTTTTTTTTTAAGATAAAATGCATTGAAATTTCGATGACGATCTTTATTGACGTTGAAAGATCGGTATATGAAATATGTAATCGATCTGGGAACTCGTTTGTTTTTATACTTTTGGTTAAATCCGATTGTTTTCGTTTCGATGTCGAATTATCGTGATGGACAAGCTTTTGGCAACCTTTCGACCTACTTGGAAATAATCGGTATCGGCCGATCGTCCAACACACATTTTGCCCTGTTGACTCGATCGTTTGAAAAATAAATCGTTCGTGGTCGTATCTTTTATTTCTTTCTTCCGTTTACTCCCATTTACTTTTCCACGATAAAAACCATCAAAATTCCCACAACGATCTCTTGCGCTGACGTGAAAAAATCGGTTCGAAACAATAACGATCTGATAACTCGTTTGTTTTCATTCCTGGTCGGTTCAAACTCGAGAATTTCGACCGACAAAGACGGAAAAAACAAAAATCGTAACATGACGACAAATGCAAATGTTAGTTTGTTATTCGTCTGGACGATATCCATACGGATCGATCGGATCGATCGGCGTTCGTTTACCACGAACATCGTGTCCCCGATGGGGTTTACAAGACGATAAACGTGAAAAAACGCGTGTCAATGGATTTTGAAGCGATGTTCGAATAACGAGAAGCGATAAGACCGGTGGAACTAACGACGATGCCATGCACAAGGGTTGGGAAGGACCTTAACGATCGACGGTAAAACAAAAAGAAGAAAACAAATATTTTCAAGGTTTTCACTTTGATTTTTCTGTTGTCGTGAGATAGTTTGCTGGTGTACGGCAAAGATCGCATGTTCGACGGTAAGTGTCGATGGGATGTCGAACGATCGGTAAGAGATCGTTCGAAGTTAACCCGATGGGGTTCGGGACTGAAAAAAAAAAAATAAACGTGAGAGTCCGTGACCCTGTTGACGATCGGCTGTCCAACCGTCCGCTCGTCAAGCATCTTAAAGCCCCAGATACCGAAGATTACGGCTTACCGGTCAAGCCCCGGGTTCCACGGTGGCTGTGGCACAAAATATTGACCCTGCTTCGGTCCCTTTTCGTCAAAGGCGTCCGCGATCCGAACTCGGGGGTCCGTGAAATTTATCACGGCGTCCACCTCCTTCGTTTTCTCAAACGCTACCGATTTGTCACAGATTTTATTAATACCGATCGACACTTTTTTCTTTTTTTTTTTGGCCAACCAACCAAAACGCTTCGGAAACTTATGCATCGAGATTTATCGTGAATTATTCTTTCGAATTTTTCAACTTCTTGTTTTTTGTCTTTTGTTTTTGTGTTGTTTCGTGATCGGTATCGTGGGTGACTACCGATCGGCTACCGGGCGACGATTTGAGAATGCGCATTTCATTGAAAATGGTCGAACCCTTCTGCCGCGAGAGGGCACGGACCGATGAGAAAGCGTGACGAAATCGGTAGTCGGCTTATATGCATAATCGGCACGGTTGATCCGATTTTTTTTATATTTTTTAATATTCGTCGACGGAAATAAGGGTGAGAACATTTTTTCCTCTTTCTCAGAGAAAAAGGAAAATTAAGTCGACGAAAAATTTACATCCTTCGAGACTACCGAACGTTGTAGTTACCGATTTATTCCGAACGGGTAAAAATATTTCGATCGAAATTTGAATTCGGTCCTTTGAACTTTTCAAAGCTTGTCGAACGTCGTCGCTTCGATCGGATCTGTATCTGTCTGTCGGTGCGATCGATATGGGAGATCGGCGCAAATCGTTCGGCTCGATTTGACTCGAGAAAAAAAATAATTTACATTTACGGGGTCACGAGTAGCGTGAGAGTGGACAATTTCAAAATCGGTTTAAAAACAAAAAACAAACAACGAATCACCAAACTAATCAATAACTCAAAAAAAAACCCAAAACCTCCTAATAAGCAAAATTTCGTGTCCTACCTCAGCCAAATTCTCGCCATCAAATATCAACAAACAAAAAAAAAAAAAACAAAACAAACAAACGAACCACCAAACTAATCCATAACTCAAAAAAAACCCAAAACAAAACAAAACCAGAATCCCTTAGCAGGCAAAACTTTCTGTCCTAGACCTCAGCCAAATTCTCGGTATCAAATATCAACAAACAAAAAATTCACAAACAACCAACGAACCACCAAACCAATCCATAACTCAACGAGAAAAAAAAAAAACAAAGACAAAACCAAGGTCTCCTAGCAAGCAAAACGTCCCATTCCGCCTCAGCCAAATTCTCGCTATTGAATATCAACAAACAAGAAAAAAAACAAAAAAAATATCAGAGCACGGGTATCAGACGCGATATTGGTCAGAGTGGTTGGTCAGCGGGCGGCGTGAGGACGGTCGAAGGGGGACGGGGGGGACGGGGAGGGGAAAAGGGGGGAGTTGTGGAGAAAAGATAGTCGAGGAAGAGGGTCCGAGGTAGAAAAGTTATGAGGAATAACGCGAGGGAGACGATGGCTGGGGGATATATAGCCCGTAGAGCCACATAGTCGTGATGATGAAGTGGCCCCTTGTTATCCCTAAATACCATACGCGTGGTGGCGTCGGCGTCGGCGGGGTTCGCCGGCAACTCCGTGGCAACTCATGAGCAAACACATATGAGGGCGTAGGGCATATCGGCAGCACGTCGCTTAACACCGTTCCGTTACGACGGGGGCCCCCGCTCGCGAAGGCCTAAACCCAAACCTCTCCCCCCCCTGGCCCCTCGCCCCATCGCGCCTCGGGGGGCCCCGAGCCCCCACTGGCTTCTAGCACCCTTGTTCAACCCATTATAAACAAGACCCCGGTTTTTCAAACGTCCGATGCGTTATATCCGTTCGGGCATTTCGTTATTAGCCTTTCGATGGGTTACATCGTCAGTTTCACACATACACGTACATAATATTTATATATATATGTATATGTATATATGTCTGTGTTCGTTCAACCAAGGCTCCAGTCATTCCCTCACTCGCTTCATCGAACAAATATATTCTTGAATGCTTTATTATTATTATTATTAATATTATTATTATTATTATTATTATTGTTATTATTATTATTATTATTATTATTATTATTATTATTATTATTATTATTATTATTATTATTATTATTATTATTATTATTATTATTATTATTATAATTTTCATGTTTCTATCTTCGAGCGAATGTTCTTTTTCATTTTATGATCCTGATCGTGTGTGATTTTCTTTTTTTTTATCGAAGGCTCGAGGATCATGAAATAAAGTGTAAGTTGAACTTGTCTCCGACCGTCGGACACCAGCTCCGAGAGAATTTATGATTAAGTGATACACTAATTGTGTAATTTATAACACGAAGTTTATCATAACTCGCCAGGAGGGAATTGATAAAATGTTATTTGAAAAAAAAAATAAATAAATAAATAACAGAAAAAAAAAGAATACTCGAAGCCAGGCACCTTCGTAGCGGGTGGTACATTGTCGACCACTCGCTGCCTCCTCAAATAACTTACTTTTTTTTCATTTTCATTTTTTTTTGACGTTTTCAATTTTGACAGAACGAACCCTATATATCATATACAACAGAGTTGGCCTAACGATTTACTAACTAGACGGATGCCCAGACACGTTCGTCGAATGTTCGGAGTTTGTTGTTACAAAGCTTCAACTCATCTGTCAATCTGCAGGATCAATCGCAATCATTCAAACCCAATTTTATTTATTTTATTTATTTTATTTATTTTATTTATTTTATTTATTTTATTTATTTTATTTATTTTATTTATTTTATTTATTTTATTTATTTTATTTATTTTATTTATTTTATTTATTTTATTTATTTTATTTATTTTATTTATTTTATTTATTTTATTTATTTTATTTATTTTATTTATTTTATTTATTTTATTTATTTTATTTATTTTATTTATTTTATTTATTTTATTTATTTCATTCATTTTATTTATTTTATTTATTTTCAAAAAAAAAAGAAATGTTAAGACGATTGGAATTAAAATAACGCATGGGTTGAGGATGATGCAGGCAGATGCACCCACGATTGTGCACGTACATATATCGTATGGCTCCTTTGGGCCCCCGAGAGATTGTATATATATATCTCATTGTGCAATCTCGAATAATGGAGACCGACTTTGGGGATATAAATGAGTCGTACCCGGAGCCAAATGCCGTGACAATTTCGGACGATTCGTACGGTTGCGAAGGTTTCACGGATGATCCTCCCTCGTTTATTTATGTATGTGTGTGTGTGTCTGTGTCTTTCACTCGGATGTTCATTTCCCGGTTGACGTTGACGAAATTAGACCAGGTAAGAAGGTTTTGGTCCTTCGAAGACCCTCACGGGAACTGTCGCACGGGTTATTGTCACGAACAACGACCGTAAAATATCGCCAAAAGCGTGTAACCGATCCTCCCAAAACAGGACAACCCGTTGGGCTCGAGAAAATTATTCTTAACCAAATTACGTTCGGCAATAAATATATATATATATATATATATATATATATATATATATATATATATTAGGGTGGGTCAAAAAAATCGACTATTTTTTTTTTTACTTCTTTACCCGATAAGTAGGTTTCTAGACACCTTTAGATAATTCACAGCAAATTTGAGCTTTTTATTTAAATGTTAAGATCCTCCGCCACGCAGTTTTTCATTTTTTTTGCAGTATCAGAAGAAAAAATTCATATCGCTATATCGACTGATAGTTTGAAATAGCCCTCCTTCTATACTCGTAGGAAATTGTCCGCTCTACAAAAAAGATCTCTTACAATTTTTTCGTAAACCTCACTGTTTTGAAGATATTTACGGTTCAAGTTTGATCATTTTTAGACAAATTCCTGTTTTTCTTATGAATTTTGTAACTCGTTAACAAAAAATCATTATGGAAGGCGCAATGGTTAGTTTTGTAGAATGTGCGCTGCTCTACAAAAATGGTCTCTTATGAATATTCGATTGAATTAAGCGTTTCAAAGATATTCATCGTCGAACTTCAATGCACGCCAATTTTAACAGTTTTTGATTAATAATTCGGAAAATTTTAATTTAATTTATGAGTTTCAGGGAAATTTATACAAATTTGAGTTTCGATCGTAAGATTAACTATTATAGAAGTTCTTTGTTCGAAAATTTATTTGAAACTTTTGTTCTGATAATATTTTTATAAATTTAATCTCTAATAATTTAAAATGACGATCGTGATGTTATTTTATTTTAAAGCGTGTGTTCAGAACGTAATTCAAAACTTTTTTTGTACATAGTATACATAGAATTTTTCGTTTTAGGGGATTTTTGCTTTGAATTCCATTAGAATCTAATTAGAATCTAATGGAATCCAAAGCAAAAATCCCCTAGAACGAAAAATTCTATGTATACTATGTAGAAAAAAGTTTTGAAATACGTTCTGAACACACGCTTTAAAATAAAATAACATCACGATCGTCATTTTAAATTATTAGAGATTAAATTTATAAAAATATTATCAGAACAAAAGTTTCAAATAAATTTTCGAACAAAGAACTTCTATAATAGTTAATCTTACGATCGAAACTCAAATTTGTATAAATTTCCCTGAAACTCATAAATTAAATTAAAATTTTCCGAATTATTAATCAAAAACTGTTAAAATTGGCGTGCATTGAAGTTCGAAGATGAATATCTTTGAAACGCTTAATTCAATCGAATATTCATAAGAGACCATTTTTGTAGAGCAGCGCACATTCTACAAAACTAACCATTGCGCCTTCCATAATGATTTTTTGTTAACGAGTTACAAAATTCATAAGAAAAACAGGAATTTGTCTAAAAATGATCAAACTTGAACCGTAAATATCTTCAAAACAGTGAGGTTTACGAAAAAATTGTAAGAGATCTTTTTTGTAGAGCGGACAATTTCCTACGAGTATAGAAGGAGGGCTATTTCAAACTATCAGTCGATATAGCGATATGAATTTTTTCTTCTGATACTGCAAAAAAAATGAAAAACTGCGTGGCGGAGGATCTTAACATTTAAATAAAAAGCTCAAATTTGCTGTGAATTATCTAAAGGTGTCTAGAAACCTACTTATCGGGTAAAGAAGTAAAAAAAAAAATAGTCGATTTTTTTGACCCACCCTAATATATATATATATATATGAGCCACTGCACCAATTCGAATACCGAGTTTGGGAACTTCACTGTCAATGATATTTTCCTACCTTTTGGAAATAGAAGTGCCCATCGATAAATGAACTCTCAAGATTTTTTAACAGATTTTTTTTCTTGGTTATTTCGGATGTGATTGTGTGGGTCATTTTTGTGAATTTTTTCATGTGTGTGTTTTTTTTTTATTATTTTTTTTTTTTTTTTATTAATTTCTTAATTTGTTTCTATACGAAATATAATTCCACAGTGACAATGGATACTGTGAAAGTCACTGTGGAATTTAAATAGTAACATAAATACGAATTTTTTGAAAAAATGAAAATAAATAAATTGAGGATCTTTTGTCGTCTTTTTTTCAAATATATATGTTCCAGAGTCCTATATTAGCGATTTTATCAAAAAAGCAAATATTTTTCATTTCAATTTCATTCGAAAATAATTTTCATTTTTCCACATTGATTATAATTCGCCTCATAAATTAATCACGAATTAAAACGGAGCAAAGCCGAACCACCGATTTTTCACCTTTACATATAAAATTAAATTGTGAAAGAAAACAATATTTTCGCCACATCTCGGGTGAATTTTTTTATTGAAAATCATTATCCATTAATAATTAATATTCAATAAAAATTGGTACATAATTACCGTGAGGGTTAATATTCATGCTTCGCGACATTTTAATACGAATAAAAATGATCGAGTCATATAAGCGAACGATGGGGGGAACGAAGTACCCCCGGAAAAGGCAAAGTCGACAAGGTTGAATATACATATATATATATATATATATTTGCGAAGTGCAACGGCTGCGTCATGCGACGGACGATAAATTAGGGAACAAAATAACTGCGTGCCCGGTTCCGCAACAAACACATTCGCGAAACTGAGATTGAATCGTTTCCGGTCGACGCGTGTTTCCCTCGGCGTATTACCGAGCCATTACCCTCCCCGCCGGGGAGGCTTGGTCTCCGTTGTGTTCGACGACGGACCCGACACCCAACCACCCCCCACAATCCCACCCCCCGAAGAGCGAGTCACGATTGTCGCATCGTTCGCCCCATCTTCGCGGCTGTCACGTGACTTGACATTGGACCGTCTAGTTTGGCCAGAGAGGGGATTTCGCCACGCGGGGAATCATCGTCGGGAGAATGGTCCCGCGGAGGAAGCCATTTATATATGATACTGCTGATATATATATATATTAGGGTGTGTTGAAAAAAACGAACAAACTCTTTCAATTCTTCTGGCAGTTTCTACATTCGAAGTAGATACCATCGGGAAACATCCGTCAAAATTTGAACCCAATCGGACGATATTCAGAGGTTCCGCTCTCGCGAATTCGATTTTGCCTCTGATTAACACGCAAACATTTTTTTTTTTTCATTCGTTTCAGTTGCAATTAATTTTTGCCGGCAAGCGAAAAAATTCCGGGGAACGTCGAGCAAGTGCAACACACAGTACCGAGTCCACTCTGAATGGAAATATTTTTTGTTTTGCAATTTGAAAAAACAAAAAAAAAACGTCAACAACTTTATTTTCAACGAAAATCATTGAAAAAAACTGTGACGAACGAAAAATGGTTAACTTTTTTTGTTCGATTGTAAGACATAAAAATATTGAGTGACCTTGATGCACCACGTGTTGCACTTACTTTCCATCCCGGGAATTTTTGCGTTTCACTGAAAAATTAATTCCGAATGAAATTTGAAAAAAAATTGTTTTACGTGTTGATCAAAGGCAAAATCTAATTCGCGATAGCGGAACCTGTAAATATCGTCCGATTGGGCTCAAATTTTCACAGATGTCTCTCGATGCTATCTACTTCGAATGTAAAAACTGCCGGAAGAATAGAAAAACTTTACTTTTTTTCAACACACCCTGATATATATATGTATATTTATATTTATACCCGTCGTAGGAAAATGCGAGGGAGATGATCGCGTCGGATCCACCCTCTTCGGACGCGTTACGATCCCGCACACCGGATCAGAACGAATCATTAGAGCGAGAGCACTACGGGGCACAATGGGGCCGAAATGTTAGCCCGTTTCAACCCCTCCAGGAAGTTTAGCGATGAAACGATTTTTTTCTTTCCTTTCCATTCTTGTTCACTTTTTTTTATTTATTTTTTTTTTTACGGTTACTTCCGTGCGAGACATCCGTGATATCTAAATCCATCGACTACTGTGTATATATGTATATATATATATGTATTTTTTTTTATCGAACCTCGTCTATGACCCCGTAACGAGAGAACCCAATCCAACCCTCTCCACCAGCGGACGACACGAGGCGAAAACGATGAAAATGATTTATCACCGATTATACGAGTGTGTGTGTGTGTGTGTTTTGTCGACACACGATGCCATCGAGCAATGTGTCATATCTAAGAGTCCATTATTGTCTAATTCGTCGAAATTACGTATCGTTTTGTTGAATTTAATCGTACGTGGAAATCACATAAAAAATGAAAAAAATTTTAAAGAATTTTCATGTGTTTACTTTATTTTATTTTATTTCAAATTTTATTTTATTTCATGAAGATATTGAATTTAATTTATGCTCCGTGTTGTCGGAAAATTCATCTCGAGTCATGGGGTATCTTTCCGTGAAAACCGAAGAATGAGGAACGGAACGAACAATGAAAATTATACGGTACAAAAATATTTGTTGTGGTCGCCGAAAATTGGTTGACGTAAATACGACGAAAAATTTCTAAACCGGGGATCCTCTCCGCGACCGCGTAAGTCAAGTGCAAAACAAACTTTGCATAATTTTCCGTTGTGTTTGCCATTCCGCCTATTCAATGGTCTTCATCCATTGTCGCGGGCGAACGAAATTTTCATTTCGAACCAACTTTCGGAAAAATCAACCTGTTTGACATTGTCCTCCCGCCCCCCCTCTACAAGGTCATGAAAATTCATCCCCGTTCCACTTGAACTCGTACAACCTAAAACCAACCAACGATCATTCCACGAATCAACAAAATACCAATTCGAAAATCTAAAAAACCAAAAAAAACAATATTTCAACCCCCCAAAAAAAAACCAAATAAACAAATTCATCATCAGCAATAATTTTCTCCGTGAAAATTCATCGAAAATATTCGTCACAAGTTCGTTCAAGTCGATGCCGTTACCGTTTTTTCGTTCGTCCTATGTCCGCCACAAGTGCGACGGAGACAGCGCCACGGGCGCTCGCGGCCGAGCGAGAAAGACAGAACCATCGACGAACGTTTCGTCGCTCGTTCTCTCTTGCTCCGCAGCGAGCGCCTCTAACGCTGTCTCTCTCGCACTCACGGCAAGCATGGCAACGTTCAGCATCGCCTAAACTCGAGCGAGCAATAACGCCAGTCGAAATGTTATTTCAACCGCAATAACCCAAACTGAGGGTCCTCAACTCTTTTGAATATATATGCATGCACACACATATATATATACAGACAGTGGAGGGCCGGTATGTTGCACAAAACTGTCACGAATGACAATGATTCCCGTCGGGTCGAAAGGTCGAACGCGCCGCGTTTTTCTGACACTGAAAGCGATACACCAGCGGTCAAATTTTTCACAATTGAAAATAATACGGCAAACATGAGGCGGGGGGGGGGGGGAAGCCCCTCACGAACCACGAGAGCTGCACGAACAACATTTTCTAACCTCTCTGCCTGTTCGTCCCTCGGCAAGGTTGCGTCGCTCCTACGCCCCGGGAACCTCAATACACGCAAATAAAGGATAAAAGGGAGCAAGGGGTGATGGTTAGTCCGGGTTTTGCATCACAGTCCGAGAGCGAATTAGCCGAGTGAAAGCGGCATAAATCAAAATATTAGAAAATTTTGTGGTGGCCGCGTGGTAGCTCGCAGTTTGAACGATTTATGAGTTTTTGTTAAACCAGGGGGGGGGGAGGAGGGGGTTTAGAGAGGGCGTGTCAAACCACCAACGTCAACAACATTCACCGTTCAACGGTTTTTCCAAACAAGCATTCCTCCTTCTCGTGTTTATACTTCTATCTCTCTCTTACACATAGACACTAGCGCCATCTCGTTCCTCTGCGTTGTAGCTTCTCTCCGCCAGGTTCGCGGAACTACATAACCCTCCGGACTTTTGTTTAAAATATGATCTATCGCTTAAATACCCAAACTGAACAATTTATGACCCTCCCCCCCCCCCTTTTGCCCCCTTACACCGTCCACCCTCGTCGTCCGACAACGCGTTTGAATATCTCTTTTCTTTTCACATTTCTTCGTTCGTTTCCTCTTTCATCCCTCCCCCCCCCCACACACTCTCGTGGTTCACCTGCAGCCCCGAGGTGTTCATGTGCTTTTGAATGTTTCTCTTTTTCGTTCTTTTCTTTCGCAACTTGATACTCACGTATCAGAGTGTGGGTTTTTTTTTTTTTTTTTTTTTTTGTGAGGTGATATTCTTACACAACGACATTTTGTGTTTCACTTCGGTCGGCCATGTTGTTGAACGTCGGTGAGGACGAGACGTCGTCGTGGGTGAAAAGTCGTGTGGTGTCTCTCTCTCTCTCTCTCTCTCTCTCTCTCTCTCTCTCTCTCTCTCTCTCTCTCTCTCTCTCTCTCTCTCTCGTGGGATCCGAACTCATTGTGTATCGCGAGTTAACGATTCTTTTATCATTTCGACACACTTTCCAAGAGGACGGTTTACAAAAAGATGGCGGCGATGTCTTTTGAATTCTCGCGGGCTCGCTCTGTCTCTCTCTCTCTCTCTCTCTCGCTTCTTCGCTCTTCCGACGCGCGGCTTCTTGGATTTTCGACGTCGAGAAGAATCTCGAGCGTCCCCATATAAATCATATTTTCCGTAACAATTGGGACAACCGACGCACATGTTTGCCCCGAGAGGTCGCATTTATATTTTTTTTTTCTGCCCCCGCGAGACGAATATCCAACCAATTTCCCACCCTTGCGTATTTACGAACGATTTTTTTTTCGGGATTCTTTATTCGAATCGAAAACGAACCTGAAAATCACACGACCGACAAGTGACAATTTTCTTTTTTTTTTCGGGTGGATTAGCTCGACTTTGGTCGTGGTCCAGTGATGGATTTTGGGAACCTGCGACGCAAGAGATTCCCCGAGGGCGTCGAGGGTGAGAAAGAAAAAGAAAATTATACATTTTATAAACGATCAAACGAGACGAGACAAATTTTTCATCATAATCACGGTTTCTCGAAGTCGATGCAGATATTGAAAAATATATTTATGAAGAAAAGAAAACACACAATTATTTTCAGGTGATGAAAATAATTGTGATAAACATTTTTTTCGGATTTGTCAAACAAATTTTTTTGGTTCTAACTTTTTAAAAAAATTTTCTTTTTCTCAACATCAAAACAGATATATCAAAAAAATATCTTTGCAACTAAAAAAAAAAACATTTTAAAAAAAACAATTATTTTCAGTTGACGAATCGTAAAATATTTGTGAAAAATCTTCGAAATTTCTCAAATTTCAAAAGATCCTCACGAAGAATTTCTCAAATTTGAAGCTAATTGTTTGGTCGAAAGTATCTTATTTCATTGTTTTCTTTATTTCTTTTTTTTTTTCACTTCCCAGAATCGCGACGTCGACGTTTGCGATTCAAGCTTCGTAATTTTTGGGAATAATTTTTGGGGCGTCATAAATAAAAAATAAGCCGGGTCGAGGATGCTATCGGTCTCCCAATCCGCCACTGCGTCCACTCTCACGTACGAGGGTGGCTGAGATGCACCAGGGGAGGAGGGGGAGGGGGAGGGGGTGCGAACGATTTGTGATACGCACCCAAGATCGTTGCACAGGTGCTTAAGTGACGACAGTTACACAATTTTCAACAAGAGGATGTCAGGAAGTCGCGCCAAAGCCTGGTGGATCGAAAAAAAGGAAAAACTTCCTTTTCGTTGGAATCCTCCAAACCTAACCACGAGACGCACTCCCCCCCCCCCCTCTCCCCCCTCGCGCACGCACCTTAGATCCTCCTCTTCGATACACCCGCGTCACGAATTCGGAAGAACGACGAAAACGGAAAAGCAAAAAAAAAACAGACAATCAAGAAACAAAAGAACCAGAAAAACGGTAAAACAAAAAGAAATAAATAAAAGAAAGGCCAAAAAAAAAAAATAAAAATAAAGAATAAGACGCGTCAGAGATTGCGTTCGAGATATTTCGTTCAAATTTGGACCCACGGAAGTCGTGTCGTCGATGAGACACCTCGTTCCTAAAAACCTCAACAAGATTCTCAATCTTCTGATTTTTTTTTTCTTTTTTTTTTCCTCAAAAAAAATTTTTTTTTTCCTCGTCACGATTTTTACCGGGAACAATTATTTTTTTTTTTTTTTTTGTTTCGAAGCTCGACGGCTCGCTTTATCGCTCGGCTGAATCTGGCTCGTGCGATATATCCCGCGCGCGCGTCACGAGCCAGAAAAAAAACTAAAAAACTAAAAAAAAAAAAAAAAAAAAAATTAGCGTCAACGTTTCCTCAAAAGTCACAACAAGCGGCTTATCGATATATTTTTTTTTCTTTTTCGTCTTATTGACGACTCGCGTTGGTCTTCTTATCGAAGGCCGAGCGTTTTTTCACGCTCGATTTTCAAAGCGCGCGGCTTTCGTGGAAAAACAATTTAAAAAAAAAAAAATTTTTTTCAAAGAAAAAAAGAAAATGCATGAAAACACAAACACAAAGTGTGCAAGTCGCCAATGTGCGAGCCCCCCGCTGGGTCAGCGAGGAAAAATGAGGCGCGAAGGCGGTGAAGTAAAAAAAAAAAGAAAACTCAATGAAACGATATATATATATATAGATATATATATAGTAATATATAGGTACTTGACGTTGTCTTCGGTCTCGTAATCACATTGTGACGTGTCTTCGCTCGTAACGACGGAAGTTGTTTGACTTACGTAAAATCGCACTTTTAGAAACGGGGAAAAGAAATATATATATATATATATATATATATATATATATATATGCGGTACTGGTTGACGATAACGAAAGCATGTGTCGGTTGGTGGGCGATTAACCGTGCGCGCCTCTCCCCCATTCGCCCCATCGAGAGACCCCAACCGCGAATAATACACGCGCGCTGGTCGTTTGAATAATGGATTTATTTCCGACCGGACTATCGGGCAAAAAAAAAAATAGAATGAAAAAAAAAAAATTCTGTAAAAGAAAAAGAGAAGGAAAGAAAGAAAACGAAGAAGTGTAGTCGCAGCGAAGTCGAACGTCCGATCGAACGATCCATCGATCCAGAATGTATATGGCACGAGTGTCGAAAATGTGAGAAAAAAAAATTAGAACATTTTTCACACACTCGATAACTTTTGTCCTTTGAAATTTTGGAAATTTGAAAATTTCCACCTTTATTTCAACTTATTTCAACATCACATTTAGGGGCGAAGGAGGTTGAAGAAAAATGCAGATAGATCGTTATTCAAGATTCGATATTAGTTAACCTTCGATATTTAATATTCAAAATTAGCCATCATCCAATAAGATGATAAAAAAAAGTGATACAAGATGTGATAACATATATTTAGCAATATTTGACGATGATAAAAATTTCTCTGTCGTTCATAAAGCACTTATAATGATGGACATTTATTCTCACATCAGCGTACTTTTGGCTGGGATTGTAGCAGCAAAAAAAAATGGAGAAAAAAAATCGAAAAAAATCGAAAAAAAAAAAAAAAAATTGGAGACATTGGTCGAGAAGCGCGTGTCAAAGTTTAGTCGCAGTTGACGATCGTACATCGTCGACAGGAAAGCTTATTTCTCGTTGAACATGGATTTATGTATCGCTCGATGATCGAGAAACGAGACGAGTTGTCGACTCTGCTCTCGGTTTGGTTTTGGAAAATCCGTCTTTCGTCTCGAGATTATCTTTTTTTTTTTTTAATTTTTTTTTTCTTTTTTTTTCTTAGCGAGGTTACGAAGTTTTACGCGTGACTCGCGACCTCTTTTCGCGGCGATTCCCGCGACCGACCGAACGAGCGAGAATTCGAACGTCGTCGCGGATCATCGTCGGAGAGAGATCATTGCGCCCGCGACCTGAAGATAATCATCGTCGTGTCGTCCATCATGTCGATGGTAAACGTTCGCTTCTGCTTGGGTTTTTGCGCCGTTTATCGGTCACCGTTGTTACGCACACGTGAATTCGAGATGGCGAAGTACGACACACGCGTATCTCGACGCGGGAATCTGCTTCGCGGAGTCGAGACGATCGAGAAACGACCCCCGATCGATCGAACGAAACGTCGTAAAGGCTGACTCTCGATCAACTGCGACGTTCTTCTCTCGGCCACATCTATTTTCATACACTAATATCATTCACGAACCACGAAATATATTTTTTTTTCTAGCGTAAACAACCGTTGCTGGATAAACAAATCCGCCTGATGTTGAATTAATCTTTTTTGCGTGTGTTTTTCATTTTTTGAGGATTTATTTGACCATTTTGAATGTTTTTTTTTTCGGTTATTTTATTATTATTATTATTATTATTATTATTATTATTACTATTATTATTATTATTATTATTATTATTATTATTATTATTATTATTATTATTATTATTATTATTATTATTATTATTATTATTATTATCCAACGAATCTTTGTCGTTGAATGAAAAATCATTTTCGGCAATTTTTATTCGATTTCCGTTTGAATCAAAGTGGTGGATATTTTTTTTATCATCGATCATGATTTGTACAAGATTTTTTTGAATTTTTGGATTGATATCATTGAAAATGGCAAATATGTTCCGTGTATATCAATAAAATGAATTATCACGTTTCCAAAAAAACGATTTCAAGTAGTCGAGAACATTTTTGCCAACGTTTTTTTTAACCCAAGACGTATAGACTGAGGCCCATGAATACCCCACGTTTTTTTTTTTTTCTAAAAAAGTCCATTAACGTCCCAAATTGAAAATAATTTTTTGAAATAATAATAATTTTCAAAGTCCCCCCCTCGACCTATCCTCAACGTTTTACCACCTTTCCAGAAAATTCAATTCTCATTGAAATTAAATAACATGGAATAATTATCGAGTTAATAATTCATTATATCTGATAAATATCGACGGGATCGATGAGGAGTAGAAATATTATCCGAGCAGTTTTCCGTGGCCGGAAATTTTCCTGGCGAAAGTTTATTTTTCGAGACGATCGAGAGCTCTCGGAGGGGGTTGAGCCAACCCTCGTTTACCTGATATTTAGACGAGGGTAGACGCGCACAATGAAAAAAGAGCGAGAGAGAGAGAGAGAGAGAGAGAAAGAGGGACCACAAAATAGACGAGATCACCTGAGAACGTAACTCGAGCAGGTTGACGGGACAAGCTACGGGACCGCAAGTGCATGGCGATGCTTGTTCGCGATGCAACGACGAAAAGTAACCACCATCCCCCTTCCCCCCTCCCCCTTCCCCGGCAAACGGGAAAATTCGTATCGACATGCGGGAGAACGTTGCCGGTCAGCGAGGGAATTATCTGATCCTCTCGGACTCATCGCCTCGGGTGAGGGAAAAGACGCGGACGAGAGAGAGAGAGAGAGAGAGAGAGAAAGTGAGAGAGAGGGTGAGAGAGAGAGAGAGAGGGTGCGTCCAAGATTCTACGTTGCTCACCCGCGCGTACACCGCATTCTATCCGGTCACGATCGCGATCGGGCTACACGATCTGCATGCCACGGGTCTCTTATCCCACAGTCATCGGGTGGAGGGGACGGAGGGCGGGGGGGGGGGCAGAGGGGATGGATACTTACTTATTGCCGTTCACGGAACCATCGCCACCCGCCGGAATCGTGCTACCGTCGCGCTTCACATTCAACGGTGAATAAAAAAAACCAATCTGTTTTTTTAAAATTTTTTTTACCATTTCTTTCTTCCTCTCTCTCTCTCTCTCTTACTCTATTATCGTTGCTTATATTATTATTTTATTGGACATCATTATTTGATTATTTGATTATTTGATTTGCATAATCATTATCTCTGATGGAGCGTTATCTATTAATTTTATTTGTTTTATTTACCGTTATTATAATAACATATTGTATTTTCTTTAGTTCTAGTTTAGTTTAAGAAGTATTTTTGATTTTTCCCATCAGTTTCATTTTGTCGAGAATTTACGATTTTAATTTTGATTATTATTTCGCGTTTCTGCCTTATTCTTATATATGTTATTTTTATTTATTATTGTTTATTTTTTTTTTATTTATATTGTTTATTTTTATTTCACCTACATTGTATTCATCTTCTTGTACACTTTGCCTAAAGTCCAACTACGCCATAATAAATGTATCAATCTCTTGAAAATCGTGCGAGTAACAAACAAACTCTCCTCGATCGACTTTGAGTCGATTTTTATTTTTTTAGGTTATGTCGAAACGATCGTTAATAATGAAAAAAAATCGGTATGATGAAAAAAATCGGTTGCAGAGGTTACGAGGACCCTCTTCGAGGATAACGAAATTGTGATTGGCACACGCTCGGCAAATACTCATTGTCTCGTGAAACACGAGAGTGATAGAGAGGAGAGCACGATCGTTACCCTGCCGATCGGCAACTCCCCTCCCCTCCCCCCACTTTCCGTCTCCAACCGCTCGTTCGACTTTAATTCGGCGTCGATCGCCGAGTGTTCCGGAATATTCTCACGGCCTTTGATTCTCGATGCACCGATCGACCCCGAGCGAATATTACACAATCGGCGATCGGCTTGCCAATAACCATCGAAACAAACGAAAATTCGATTATTCGTCTTCAAACCGATCCCCGAATACCGTCGCACACTTTTTCACACTTCATGGTCGATGAAAAAAAAAACATATATTACCGATGCGTATATGGAAATCGGTTGGGGCGTGAACAGCGTTATGTCAAGAGTCACTCTTTCGGCCGTGTCGAGAGTCTCGCACCAGTAACAAATTTTTCTTGTGTTGCATTATCATTTTTTATTTTTTTTTTCAACATAACTTGTCGCGCCTACACGATCGTTTTTCTCTCGGTGGGGCGCTAAACGGTTTTCGAGACTGGGATATATAAGTCGGGGGTGCTAAGTGATACGCCGTGACAAGGCGTATTTAATCTTGTCGAACAAAGTTTCACGGATCATCCAACGATTTTTCAATTTATCGTTTTATTATTTTTCACGGCTCCAAAGTTTTTTTTTGGGGGGCCGAGGGGGGTTCGTAATCACGAAAAATCGGCGATCCGGGGTTAAAGTTGATTATTATATATATATATATGATTTTTTTTTCAATCGGAAATTTATTTTATTTCGAAATTATAATCAATATACTTTACAAATAAAATAATCCAATCGAGTTACAATTAATTCAATAAAATTTCACAAAATTAAGATCTCAAATAAATTAAGAAAACAAAAAAAAAAAAAACGAAACATTCAAAATCGGTACGATCGTGGACGAAAAAAAAAAAACAAAAACAGAAAACGAAAAATCTTCATCTCGGTCGATATTGCGGTCCTTACGATTATTCATGCACCCAACCCCTCATGCAAATTTTCATTGTCGTAAATTTCATAAAAATTTTCCGGTCGTCATTCACGAAAAAAAAAAAAAAAAAAAAACAAAAAAAAACAAAACAAAAAAACGTGAACAATCACAAAAATTAAGACGGTTTTCCGAGATGGAAAATTGTCGATTTTCAAATTTTCGTAAAATTAGCAAATCGACACGTATACGACACGGATGTCGGAGAACGTTTTTACGGTACGTTTTGTCTCGACAATGTGCAACGGGAGGGTCGGAGGGTAGGAGGAGGGGGAGGGGGATGAGGGCGCTTACGAAAAATGTGGCGTCAGTGAAAATTTTGGAAAACAATGGGGTACACGAGCCCACGAAGCTGACCCCACAGCTACACAACCACGACTCGCAGACACCAAAACCGACCCATCTCTGGTCCATCTCTCTCACTTTCTCCATCTCTCTCTCTTCTCTCGAAAAACGATATTTCACCTGCAGCCCTGACACCTCTTCGCTGGGGGGGTCGGAGGGGGTTTCTTACATCGAATGGAATTTCGAGATCGACCCAACAGCGAAAAACAAAAACCCAGAAGACACAAGGACCGAAGGTGGCCGATGGCTAAGACAAAAGATACAACCTGCAGGTACAACCAAAAGGTACATCCTTAAATATCTGTATACAGACACACAAACACATACCTATATTTTATATATATATATATATATATATATATATATATATATATATATACATTGCGTGGAAAAATATACACTCACAAAAATACAAAACTGTTCACCGGAGAAAAGGAGATGAAAATTGAAAATAAAAAGAGGTGAAAGATGACTTTCCTCTCTTTCTCTCTCTCTCTCTCTCTCTCTCTCTCTCTCTCTCTCTCTCTCTCTCTCTCTCTCTCTCTCTCTCTCTCTCTCTGTTTCTCTTTCTGTCTCTTTCTCTCGTTCACCATCATCCCATATCTTCTTTTGTTTCATCTCATCGTAGCCCAGACTCTCTCTTTCTCTTTCTCTCTCTCTCACTCTGGAAGGGCGAAAAACAAAAAAAAAAGGCCCCTGAAGGCTTCTTCAGGTAAGATGCTAATGGGGTCCTATTGTTTTTTTTTTTTTTTTTTTTTTCGCCCTTCCATTTTCGCTGGAGAAAAGTAAGTTGGTTGCATTGTTCCACGTCGAAGCCACATCTCTGTCGCGTCAAACTGGTCTCATTGTTTCCGATGGACCTCTTCGTCGATCTCAAAAATGGTTTCGATGCCATGAGAGGATGACCCCCCTCAATGATGACCCGTCGTCCACGACCCCCCCCCGACCGACTGGACCATCCGCTGGTCCCCTCGTCTTCGTCTTATCTTCACCAACGACAAATATATTTTGCGGATCACCCGTGAACAAAAAAAAAACAACAGAAAAAAGAAAAGACAATGAAGGAAAACGAAGAACAAGAGAAGGGAAACAAAAGGACGAGGACCAGAGGACATTGCTGATTTCGTGTCATTGATACACGGGCGGAAACACGTGTAACGAATTTTTTTTTTTTTTTTTTTTTTCAGTTGTCGTGGCTCGTGGTGGCGCCAAAGTGGTGGACATTGGTCAGATCGTGATAATATCGGTTCACGGACACGTGTTTTTCCCCGTAACAGCGGGCACCCGGGACTTTACTTTACTTTACTTGACTTGACTGGTTTTTTTTTTTTTTTTTTTTGGCTTTCTCCGGATTTTTTACAGGGATCTACGATCTCACGACCGCCCGTGAGTGTTCGAATGGTTCGCGCGCGGGTGTCCATCGCCATTTTTTTTCGACGCCCCGGGAAAATTGTGGAACAATTTTTTTTTTTTTTTTTTTTTTGATTTTTTAGAATTTTAATTTCCACCTGGGAAAAATTTGGGAAAGAGAATTTTCTTAGAAAAATTTGAATTGATAATGCAATGAACGATTTTTTTTGTATTAATTTTTTCCTTCTGATTAATCTGACTGAAATATATTTTCGAAAGAATGACAAAATTGTGAGGATCGGATTTTATTTCAATTTAGATTTTTTTAATTATTACAATTTCTGCCGAATAAAAAATATTTGACTTGCCATGGTCAATACATCTCATCGATTCGCATAATTCAACGTTTAGAGTTGTTCGGTATTTTCACCATTCGAGGTCGCTGGGGGTCAAAATGACCCCAGACGCAACTCAAAGCCAAATAATTTATTTCAAGATGAATAAAAAATCGAAAACTTGAGAATTGTAAACGATATATGATTTTTTTATTTTTTTCGTAAAAAATAGGATTTTTCAGAACACGTGACCACGAAGGGTCAAATTCAATGAAAATCCATTTACACGTTTAAACTGCAACTGATAAATACATAAAAAAAAAAAAAAAGGACAAGTTGAAAAACTTGAAAATTTGCTTCCTCCAAATCTTAAGTAACGAACAAAGATATTCCCCTACAAAAAAACCAAAGCTCGAGGAAAAGAATAATAAACAGGAAGTTCCTTCCTCCATACCCAATGACTTTATTTTCCACTAACGATTTCTAAAAAGCAAATTGCACAAGATTCAACCTTCATCTTATTTTCCTCAACAACCGTTGTTCGATCAATTTGAAAAATCAATCTCCACCATTTCCACCCCGCATTCCATCGTCATGATAACCGTTGAGACGAGAGCAAGTGACCCCTCGGGAATTAATCGACGATCGGTAAACCGATTTTTCTCAACTCTCAGGCAAGAAAGGTCTAGTCCGTACGGAATTTGACTTCACTTCGCCTCGTACCTTTCGTCTTACAAACTTCTACATATATATATAACTATAAGGAGCCTTCGTCAGACTGCTGACATGATCCTCGAAACTCTGTAAATAATTAGAGGTCGAGGGTAAAACAAATATATCGTTTCGCGCAGTGTGATAGATGACGTTGCTCGTTCAGTGGGTCGAACGGATTCGGGGGTTGGGGGTGGGTGAGGGGAGGGGGGGAGGGAGGGTGGTGCAAGGATCTCCCGAAGGAGCGAAGCGATTGCAGCCGAGTTTCGTGATCCCCGCGCGTTCAACGTTTAACGCACGCGCGCTCGACGATGGACCCGGTCTAACCCTCGAGGGTTCAAGGGCAACGAGGAACCATCTCGCTCGCACTTACCGTCCGAAAAGTTTGGGCGAAGCAAGAGGCAAGAGCCGAGGCAATTAGGGGGCTCAGTGGGGTGCCAAAATCTCGGCCCTTCTACGCCTCTTTCCTTCACTGTGGCTATCTCGACCCGGTCTCTCTCTCTCTTCGAACGACCATCGAGCACCGAACTATTACGACCTCTTTGCCTCCTCCTCCTCCTCCTCCCCCTACTCGTCGTCATCCTCTTGTTGTCTTTTTCTTATTCGTTTATTTACTTCATATTGTTTTTGATGTTTTTTTTTGTTCTTTGAGTCTGGGTTAATATTAATTCTTCGTACTATGGTTTTTAGATTCTTGTGGTGGACTGTATTTCTGTGTATTTTCGAGATTTTGGAATCGAGGATATGTTTTAGAATGGAGAGGAAATTTTATAATCGAGTAGATTTTAGAATTGGGGACATTTTTTTTGGAATTAAGGAATTTTTTTTATTGAGTAGATATTATGATCAAATGGATTTATGAATCAAGTAGATTTTTAGAAGTAACTAGATGTTGGAGTTAAGCTGACGTTAGCACGAAGTCTATTTTAGAGCCAAGTCGATTTTAGAGTCAAGACGATGTCAATTTGAAAATATAAAGTCCATTTTAAAATGCAATCGATTTTAGAGTAGAGTCAATTTTAGAGCCAAGTCGATTTTGGAATCAAGCCGATGTTGATTTGAAAATAAAGTCAATTGTAGAATAGAGTGAATTTTTGAATGAAACCTGTTGTCGTGTTTGTTTCTTCGTTTTTCCGTCCGTGAAAAATTTGCCAACCGTTTGGAAAACCGCGTCCCAAAAGTTTTTTTTTTTTCCTCTCTTTTAAACCGTAGAACGAGAGCTCCACCCACTCCGATGGTTTTGTCTCGAGTCATTAAGCGGATCCGAGATATTTTCAATAACGACGGAGGAGCCGTATCCTTCGACGGTTTAACGAACCCGGTCCGCCCTTCGGGTGTCCACAACCTCGAGCATCAATCTGTGATATTGATGAATCTATGTACCTGAAGAACCGTCCAGTCGATCATTCGAAACGCTGCCACGGGGCAATTTCAATACTAACGTATTTCCCAAAACCGTATAAACGCTGTTAATTAATCATCGATCGATCATGTAATTACCGTCAATCATCTCTCAATATTATTTCATTCCTGATCGTCGTTAATTAAAAAAAAGCGTAACACGCTCGTATTCAATATTCCGACTAAAATAAATCTTATATTACAATAATATTTATTTTTAAACAACGTTGAGAAAAAAAAATAACATCGATAAATAATTTTTTTTATTAATGTTTTCGTTGTTTACGATTAATTAGATTTCTTGCATCATTTTTTTTTTAATTTCAAAAGTATCTGTGAAGCATTTCAAAGAATATTCCAAATTCCCTGGATGCAGATGCTAATCGGGCTTTGACAACTGTTTCCATCTACGTACACGATGAGAAACTTCTTTTCACAACGAGTGACCCGGTCGGTAACAAAATCGACAGTACCGACTTTGCGTATTTTTCTGATTTCTCGATAAGGTAGAAAGTGGCAGGATTAAACAACAGTGAAACTAATTCCAGACCGATAGAACGGTGCGAAGGTGGCAGAACTCTGCATTACCGACTGTAACTATTTCGATGCAACGGTCGCTCTTTGGGTCCGTCAGGTATCTTTCAGATTGTTCGTCAATAAGGTAGAAAACGATGAGATTGAAGAATAGAGAAACGAATTCTATACCGATAGAACACCATTCGAACGCGTAGCAGGACTCTGAATTACCAACCAAAATTATTTACGATTCAGCGGGCGGTCCTTGGGGTCCACGTAGAAGTTTACTTCCAGTTTCAGCTGTCCTGGAACATCGCGTCAGGCCATCGTTCCACGAAATTGGATTTGGAAGCGAAAAAATAATAAATTAAAATAAAAATGACTTCCACGATAAATTTTGTGTGTTTTGGAATTTTAGTATCGCTCGTGATTCTGCAAGAGTGCGAAGCATTGAACAAATATTCGGAAGCGGCTAATAAACCACCTATAAAAAAAGTCAAAACGGAAAATGTGGAAACTCTGCCGACGTCCCTTCGAGAATTGGACAAACCCTATCGAATGGCCAAATTGAATCTTCTCTGGACAAAAGCGAAACACGTGAGTTTCAATTAAACAAAAATTATTTTCGAAGAAATAATGAATAAATAAATAAATTTCCAAAATAAAAATTGTTGTGTAAGCACTTTTTAAATTATGTGAAATTTTGTTGATTGAAGCGATTGACAGAAACGAAACTCAGGTCGCTGTTCAGCGACTTGAAAATTCATGACAAGGAGGAACTCGCTCACAAGCACTCGAAATCGGAAGGAAACGATACGGAAGGCTTGCAGGAAGCCAGACTCAGAAAGAAGCTCATGGGTACGGCTCGTTCCTTTTTTACAAAAAAAAATATTTCTCGAAATTCTCGAAAGAAATCGAATGCCAGAATTGAATTTGTGTTGATTGTAAAAAATTTCCAGGCATCATGAGCACCTACGGACTTTTGGAGCATTTCGCCGAGACGGACGATCCGGAATTGCTGAAGAGGCACAAAGCCCTCAACGACGGCGCCAACTACGTAGCCAAGAACGTCTTCGACGATCAGAGACTCAACAAGCTGTGGGCCAAGGCCGAGAGAGCCGGTTTCACACGTTGGTTTTTTTATTTTTTCGATCCTCTCGATATTTGTAATTTTTCTTTTGATTGATTAAATTTTTGTTTTTGCTTTATTTTTTTACAGACGAAGAACTGGAAGCTCTGAAACAAGAATTTACTCACCACCAGGACAAAGTTGACGAATACAAGAGCTTGTTGAAAGACGTCGAAGGCGGAGATCCGGATAAACATAAAAGTTTGTAAAATAAATTAATTAATTAATCAATTAAATAAATAAAAATAAATAAATAAACAAACAAAATTTAAAAATGTAACTTAAAAATAATTTTTTTTCTCGTCAATCAAAATAATTTGAAAAATTTTGCAGACAGCTTGACGGAGGATCACGATAGCTGGAACGAGATAGAAACTGCCGAAGATATGGAAAACGAAGTGCCCGGAAGCAAGAAAAAGCTTGATCACCTTGCAAAAGTTAATTTACTGAGGTACATTCAAAAATGACAATTTTCCTGAAAATAAATTGTTCAGTCGTGACGATAAAACGATGAAAAAAATATATAAATTTATCTAATTCTTGGTGTTTTCTCAGAGAAAAGCACATGGAGATAAAAAGCGGATACGATCAGCTCGAAGGACAAACCGCTCAGGGACCGGATCACAAAGAATTCGTCGAGCCAAAAGTCCAAGGCCTGTGGAGAATCGCGCAAAAAGCGAAATTTTCGACCGAGGAACTCGCTTCCCTAAAAGTAAACACCCTCACCAGTCGTCGATCAATTACTCAAATCCATTTTTTCAATTCATTATCATTCCCTCGGAATTAAATAAATTAATAAAATTAATTAAATAAATAAAATTACAGGAGGAACTTCATCATTACGAAACGCGATTGCTGAAGCTTCGTCATCTTCACACGGCGGCCGCGCTCGAGGCTGGAAACAATGGAAAGACTTACGATTTTGAAAACGCCACCGAAAATCACAAGATCAAAAAACACGCTCGAACGGTCGAAAAATTGCACAAGGATATCGAAGCCAGAATTTTGGAGAAACACACGGAATTGTAGATACCAAAAAAAGAACGTGAAAAAAAAATTTTAAAAAGAAAATGCCGCACAATCAACGTTTCACAATTGATTTTCCGTCGGTTTTCGAACGAAAAAATTTATTTAATTAATCACGAACAAATTATTGTAATTAATATTGATGTTACTCGTTAAGCGTTATTTTTCTAACATTTTATTATGAATAAACTAAATAAATTGTAATAACGAACGAAAACTGAGAATTTTATTCGATCTTCAACGATTTATTTATTTATTTTTTTTTTTTTTTAATGACCAGGCAACGTTCGTTGCATCGATGTTTCCATGGCAATGAGGTAGAGAACAGTTCCAAGCAGTTCCAAGCAATTTCTCCCAGCTATGGTCGAATCATAATCAACCTTAAAACGTCTGTGTGAACATTTTTAAATATATTTTTGACGAATAATAATCGTGTCCTGAAACTATTTTTCGTGTTTTGCATCTCACGAGTTAATTCACAAGTTTACCACGACAAAAATGGCCACAGCCATTCAAGAAAGAACCATTCCTTCGATGAACACTCTTGTCAAGTATGACAATCCGGTTTTAGTCGTGAAGCATCGTGATAAGGTAATTTTTTTTGCCAATTTAAATAACTAGAAAAAAAATATAATAATAATAATTGCAACGAAATTTATTTCGTTGTGTGATTTCAGCCGAGAAAAGATTCGTCCTCGACGAAGATAAAAAGCACAGCTTGCAAGATTCAAACGACGCCACCGACCGCCGATGTCAGACGCGAAACAGCGGAAATTTTGAACGCTATATTGCCGCCGAAGGAGTGGGAAGAGGACGGTCAAACGTGGACCCAACAGGTTTCCAGCACCCCGGCCACCAGATTGGACGTGATTAATTTGCAGGAACAGCTCGACATGAGATTGCAACAGAGACAGGCTCGTGAAACTGGTATATGTCCGGTCAGACGACAATTGTACACTCAATGCTTCGGTAATTGATTATTTTCTGTCATTGAAAATTTATTTTTCCCAAAAAAAAAAAAAAAAACCAATATGAGTAATTATGCAAAAAGTGGACACCACTCCAATTTTTTTAGTATTTCAAATTTTGTATGGAAAACACTCTCCTGAGTAATTTCATAATTGTACTGTAAGTGATTTAAAAATAACCCCAGAATCAAATGCTTCAAGGTTATTTGTTTTTTTTTTGTTTTCTATTCACTTTCTGCATAATTAATAAAGTATGAATGAATAATTAAATGATGGAAAATAAAATAAAAAATATAGAATTTTGGAAATTATAGACGAACTGATAAGACAAGTCACGGTTAATTGTGGGGAACGTGGTCTTCTTCTTCTGCGAGTCAGGGATGAGAGCACGATGACGATGGCCGCTTATCAGACGCTTTATCAAAGCAGCATTGCTTTTGGTATGCGTAAAGCGTTGCAGGTAAATTTTCCAATAATTAAAATTCGAATAACCGTCATTATTGTAAATTTTTGTGAGTCATTATTGTAAATTTTTAATTTTAAGACAAAAAAAAAAAAACAAAGAACAAAATAAATTTTCATAAATTATATTTTTCCAAGGCCGAGCAAGGACAGGAAGATTTGATATCAAACGCCGAGGAATTGAGATTGCAAAACGGTGAATTGGAACGAGCTCTGGCGGAATCGAGACAAAAATTCGAACAGGCCGAGAGACGAGCTGCCGAGTTGCTCGAAGCTGTGCAAAAAAAATTTACGGAGGAGATACAATTTTTGAAAAAAACTAATCAGCAATTGAAGGTGAACATTTCGTGGTTTTTCTTCATTTTTTTCATAATTAAAAACATTTTTCCATTGAAAAAATTCACTACAACGACTAATGTTACAATTATAACGATTATTTTTTCAGACTCAATTGGAAGGAATAATTGCGCCAAAAAAGTAGACACGGAAATCGAACGTCGTGGTAATTAGGAGGCTACGGATAAATAATAAAAATGACAAAGCCCAAAAAGATTTTTCGAGTCGATCGACTAATCTTCGAATTATTTTTTTTTTGTTTTCTCTTTCGTATTTCGTAATATGAATCCGATAACGTTTATCAGTGTGTCATATCGCTTACAAATACACGTGTCTAGCATTATAAAACTTATTGAATATTGCTTATTATTAAATTCAGCGAATCGGATCTGAAAACATCAAATATTCAACCTCACCGTTTAATATTTCTTTCTTTTTTCATTCACTTTTATTATTCCCCGTCTTATCTCCGATCAACTTTTCTCAACCGTACAAGCGATTCGACGTTTTTTTAAGATTTGTTTTCATTTTCATTCAATCATGCGAATGATTCGCAAATTAAAATAAAACAAATGCCTTCTCAATAAAATTAAATCCACTGTCTATCAGTAATAATTGTTTTTTTTTTTCTTTTTCCACAACAAAATCGCACGAGTGCCTTCATAAGGCCTTTATCGATTGTGAAAATCTGCTCTCCCTCACGCACAATCAAGCATAACGTGTGTCCCAATTGGCACTTCGAATGCTGCCCCGTATTAATTCTATCAATTAAATAAATTCATTTTTTTTTAAATTATTTTTTTTCTTCTATAATAATAATTTTCAATAAAAATAGCATAAAACGCATATCCGCATAATTTTCCATAAAAAATTAAATAAAATACATATGTATGTATACATGTGTGTAATCAATTCAATAAATTCCGTTTTTTTTTAACTATTTTTTTTTCTTCTATAATAATAATTTTGATGAAAAAGCATATAAAAATTATATTCGCATAATTTTCCATAAAAAATTGAACAAAAATAATATCTATATATATATATGTATTTCACGTTAATAAAAACGTAGATAACCGCAAGCTACAGGCATAATGGTCAAGGGATTAGCGACGACCGATCAATCAACTTCTTGGTCCCTCGCGCTTAATTATCATTCGCTTCGACAAAACTGCGAGATAAATTTCCCATTTATTTTAATACTTTTTTTTTTTCATTTTTTCAAATATATTTTTTTTGTCTTTATCGAACGACGACGTGCGTCGTTCGTATTGAATCGTACAACATCGCATCTACGACATATACAAATGTATTCAACAATACGAAGTCGTTACCATATGCAAAAATATTGTATAAGTTTTTTTATAAAATAATACTCTTACAAATTGTTAAGGCAAAAAAGACACTGTTGACACGAATTCGGGAATCGAGTCGAGTGCACGAGGCACCGGGGAGGGGGAGGGGGGGGAAGGGGAGGCCATCGCCGCGAACGAAAATTCGTCCGCGATTCGCAGCAGATTCGTCAATTGCGATTAAACTATATCGAAGGAATGAGACGGTGATTCGCACCCATAGTTATCACGGATTCATTGTAAAATTCAATCGCCCGCGAAATTTTTATTTCCACCGGCAAAAGTCTCTTTAAAAAAAAAAACAAAAAAGGCGACCCAACGAATTATCGTCACGATCATTAGCTACCTAATATTAAATAGGAATAAATTAAGTGTTTTTTCTTTTCTTTCTTTCTTTCTTTCTTTCTCTTTTTTTTTACATATCTCACGATTACACCTTCGATCGACACGTTCAACAAACTAGCGGCCAATTATTTTTGTAAATATATTTCGTTCGATTGATTTTTTTTTTTCATTATGATAATTATTATCATCGTAATAATTTTTTTTTTTTTCATTACAATAATTATTTCGTTATAATAATATATTTCAATTGCAATTTGTTTTTGAGTTCGGAAGTGTGTCGCAGAAGTTTCGTGGAAGATTCGATTTTGTTTTAAAATTCTTCATCGATATACAAATTGATCGATCGATCGACAGTTGAGAGTTTTAATCAATCGGATCTCATCTCATTTTTCTTCCATTCGAAATTCCATCGACACGGTGCAACTGGATTTATTTAATTCATCTTCGAGGAATGTGCAAATAATTTTCGTACAGTCGCGATTTCGACATCGATGAAAACGAAAAAAAATGTATTTTATAAACGACGAGTGGGGTGCATAAAAAATGTTTGTGTGCTTGGTCGGTAAACGAAACAAAAAATAATAATAATAATGATAATAAACTTTGATCAGCAATATGCATCGTCAGAAAAAAAAATAAAACCGAGTGGCAGGGTTATTATTTGTTTTTTTTTTCATATAAAAAACAAAATTCAACAAAAAAAAAAACTATTTTTAAAAAATCTGGTCTACCGCGCTTATTATATTCATTTTAGTGATTGTATTCACCAAAATTCATCGACAACCATCGAACCGCCACGCTTATTCGTAATTAACATCTATGTTTTTTTTTTTTTTTTCTATACAAAACTTGCGCACCAATCTTGTCGACGATTATTTTATTTATTTATTTAATTTTTTTATTGATTTATTTTTTCGTTTTTTTCAAATCCCTCGATCGGATTTTTTTTCAATTGCGTCCTTTCTTCGAGCGTTTCCGTTTCTTCTTCTTGGTCACCGTGGACGACGTGTTAGTCGATGTTTTCGCGATAATCGTCGAGTCCTGATTGGAACTCGTGATCACGAAAGAATCCGAACTCTCGTGAGCTACGTTAGTCGACGAATCCTGCACAGTTACTTCCTCGCTCTCGCTCTCGGCGTCACTCGCCCCAGTCTCGACTTTAATACCATCCACTTCCTCCTCGGCGTTACTCAACTCGAGAGAAATTATTTTCTCACGCAGAGTTTCGACCTGAGATTCGTCATTCAATTTTTATTCGTTGAAATTTTTTTTATCGATAAACAAAAATAGACGCGAATAAAATTTTCAAGCCCGATAAAACAGCGAAGAACTGTCCATCGATTATTTTGTAATTTCAATAATTCGACAGATTATTAATATTATCATTGTTATTAATAATAGTTAATTATTATTATTATTATTCGAGTGTTGTTATTGTTAAATTTTCGAGACATCCTGGACCTTGTTCACCTTTTGGACAAGCATGTTAGTGAGTTCAATTCGTGAGTTAGTAGTTTGCATGGTCGGAAATAAAATATTTTCGAAGAAAAAAAAATAAATAAGCGATTGGAAAAATAAATAAATAAATAATCAGTACAAACCCAGATAATTGTACCGACGTAAATTGTCCACGTTGTACCCCAGATTAGATAAGATTATTTGCTAGTTAACAGTGGACGTGTTACAGTGAAGCTCAAGGCAGTGTGGGTTGCATTCCAGGCATGAGTGTCGGAATCTTGTAACAAGACAATCCATCGTTAAATTAAATTAAACGAAAAAAAAAAAAAAAAAAAAAACAAGAACACACGTAATATAATTTTTGTGAGATCGAGTTTTATTTGTGATGCGTGCGACATGCGAGAAGCCAAAGTGCACCGAACAGAGAGACATGCATTAATAATGAACGCGGAAAAAAATTGGGACAATTTTTCGTTGACTCGTAATTAAAAAAAATAAAATTTTAATTTATCGCGAAAATTTAAAAACGAATAAGAAAAATTTGGGGTCGGATTTGGTGAGACAAAAAATAAAAAGAACGCGCTAGGGAATGGTGCAATGTCTCTTTGGTGTGCGAGACGGATTTATCGGGAGATTGGTGCAGTATTTTTTTTTTTTTTTTTAATATTTAAAATATTTTTTTTTTTTGTAAGGTTTGGATTTTTTTTTCTTTTTTTTTTTTCAATTTGAATGATCTACTACCTCACGCTCAATGAGCTTCTCGACGTATTCGACTGTACGGACCCGACGTTCCCCGGTCACCTCGTCGAGATACTCCTCAGTGCGGCGAGTTACCTTCTCGTCCACTATTTTTTCAGATTCGCGAACGGCTTTCGGGGGTCCGAGTTTGCTCCTAACCGCAAGTTTCGGAAAATCCGCGCTAGACGGCCGTAACGCAGTGAACTATAATGAAATTCGGGACAGACAAAAGAACAAGCCTTTTGTTTTTAACGATAACTTATTTTTTTTTTTTTTTTTTTTCGAAATAAAATTCTTCAAAAATTATTTTTTCCTTTGAAAATTATTTTTTTTTCTTCTTCTGATTTTTTTTTAAATTTCACGTCGAAGTGGAGGACGATTTCGCACGGTTATGGTCAATCTGGACAAGCCTTTTGTCTTTACAATTTTTTTTTTTTTTTTTTTGAATTTCTTCAATTTATTTCAACCTTAACAATTTTTTTTTTTATTTGGATTTTTTAATTGTTGATTTTGAGTTGAAGTGAGAAGGTTTGGCACGGTTATTGTCAGTCATAGAGCCTCATTGCGTATTTTTAAAAAACAAACATTAACAACAACAACAACGAGCAATTAGTAACAATCGGGTTATGGTAAGAGATATTTCGACATGAACAAATTCAGGGTTAATTTGATTATTCGTAGAACGTTATTGAAATAAATAAATAAATATAAAAATGAATGTTTGGTTGTTAGAATCGATTTGCCCGAGACTGAAAGCGTAGAATTCGTCGATTATACCTCACCTCGTTTGTTTTTTCATGATCCGACGAACGTTCCAGTTCTATCGATTCCTGAACCACTTCCGATTTGTTCGACGTGTCCATCATCTCGCTCATTTTTTTTATAACTATCTGGGCCTGAAGCGCGTCCTGTAACACGATGAAACAATCGATATTGATCGACAAAATGCACCAGGGTTGCTTTTTAATAAATAATTAATTTTTTTCAATCCTTAGCTGGAACACTGGGGTCCAAAAATCCCCCCCAAGAAAACTTTATCCCAATTCAAGGCTGATTTATTTTCTAAAAGAAGAGTATTTCGAGAGTGTCCGGTCCAATTTTTAGATTGAAATAATGAAAAATGGGAGAGTTACGCTTTTTTTCGGTGAAAATCGCAAATTTTATGATTTTTTCACCTACAAAATTTTTTTTTTTTTTGCAAAGTAAATATTGAACTTGGACTGAATAACTTATGGCGTCTCTGAAAGGGAGCATCGAAGAATATATGAGAATTTTTCCAAGTAAAAAAAAAATAGTTAGTCACTCGCAGCGAGCTTTTTTGCGACCTCGGGGCCAAAAAGACCCCGGGGTCGCAAACGCGTGCCCCCTAAAGGTCGAATCGGACATGAAAAAATGAATAACCCTCGAATATCCATTTTTTCGTTGATAATAATATTTATTTGTTCGTCAATAATAATATTAACCTGTTCGAGAGACTTCAATCTGGCTTGTCTCCAGGCAGCACGTTTTTCGGCCCTCAGAGCCCTCTGCTCGGCCGGGCTCAGATGACTTTCCTCGTCGTCGTCCGATATCAAACCCTAACACAAATAAAAAAGAATAAAAAAATCATTCTTATCATTCACAAACGCGTAATTTCGAAAAAAAAAAAAACAAATTTTAGAGTTTAAAAAAAAAACGTGAATTAAATTTCGTTACCTCTTGTATCATTTTTTCTTTGAGCCGGCGTTCCGCCTTGGCCGTCCTGACGGTGCTCGGCAGACCCTGCAGAGAGGGCAGTGAACTTCGCGAGCTCAATCGGCTACTGCAAGGTCAATGGATTCATGCATACTGGCCCGGTCGTAATTCAACAATTTCTTTTTTTTTTTTCGTTTTTTCAAAATATTATCGTTATCGGTAATTCATTTGTTTTATTTGTTTCGTTAAAAAAGTACAAAAGCGACGAATTGTACAGAGGCAAAGACGGATACGCGGACATAGAATTTGTTTTTTTCTTTTTTTTGCCTATCCGTTGAAATACTTGCGTTGTAGAATAAGAGAATAGAGAATAGCCTACGTGTTAATGAAAATTAAAAAAAAAAAAAAGAAATAGAAAAAAATATATATATATATTTTTATATTTATATTTATAATTATATGTATATGTATGTATGTGTATAAATATTGCAACGTACTACACAGTGCCATCGCCTCTTAACCACAACTACAACCGACCGATGATTACGATTACCTTCGTTCCACGAATAAAAATGTATTGTTCTTATATTTTTTTTCTTTTTTCTTTTTTCTTTCATTTTTTTTGTCGAAACGCTTCTCTTACAAATTATATCCGCCGATACGGAGCATCCCACTGTCAAAAAATAGATCCGTTTTTTATCCCACCGGTTAATCCATTCGCCATTAACATTTTTTTGTGCGACTATATATATATAATGTGCATCAAGCGTAAGCGTAGGGATGTTTGTGTGTGTGTGTGTGTGTGTGTTCGTACAATTTGCAAGCATGTTCATCGTCCTCCCTCGAAAAAGCCTCAATTAACCGTGACGTCCTGATGAAGGCACATGTGCTTCCACAAATCATACGCGAAAGACGAAAAAAATACGGAAGAAAAAAAAACGAAACGAAAAAAAAAAAAAAACATATGTATAATAAAATAAAATTAAAAATAAAACATATGTATAATGAAAAAAAAAAATAAAGTAAAAATAAACATATATATATATATATATATATATAAATATATAATTATCAACATCTAAGCGAGATAAGCATTTGCATTCGGAAAAAAAACGTTTAAATATTTATGTATAAAAGTATATTTACATGGTACGAAATAAATGATAATTAAAACGCAACCGTATTACATCGTCTCCGACAGGTGGCACTGTATTATTTTTCATATTTTTATTTTTTTTTTGTCTGGTAAAACATGTTGAATGGAAAAATGGGAAATAAGAAAAAATAAAATTAATGAAACATGCAATTCAAAACGTTTATATCGGGTTTCATGATTGTGAGAATTTAATGTTAATTACAAAACACGTGTCATAATACTTGAAACGCGAATTTATAAATTACTATGACGTATCGCGAGTCGTGAGACGTCGAAGGAATAAAAATAAAAATAAAATAATAATAATAATTTATTTAATAAAAAAAAAGTCTGATCAGTGACCACGTGTAAGCTGCCTGTGCGAATAGTCAAGCGTGTACGAAATCGTAATTATTAAATATCGTTCCTTCCGAATTAATACTTCATAGAAAGAAAAAAAAAAAAAAAAAAAAAAAACTTGTCGGAAAATCTGTATACACTAGATACATAGATACATATGTACAGAGAAGGAACGGCAAAGAGGTAGACAATCACGTTTGAATCTCGCGTAGACTGAAAAACAATAAAATAAAATAATAATAATAATAATTAAAATCGATATAAAATAATCGTGGACGTTGCGAATCCGCGTCGCCTGATAAAATTGTTTAATTCGTTCGTTCGTGTCAGTCTCTTGTCGATAGTGTAAAAAAAATTTTGCAGAGAGATATAAATATATGTATTTAAAAAGTGGGAAAAGAAGAAGAAGAAGAAGAAGAAGAAGAAGAAGAAAAACCCTGAACAAATAAAATCGCCGAAGGGGAGGAATTTCGCTTGCCTGGGAATTTACAAAAAAAAATTCGTCTATCTGGCTTACTTAGGTCTTCTATTATCCTGATCTTCCAAAGCGTCCTCGGACTCTTCGAGGCCCTCCATCTCGTCGTACTGGGCCCACGACTTCAACTCGTCTCTCGTCAGTGTCGCTATTTTTTTTTCTGCAAATGTTCAAACAATTTAACACACAAAAATTCGTGAACGAAATTCGTGGATGCAAAAAAAAAAAAAAAAAAAAAAAAAGAACAAAAATCGAACAAAAACGAAAAATAATTTACCTTCTTCCTGCTTCATCTTTTCCACCTCGTCCTGGCTCAGGAAACTGAATACTTTGTCTGAAATTTAGTAACAACGAATGACAATGATGAAATTAATTCGAAATGACATCGAACAATCACAACAAATTGATTTATTTATCGAAGAGAAAGAAGAAGAAGAAGAAAAAAAAACACGAATTTTTTCTCACCTGGTTTTGGCGATGGTTTCAAATGTTCCTCGACGGCATTTTCGAACAGTCTTTTTCTATCGCTGACTGTCATCTTGGCAGGAGCCGGCGTCGGCGATGGCGACGGTGAAGGCTGTATCGTGCATCGTATTGTTTTATTTTATTTTCTTTTATTTTTCATATATCAAGGAGAGAGTTGTTGATCCGGTTGTTCAACCATTTTCCAGCGAATTTTGAGGATGATTTTTTTTTTTTTGAAGCCTTGTTGTGAGTTACCAAATGATTTTTTTGGACTTGAAAAACATTCTCACATATACTTTGATACTTCCTTCGAAAGTTACCACAGAACATTTGATTCAAATTTAATATTTACTTTGCAAAAAAAAAATGTTGAAGGTGAAAAAAAACCAAATTCACGACTTTCACCAAAAAAACGGTGGATTGCCACCTGTAAATGCCCGAACAACAGACAAACTCTCCCCTCAATTCGCCTGGTCTTACTCAAAGCCAAATTAGGTACGATAAAGAACGATAATAATAATAAAAAAAAAAAAGAAATAAAAACATAATACGATATAATTCATATTATTATTATTACTAATATTAGTTGGGACTGGAAATTCAGAACGAGCAAAGTTCATAAAATCAATGAAATCTCGAGCCCCATCCTCATTATTATTATTATTATCATTATTATTATCCTGATATTTTGTTACTTTGTTGAACTTTCCAAAATCATAATATGATATAATTCATATTATTATTATTTTTATTATGATTATATTGGTTGGGAATAAAAATTCAGAACGAGAAAAGTTCAGAAAATCAATGAATTTTCGAGCCCCATCCTCATTATCATTATTATTATTTTTATCATGATTTTTTTGTTACTTTGCTGAACTTGGAAAAATATAATATTATTATTATTATTATTATTAGTATTTTCAGTATTCGTTGGGACTGGAAATTCAGAACGAGTCAAGTTCATAAAAAACAATGAATTTTCGAGCCCCATACTTATTATAATGATTGTTTTGTTACTTGGTTGAACATGCCGATGAGAGAGACCCACCTCAACCACAAACTTTCCATCGACAGAACGTGCAATCTGTCGTTTGTTAGAGTAACCCGAGTTACCGAGTCGTTCCCCCGTGCACTCGGGACTGGTCAGAGGTGTCGGAGGAAGTCGGAAACGCGAGGCATACGGTTTAACGGAATCGTTAATGCAATTTCCAATGGCAATGTTACCGGACGAACGATAATCGTTTGATCTTTCGTGAACGGATTGCGGACGGTCTTTCATTATCGAACGATATTCGTTCGGACGGTATTGAAATGTTTTCGACGTGATCGGATTCGTTATGGTTTCGGTGGATGTGGATCTGTAGGGAGTGGGTAGTGTGGCGAATGTTATGCTGCGTTTTGGAGTGTTCGAACATTTTTTTTTCGGCGATGGCAGAGTTTGGGAATGAGATGATGGCATGTCGAGATTCGTCGTTGTGGAATTCGAGTGAGACGGATAATCGGAGGTGGTTGGGGTTATCGGTGAGGAGGGATAATCCACGGATGTCCCAGTATCCTCTCTGCTTATTGGCTGGGGTTTCGAATCAAATGGAAAAAAAAGAAAACAGCGTGGGTTAGTCAGAATTTGTTTTTTTTTCTAAAAGAACAAAAAAAAAATTGAAAAAAAAAAAAGAAAATTATGCGTGTTACGGAAAAGCGTGAAGGGATTCGATTTATATTCGCACACATCTCGAAGGGGCAGATCCGAAAGAAAAAAATTATTTTTTAATTAATATTATTATTACTGTTATTATTATTATTATTATTATTATTTTTAGTCAATAATTTATTTCTCCCTTTGCTTGAAGTTTTGAGTTTTGAAAATATCGTTTTTAAATTGGATTTGCACATTTAACATTTTTCTGGAATTGTGTGGAAACGTTCTTTTCATGGACTTTGTTTTTTTATTTTTTTTATTTTTTTTTATTTTTGGGAAAATTGGTTCATCGATTTGTTCCTTTTATTTGGACACTAGATTTTTGGATAAGTTTTTCAGTTTCAGATCGTAGGATTCTTCATTTGGCTCAATTATTCATTATTATTCATTTTGTTTTTTTTTTTTTTTTTTTATTCCTGAAGCTAGAATTTTTTTTATTTCTCAGATGCGAATCGGTTTGTATATAATATTTTTCCATGGAAATTTTAGGGACCGCAGACAGTTGAAAAAAATTGTTCAACGCACCTCGATAGACATACTTTTAAATAAAAAATACTTGAATGAGATTGAACAAATAGTTTTTGAGATAATAAATTCCGACAAAAAATTCGCTTGTTTTTTTGTCTTTTGCCTTCTCGAATGTGCCCCTTCAAAGCAATGCCTCGCAAACTAATAAGTCCCTCGTTCAACCCCCCCCCCCCCCCCCCCTCACCGCCACGTTTACCAATCGCAAACGTAAGGTGCTTGTGACAAAGCATGGTTTTTTATTATTTTTATTTCTTTTTTTCCAATTTCTTTTTTCCGATCATCTCGCTCGAGCGAGAAAATTAATCAAACAAAAAAATAATATGAAAAAAACGTCATTCTCGCGAATTACATTATTCAAAGATAAAGTCGATTTTGTCAAGAGAAACCCCATCACACCTTTCACAACAATCCAACTAATGTCGCAATAATGAAAATGCTCACAATAATCTCAATATCAACATGTGGACTCTTTTTTTTATTTATTTTTTTTCGTTATTATTATCTCGCAGTTAGATAAATATTATCTTATTCAATAATTTGTAATAATATATAAACATCTGGTCCAGTAGAGTTATATCAACATATAACATGTATAGAAAATTTATAGTTACGGTACATTGATTTTATTCCTCATTTAATGATATGGGTTTGTTTTTTTTTTTTTGTTTGTTTGTTGGTAAATTTATTTGTGTGTGTGTGTGTGTTTTTTTTTCTGTGTAACAATGAACATTATAGATTTTTCTCCATCCAATCTTCTTCTCTTTTTTTTCGTTTTTTTTTCTTTCGATCGAAAAATTACGTTGAGATTTCTTTTGTTTTCGCGTCTCGATCATAAATGTTGCACTTATTTTTTTTTCTTCTTCATCATTATTTAGTACACGCTGACGATCGTATAATTCGATATTATTATTATTATTATTATTATTATTATTATTATTATTATTATTATTATTATTATTATTATTATTATTATTATTATTTATACACCACTGTCGTCAATAAAATAAATTTGTTATCTTTTTGTTTATTGTGTGTGTTTTTTTTTTAACGGTTTTCACACTGTGCTCAACACGAAAACCGACGAAGATATATTCGTCACGTTTAATTTTGTCTGTCGCGGAATTAATTCGCGTGGAAGCCGCATCGTCACGGAGATCGACGCCAATATCATTCAGGAACATTTCAACGAAAGGCGCGTCCAATTTTCCCGCGCGTTCAAAAAAATTCGTAATCGTTCGATCGTAAATTACGAATGATTCGTACCGAGCGGATTTAATCACGGATGAGGTTGCATCGAAGATCAGCCACACCGGGGAGATTCATTTTTTCGACTTGTGTGTCTCAATATCTCGCGATTCAATTTTCAGTCAACTCTCAACGGTTGAACCGATTCAACCGAAAATCAACGGAAAAATATGTTTTTTTTTTAAATTATTTTCTGGTTTTTTTCTTCTTTAACAATCCTCACACGTGTCTATGTCTCCCTGTCTGTGTGTATACGTTGGTTTTTCTTTTTTTTTTTAAGTTTTTCCTCGCCTAACTACCTATCACAGAAACATGTTCATTCATCGGCCAACATTTTTGCAAATCAACCGCGCAACGTGAAAAACTAAATCAAAATTAATTAATTATTTACACATAGTCACCGACCGTTAACCCTTCGAGGTCACCAGGGGTCAAAATGACCCGAAACGCAACGAAAAATGAAAATTTTCCATGCATCGATGATTTTTAACCCCTTAATAATTTTTTTTCTCGCTATTGAAAATTCGATGAAAATTTTGTTTTTCGTGATATCCTCATTCCAAATCGTTCGAACCAATATCCCGAATTTTTCATGAGTCGTTCGCAACGATATTTAGTTAACGTGAAAACTCTTCGCTTGAAATTTTAAGAAAACAAAGAAGAAAAAAAAAAGAAATAAATTCGAGACGATTCGAGTCGCGAATTTTGTATCGATTTGACGATTGGCCGACGGATTTCGACGATCATTATTATTATTATTTCTATATTCTTTTTCATCTTCGCTTAACGCTTATCAATGGCAGTAACGGTAATAAATAGAGCAACAATATGATTAATAACTGCGTAACAATTATACATTGTGTATGTGTGTGTGTGTGTGTTTTTTTTTGTTTTTTTCTTCTCTCTCTCTTTTGTTCTTGTTTTCAGTATTTTATTTATTTTTTGTTAGGGGGTCGGGCGGAAGGGAGGAGCACAATGATTAAATGCGAAACGTCGACGGACGATTACGACGTATCCTCGGGTTTGTATTTTTTTTTTTTTTTTTTTTTTTTTTTTTTTACTAGCCGTGAGGTCGCACGGTTCTGGGCGGACGCGTGCGGTCAAACGTGGACTTGTTCGAGGACGCACGAACGACTCACTCTTGTCAGAGGCCGGCCAGACTCGAACCGTCAACGTCCATCGTCTGCGAACACGTGAAACACGTCTCTTTTTCGACACTCTTGACGACAAAGAGAGAAAGAGAGAGAGAGAGAGGCATGCGTCACTAACAACACACCGACATGTACTTTTTTTTTTTTGTTTAAATCTTTTTTTCAATTTTTTTCTTTCATGCGCCATTTAGATGATGAGTTCGATTGTGAAACGACAATTTTGAGGGGTTGGGGGTGGTGTCGACGACGGGGAAGAATGAAAAAAAACAAACAACGTCATTGCGGATATGTCGAAATTTGATTAATTCTTTTTTTTTTTTTGTGAATAAACACACAGGTTTATTTTTTTTTTCAGGAATTGTTTTCGAATTAATTTTCGATGCTTCCAAATCGGGGTACCGCCTGCTTTCGCGTTCTAATAAATTTTCAACATTTCCCTTGACAAATGCGACATCAATCCTTAAATTATTTTCAGACACGTTTATTATTTATTTTATTATTTTTTTTTTTGTTTTTCATTTTTTGGTTCAGTTTCGTGGGAATTTTGGGGGACGAGGGGGGGGGGGGGGGGTGGAGGTCACGTGTATCATACAGTTTGAGTTTGCGAGGGACGTTGGTGAGAGGAATTTAGCATTGGTGCGCCGCCGCGAGTGAGATTCGGCATCGCCGGTGCCTTGTGGGACAGAGATCGAGTGCACAACATGCCGGGATGATTAATCCGTGACGACGAAAATTATGTTTTCTATTTTTCGAAAAATCAAACGACCACGTGAAGATGTTTATCGATTCGAAAAATAAAATTTTCATCGATCACAGAAACATTAAAAATGTTTTTTTAATATTTTTCAAATACTAAATAGCAAAAAAAAAAAAAAATTCACCACACAAATAAACCGAAAGTCTACTTTACTTTTTCTTTGGGGAAAAAAACGAGTACCGATCTTTGTGGAGATTGTTTTTTTTTTCTTTTCGAACTTATTAAAAGTATTTTACATGCGTTAAATAATTTTTTTCAAAATTTTTGTTTCAAGAACAAAAAAATTGGTAGGGAGTAATAATTTGGGCGAGAAACAATTCGATCATGCATTGCTAAACGTGCCTACAAAATTTATCATTTTTATTATTTTATTGTTCGGTGTTATTATTATTATTATTTTTTTTTTTTTTTTGTAACTTCTGGATCAGCCAAAAAAAACTGTTTTAGTTGTAAAAATTTAAGTTTAAACGGAACATTCTCGTGAACGTGAACAATGATACAGGGATAAATGAATAAAATTCGATACTCACAGTGGGATTTTGCGGTGCTAGGGTGTGTTTGCTCATGACGATGGTCGTGGTTTTGGGTTTGGTGCCGCCGGGTGATTTTGGTGGGGCTAGCATGTCGACCGGGCTATTCGGTTTATTCACTAGCGACTCTGCAGCCCGAACTACGTCCAACACCTACACGCAGCCACATTTTACTTCGGTCAAGCGTTTATACATTTTTTTTTTTTTTTTTTTTTTTCAAATCATTATTTTTTCTCTAGCGTCTTCCAAGACTCTAAATCCATGGTTTTTCTAATTATCTACGATACTCTATTCAAGCATTATTAAAAAAAAATACATATTTTTCAAAATATAGATATATTTTTAAAGAAAATCTAAAATTTTTTGTTATTTTTTAAATATTTTTTTTAGAAATATTTAAATTTTTTTCTTCTTTTAAACATTTTTTTTTGGATACTTTATTCAAGCATTACTCAACAAAAATATTTTTCAAAAATATATATATATATGTTATATATTCTTGAAGTATAAAGAAAAATATATATTTGAAAAAAAACATTTGTTTAAAAATATTTTTAAAAAAATCTATTTTTCCACATTTTATGATGTGTGGAAATTATATATATATAGATTATTTTTTTTTCGTACCTTTTCGGGGGTGGATTTTTCACGTTGTTCGACGAGTGCACGTTCGCGTTCCTCTTCCTCCCAAGCCACGAGTTCGGCTTTCATCTCCTGTTCCTGTCTCAACGTGGCCGCGTCCTCGTCGTCCCGATCCAAACTCGATATGCTCTGCGACAACGATTTCAAACCGTCCGTGAGGGAATCTTTGCGTTCCTGCGATGTTTTCGAAGCCTTGGAATCCCGTCCGCCTGACAACGTCAATATGTGTTCCACCTCGTTCTTGTCGTAACCCTTGCAAACCACGAGGGTTATCTCGTTGCCCGAACAACGAAGAATGTTCACAGCTTCCTGATGCGTCGCACCGAGCAACGATGTGCCGTTCACTTCCAGCAGTCTCATTCCCACCTGGAGTTGACAAATATTGTTGAGTAATGATTTTTTTTCTTTTTTTTTTGGTTTTTTTTTTCGTAGTAGCTGTTTTTTTTAAAGCTTTTTTTCGTTCAGCTTTGGAGACGCAAGAGCTTTTTTACCTTTTCTTCCGTCCCCAAAGCTAAAAAAACCCAGAAACGGTTGATAAATATTCTTTTTATTGATTTATTTATTTAAAAAAAAAAAAGAATATTTATTAACTATTTTCGCTGAAAGGTTGCGACTGATGGATCTCTGACAATGTGAAAGATTGGACGATTAGAAATATTATACAAAGCGAGAATACTAAAAAAAAAGCATCTTAGAAGGTGCACGGGGGTCTTTTGGACCCCGAGGCTTGAAAAAAGCTTCCAGCAATTAACCAATTGATTTTTTTATAGACGATTTTTACGGAAAAAAATCGAAATATCCCCATTTTTCATTGTTTCAATTTGAAAATTGAACTGGACACTCTCGAATAACTCTACTTTCAGAAAAAAAATAGCTAGATGGTTGGAATTAGGATTGGTTTGGTTTGGGGTCATTTGGACCCCAGCGGACAGTTAAGGGTCAACTTTAAATACGTTTACTGACAAAATAAAGCAAAAATAGATTGAAAAAGAACATAAACGTACCTTTAATCGGCCATCACGTCTGGCAGCTCCGCCGGAATTAATTTTCGAAATAAATACACCCTCGTCCGTGTGATCAAGAGGATTGCCTCGCTGTCCTCTTAAACCGCCCTTTATGTGCATTCCCAACTTCTCGCTCGGTTCTTTCACAATCACGAGTTCCTACAATTAAGAAAAAAAACAATGTTAGGACCTTTTTTTATTTATTTATTATTATTATTTTTTTTTTAATGATAAAAAAATCGTCGTTTCGCGACGCTATCGAAATCTCAATGCTTCTCGATTCCGTCGGATCGACGCAGCCAGAAGTAACAGAGACGACGAAAAAAAATTCATAAAAAAAAATCAAAAAAAATGTCCAAAATATCCAACAAAAAAAAAAATCTAATGATCGATCGATCGATCGATCGTGCAACTGTGCTGCGGCAGTGAATAATTTTTCCATTTCGTGTCGGTGAAATCGTCTAAAAGTTCATCGAGAGATCTATCAATCGGCGTTCAAGCACACAAAGCTCTTAAAATTAAGCGATCGATAAAATTACCAGAGTCGTTCGAAAATTATTTGATCAAGCATCGACTAAAGCGTATCGGCATCGGAGATCTAATTGCAAACCTCGTGAAAAAATTTCGTTGCAATTACGTTCACGTGAGATTATACATGATGCAACGAAAATTCGAAGAAACGAAAAAAATCAAGATAAATAAATTTGAAAAAAAAAAAATAATAATAATTTGCACGAAGCGTTGAGAAATTGTCGGGTTTTTTGGTACTTACTGTAACCGGGATGTACTCTATTTCGACCAGCTTGTTGGACAATTTTACAACAACATTTTGTTAGGTTGTAAGAACCGCAAAGAGTCGTTTTACGGAGATTATATTTAAAAAAAAATGAATTTTTACAGAAATTTTGACATAAAAAATGTGAAAAAAATAAAAAAAATGGTCAAGACGTAAAAAAAAAATTTTTTTTTAAATATTACTGACAGAAAAGTCGTGAAAAAAATGTTTTTTTTTTTGGTATCTCGATTATAAAAAATAATTCAAATAAATCTTTTGAGGTCATGCCAAACGATCTGTCATCGAAAAATAGCCACCGGAGTGCCGATTATTGGGAATGAGAGAGCACGATACCGACGATTACGTACGAGACGGACACACACACACGAAAAATAAAAATTCAAAAGTTATGCTCGATCGAAAAAAAAAACCAAGTTAAGAAAAAATAAAACAGACAAAACTGTAGTGATTCGCTCGTGCGTTACGTGGCATACGGCAAAAGCAACTAATCGTACCACGCGAAAGCCAAAACAACGAATTGTGATAAATATGCTTCGTGACAAAATCGTGACTCATTGAAAAAAAAAAAAAAGGATTTCCAAGATCGATGTAAGTACCTGATAGCTCTCCGGCAGTGGATCGTGCTGAACCGTGAGAACTATGGAATCGCCCGGTCTCAACAATTCCATAACGGCTTCCTGATGCGTAGCTTTTGTCACGTCTGTACCATTTACTTTCAATATTCTGTCGCCCATTCGCAATTTACCCGATTTCGCGGCTATTCCACCCGGTACAACCTAAAAAAAAATACATACATTCAACCAAAAATATATCTTTGTATAAAAAAATTGTTATTTCAATTTTTTTTTTTTTTTGAATATTTTTATGATTAATTGTGTGTACGAACGTGTGATATAAAAATTCCGGGCTCTTTGGCGCCGAAGGGCGTGCAGAAATGATCGGTTCCACCGATTATACTGAAACCCAACGATCCTTCCTTCATCAGCACGACATCCTGCGAAATAACATTTTTTTTTAATAACACATTTCATCTTGTTTTTCTATTTTTTTCTGTATTTTTTTTGTTTTTGCGTACGAGCATGACGGCAAGTCGCTTCTACTGTGTTTTTTTTTTTTTTTCATTTTTCTAACAATCGTGGCCCAGGAAAATACTATGTGGGGATCGGAAAGGCGGGAATCGGTAGTGAGTTCGAGTGAGAAGATGGTGCGTGAACGGGATCTATCGAGAAAAAAAAAAACAAGTGCACGATTTAATTTTGTGCGACAGTGCGACAGATTTCACTCGTGTTCGTGTGGATCGCACGAAAAAAAACGGTTTAGGGGTCGAAATTCAACGCTAAATGAACGGTCAATGCTAAAAATATTCAATAGAAGCAATATGGAGTTTTTTTTTAATTAAAAAAAAAATTATTACTTTTATTTTTTTTTTTTAATTTTTTTTTTTGAAAAATCTGTCACAATGTTTTTCGAGCGATGAGACCAAGCAGCGTTCGACCGATAATAACAAAACGTCGACACGATTTTTCGACCCGTGATCCTCCGCGGGTCGTCCCATACAGTGAAATTCATTTCGTTTAACGATAGGTCCGAGAAAAAAAATCAAATACTTTATTCTACTTACCTATTTCCATGCCAGAGGATAAGCACTCGATATCGATTTTCTATTTTTTTTTTTATTTCGCCGTTATTGAACGTTTTTTTCGACAGATTAACATTGTAATTGTGAGTACGGTTATGACGAAGAAGAGAAAATTATGAAACACGGATGCGGTCAAAGATCCTTCTCGTTGCGACAGAATTGCAAATAATCTAACCAAAAATGTTTAAATTCATAAAATTCTATTTTGAACAATAATAAAAAAAAAAAAAAAAGGTTGCAAGGCGAAAAGACGATTCCGTATCTCAGAGAATATTTCGAGCCTGACTGACAAAAATAGATAATACATGCCTGACAACAATCATACTGAAAAAAAATGAAAAAAAAAATAATAATAATAATAATAATCCAATAATTTATCATTTTAAATATTTCAAACGACTGTTTTGTTCTCTCGTGTTTATCTTCGTTACATGGAAATAAGCGAGAAAAGAAAATCAAATGGAAAAAAAAATATATATATATATATATATATATATACAATAGCCGTGAAAGACGTGCTCGTTCAGCGACCAAAAATATTTACGAGACCGTAATAAAAAAATTAAGAAAAAAACCTTTTTTCAAAAATCTCAAAAATAATTCACAAAAAAAAAACAAAAAACAAAAAAAAAACCACACGTATATACAATTTTGGCACGGATGAAGGGATCGAAAGCCGCGACATCTACACGCCAAACCCAAGAAAAATGTGCGTACGAATTATGACTCAGGATGGGAATAGAAAATGCAAATAAATTGGCAAGTGTTGCAAAAAAAAATAAATAAATAAATAAATAACTCATGTGATAAAAAAAAAATTCTCTGTTGCTCATTTTTTGCTCATCTCTTCTATCATAAAATGTAATAAAGTGTCAAGTGTTGCAAATAAATAAATAAATAAATAAATAAATAAATAAATAACTCATGTGATCAAAAAAAAAATTCTCTGTTGCTCATCTTTTGCCCATTTCTTCTATCATAAAATGCAAATAAAGTGGCAAGTGTTGCAAACAAACAAACAAATAAATAAATAACACGTGTGATAAAAAAAGATTCTATGTTGCTCTCTTTTTTTTTCAAATTTCTTCTATCTACGCGGAGGGGTGTGGTTGGGGGGCCCACGTACCTCGATGATGACTGGTTCCACGAGATGATTGTCGGTAACCCGTGTGACAACGGTCTCGGTGAGTGTGCTCTTAGTGATGGTCTCAGTGACTTTACCGAGAGCGGTCGGAGCCGGGGGAAAATTAACATCGCCGACGGGCAATTCGGGTTGTTTGATGGTAACGGTGACGACGGGGCCCTGTTGGGATTCCGGGGAGGGCGAGGACAACGCGGAACGCAGGAAACGCGGGGGAATCATGGCCTGAAATTCCTCGTTGGTGATTGGCTTCGGTACCTGTATGTCCTCGTGTGGCGAGCCCGATCTTTCGTCCGCACGCGGGTCGACGTTCGTCGCGCCCGTAGGCCGACCGATTTCCGTCATCGACAGTCCGACCGATGATCTGGGGGCCGGTTGAGGATGAAGACTCGTCGTTGTTTCCGGCGTTGTGATTTTATTCGCCGACGGTTCGGCTAAACCGTTCATTTTTGGAATTCCATTGAAGGTCTCGGATTTGACGATCTGTTGAGAAATCGTGGAAACGGGTGGAGGAGGCGGCGGTGGCGGCGTGTTCGACGACGTGGGTGAAGGTGATAGTAATTTGTCGGCGTCCATGGAACGACGATACGTCGCCAGACCCGGTCTGTTGGCCATGTAACTGTTGGCGTTGTACAGACCGGTGTAAGGACGCGGTGCACCGCTTATCAAACGCGGTGATTTTTCCGACGGTGTTATCGGATGCGTAGCCGGATTTGCCTGGGACAACGGAATGTCACGTTCCACAACCAAACGCACGAATCTCTCCAGACCCGTCAACATTCCCACAGCTTGTTCGTGCTTCGCTCCCGTCATTTCCACGCCGTTTATCTGATACGCGGGATAACGAAAAAAAAAAAAAAATAATGTAGAATATTCGTTTGAATATTAGTAAATTATGATTTTAGTGCGAAAAAGAGTTTTCCTGGCGGCCGAAGGCGAGTATATTTCAATCACGGGAGTCAAGAAATTGTTTTTTTTTTTTCGCACGAGTGTCGTAGAGATTTTTATGGCACAGGGTGTGGAAATGTGGTTTGAAGCGAACCAAGTGAGAGTGAAAACCTAACTTTTTCGTACAGCGTTTCGTAAAATAAATTGTTTGGAACACAAGGCGTGGGACTCGAAATTTAGAATGATTAGAATTCAGAAGGGAGTGAATTTCGAACGTGCAGGGCTTCGAGGGACAGTTTTACGAACGGTCGCGATGGAGAATGACATTGTGAACGAATCGTCGAAAATTCAGAATTACATTGAAACGGTTTTTTCGACATTTACCCGACTTTCGAGCTTTCCCACGCGTTTATTATCAAAGTTAGGTGTATATAGTTGGTGACGTTTTTTGCGGGGAATTCAATTCTCTGTAATATTGTTTATGTGAAGTTTTGGTGTATGTAGCGTTGTTTGTCCAGCGTTTGGACGGGAAGTTAAAAATGCATTGATTTTCGCATTGTTTTTGCCTTCTCGGCCAAACGCTGGATAAACAACGCTAGGTAGATGAAAAGTTCATATAAACAATGTTGTAGAGGATTGAATTTCCTATGATAAAGGTCAGCGACGGGATAGATGTAACTTTGATGATTAACGCGTGGGAAAGCTCGAAAGTCGGGGAAATGTTGGAAATCGCGTCGAGCTAGTAGGCGTTTGGAATTTTGATGATTCGCTGCAATGTCATTCTGACATTTCGACGTTCGTAAAATTTTCGTTCGAAACACAGCGCGTTCGGAATTTTCCGAGCCCCATCCAAGGCGTCGACGAAAAAGATTACGAAGAAGGAGAAAAAATTACATTACACAGAGTTCACGGAATACAAAATTACAATCTATTATTAGTTCATCTCACCGATATAACTTTGTCACCGATCAATAACTTGCCGTCCTTCTGTGCCACTCCACCGTCTGTTATTCTCGAAATAAATATCGCCTGTTACGAACAAAAGTCCGGGTGAAAAAAAATAAATTAATTCATTATAAAAAATTATCATGTTTGTTTTTTTTTTTTCGTATTCTAATTTTTTCCGAAATGAAATCGTTTGTGAATACATTGTGAATGATGTAAAATTGATCGACTCACGTCTGTGTTGTCTTTGAAGGGTGTCGAGCCTTTACCACCGGCTATGCTGAATCCCAAACCGTTCTGATCGCGAATTAGAGTCGTGTGAACGAGAACGGGCACCAGAGGTTCGTCGCTCGTTCTCGTTACCGGCAAAGCTTCCGGAATTTTTTTCGTCTGTATCAAACAAACGATTTATCTCATTAATTTACTCTCCATGAATAATTTTCATGATTATTTTTATTTTTATTTTTTTTCGCTTAATTTAGAAAAATAAAATAAAATTAAAAAAAAAAAAAAACATACTCTAACGATGTCTTGAGGCAAATTGGCGTCGCCGTTTTCGAGATTGTGGGACATCGTCGTCGAGGAAACGTAGGAAGTGGCGCTGGGCGCACGACTCGTGCTCATGCTCGAACATACCGAATCTTTTCTTCCGGATAACTGAAAAAAATAAAGACGAGAGAAAATAATAATTAGCACGAAAAAAGTGGAATGCCAATCGATCGTCGAATGTGCATCGAGGGTTCAAAACCAGATCGGGGGAGGATGAGGGGAGGGGGAGGGGAGGGGGGTGGGGTGGCTCACCTGGTCGCTTGACGGTACTATTCTCGTAACTTCCCTGACGATTACGAGTATGAGCACACGCCCACAAGCTTTCAGAACTTCAACCGCGTCATAGTGATCAACGTCGACGACCGAGACCCCGTTTACCGAGATAACTTTGTCACCGACCCTCAGACCTGCCAAATCTGCTGGGCCGCCTATCAACGAAAAAATAAATAACGAGAGAAAAAAAATAATTCGTTAGCGTTTCGAATAATAATAATAATAATAATAACAATATGAAAACTGAATGAATCGTTGAATTATCATTATTAATTATTATTGATTGATTCATTTTTTGTTTAATCATTTTAACTACTATTTCAGAGACTTTTAGTACGGATAATTTAATATACATTTGTGAAACCATATTAATGAGAAATAAATGAATAAATAAATAAATCAATGAATTAATAAAATTCTAACGATAAGATAATTTTTTATTCGATGAAATTTTCAAATACCTTCGGTGACCCTGGAAATAAATATGCCCTCGTCGTCGCCCTTGAAAGGTGTGGAACCAATGCCACCGGCTATCGACAGTCCCAGACCACCCGTAGTTCGTTCTATGTGTATCTCGTACTGTTCCTCTCGAACCTCCAACGAAGGTTCCGCGTCGGACGTAGCACCTGCGTGACAATATCCACCACAACCGTAAATTCAACGAGCGAGAATCACAAAAAAAAAAAAAAATAAAATAAAAAACAAAAAACAATAATTCGCCAACGTCGAATACAAATTCCTAATTCACCTCTTCTCCTTTTATTTTTAATAAAAATACGAAAACGTTTTGGCATTGTTCCTATTTCCTTTTTTTTTTCTTTTCTTTATAAGGAAAAATTTTGACGTTTGATGAACGTGATGATTGCTTTCTGTTATTTTTTTTTTTTTTTGTCACTGATTCGCGAGGAAAATTGTACAAGTTGATGCAGATCGACGCAGAGAGCGATACTCATAGCACAAGCGCCATTGTAGTGAGAGATAACGCGCGTACAGATAAGACGTGAGTAATTTAATCTTATCGCCTGGTGCGGCCTAACCGGAGGGTCAGATACGCTTGGCATTATCGTCCGGAATTTCTTTTCTTTTTCTCTTCGTACGGAAAATTGACATCAAGATTTTTCAGATACTCAGTTTCTCGTCGTGGAACGAAAAAAAAAAAAAAAAAAAAAAAAAACACCCACACAGCAATTTCCTTCGTTTTTCGGTATTAAATTCGGTGGATATTCACTGACACGTTTAAGGGGGGGGGGGGGTAAGGTATTAAAATTTTTTTTTTGCATTTTTTTATTATTTCTGAAATTGAATCCGTAATATCTGAAGAATATTGTGTCAAAATGTCGAGTCAATTGGAGCAAAATTGACGAAGTTATGAGTATTTTTATACCTGCCGCTGACTCCGCACGCATAAGCGTTCAAAACTTTGAAGCGTTTTTCCCACAACTCACGTTTTTAAAGTCGGTGCCCCTGATAACTTGAAAACTACTGCACCGATCCTTTTGAAATTTTAAACACTATTCCTGTACATCATTTACGAGGTAACGCTGTCGAGTTTTTTTTTTTTTGTTCATAATTTTGATTTCGCAATAACAAATTAGCCGATTTTTTCCCGAAAAATTGTGTTTTTCACTTCAAAGTGTTTGAAAAAATGAAAAAATTGGAATTAAAAAAAAAACTCGACAGCGTTACCTGGGGAAAACTGTTATCTAACGAATGACCTTTGATTTTTTGATTTCGGATAATCCAACACCAAGTTATGAGGGGCACCGCAATTCAACTTTTTTTCGAGACACGTCCAAACAATTGCTGCCATTGCCGTATTTTTTAAATATTTCTTTGTACAAATTTCATGAAACATTCTTCGAATGCCATACTTCAATGTACCATTGGTTTGAGTAAAGAAATTTTAACTGCGTCGCCAGAAAAAAAAAATCACGAAAACATGGCTTTTTTCGTATGATTTGGCCTTACCCCCCCCTTAAATTTGTGGAAAAATTGAAATTTAAATTGCAAGTTTAAACTTGCAGCTTGTTTCATATTCTAAAAAAAAAATGTCTTGATTAATTTTCAACCAATGCGATTTCCTATTCGATATTTACTTATCCTACTCAGACCCAGAAAAGATAATCTCGAATAAAAAAAAAACGTTGTATCAAAATTAATTTAATTCGAAAAAAAAAAAAAATTATAATAATAATCAAATGGCCTATATATAGAAAAAAAACTCAACATGGATAATTTGGATTTACCTTGGCTGTTCAGGTCGCATTGCTCCACGGATTCCGTTGGCGGATTGAACGACACGGGCGTTTCCTCGGTTTTCTTCAACAGCGCCTACCGAACAAATGTTAAAATTCCAATCAACCACCGTTACCCCGTCGCTATTTAATTTATTTGCAATTATTAACGGCTATAAAACGTTTTGTTTTGCTTTTTTTTTTGTTTTTTCCTTTCTTTGTCTTTGAATCAAAAATAATAATGATAATTCGATGTATCGATAAATAACGATTTTAGGCAAAGACACGAAAAAAAATTACGTCAATAATTATCACCACTGAAAAAATTTTACGAACAAAAAAAAAAAAAAACAAAAAAAAAAGAAAAGTTTGTTTCGCAAGCCTTTCGTATTTACTACCAAACGACTGTCACAGCTGCCAAAAAGAAGAGTTGAGAGTAGAAGAAAAAAAAATTAAATAAATGAGAATCAGGGCATGGTTCCAGTTTTCTCCGGTTCAAGTTTTTAACGTGGCGGTTTCCACTGTGGCAGTTTATTTCTGTTGCAGTTTTTCTCTTCTCCTCACGTTCTGAAGATTCTAGAACTGCCACGGTGTGAACTGCCACAGTGTGAACTGTCACCGTGTGAACTGCCACAATATGAACTGCCACAGTGTGAACCGTCACGATGTAAAACTGAAACCGGAGGAAGCTGATGAAGATCATGGCTGAGAATCATATCAAATACGTAAAAGCTTGAAAAACGAATGAACAAAAATGTTAATTACACATTGCGAATGAATTTTGTGACATTCCATATGCTACAGAGTCGATACATTTCACCATAAAAAAATTCGTAGTCCCATGTACGTTTTGCTCGAAGTCGGAAATAACATTTATATTTTTGGTTGTTTTAAAAAAACGTGACAACGCGAGGAACGAAAACCATTTTGAACGACGTTGAACGAAACAACGTTAATTTTTTTTGAATGGAAGAAAGAAACAAAACCTAATCAACCTAACGATGAAAAAAAAAAAATCTAGAAAAATGTTTAACGTATCGAAAAAGTTGGAAGAGGACAAAAAAAAAAAAAAAAAAAAAAAAACAATTGAAGATACGTTTACAAGCCCATTGATTCGCCGGATCATTCGCCGACCACGATGAAGATCCGAACGAGGAAAGCGACTTCGATCACAATATATTCAGATTATTAAATTAAAAAAAAAAATAAAAAAATATAAAAAATAAATGAAACTATTTGGTTTTTTTAATTGCAATCGTAGACAAAGCATTGAAAAAGAAGAGACACCACAGAATTAGAAACAGAGCGATAAAGAAAGAGAGAGAGAGAGAGAGAGATTGAGTGACAGAGAACAACTACGAACGGTGAAACAACGATCGACCGAGGTGATTCAAATAACACTTACTCATACTACGAAAAAAAAAAAAAAAAAAAAAAAAAAAACATTCACAATATTCAAAAATTTCGGCACAGCGCTAAACAAGTACCTAATAAGCGTTTCTGTTTGTTTGTTTTTCGTTTGTTCTTCTTTTTTTGGGTTTTTTGTTTTTTTAAGTCAAAGTTGGTAATTAGAGAAAAAAGGAAAAGAGAGAGAGAGAGAGAGTGTGTAAGTTATAGTGCCGTCAAGTGGCTCGTGAGCATCACGAGGGCGCAGGCAGCTGTGGTGCAATATCATTTTTATTCCTGCTTTTTTTTTTGTTCACGTTCTTTTTTTTTTTTTTTTTTCGTTTGTGTTTTGTAAAAAAATAAAAAGAATTCTTTTCTTGTTCCAAGTTTCATTATTTCGCTTTGTTTTTTGAGATATATTCTGTTTTATTTGGTTTTTAAATTTTGTTTTTTTTTTTCGTTTTTTAATTTTGTTTTTTTTTTTTTTTTTTTTTATCAAATTGCTGACCTGTGCGATGATCGAAGCAACTTTATCCTTGTCAATGGAGGTATGTATTCGCTTGTTTTTCAGATGGTGGGGGGTGTCACGCCGGTGAAGCCTGTTAGGCTTGCCGGTTTCACCCCCACCCTCGCAATCCGTGTCTTCCAATATCGTAAATTCGACATGCCTCTGCATGTCCTCAGACTCAGACTCATCATCGTCATCCCTACCCCTCGTGTCTGACACCGAACCCTCGATATCGGCATCCTGCAACAGGATCCTTCCTACACACCGGTCACACGGCAAAACACCCCCCCCCCCCCCACCCCCCCCCCCCACCCCTCTCTCCGTGGTCGATGATAAAAAAAAATAATTCGCCCATCTAACTTCGTCTCTCCTTTTTAATTATTTTTTTCCCCATCGTTGGTGAAAGGTGTTTGAAAAAAAAATAATATGTTAAACGTTTACTTATTTATTTAATTTTTTAGGGTTCATTTTTTAGGGTTCCGTACCCAAAGGGTCCCAATGCAAAAAAAATTCTTTAGGATCAAGGAAAGAAATTTGGGATCTTTTAAAATCTTATTGATTCACACATTTTGGCACTGATTAACTTTTTTTGAATATTCATATGAGAATGAAAAAAAGTACTAGAACTTTTTTTTTTTTTTTTCAATTTTATATATCGTGTGAGGTGTTATTTGAAAGGGATCGTTATGTGGAATATGAGAATTTTTTTTTTTTTTTCGTAGTTTTAAATAGCATGTTTGAAAATTTATCTGAAAAATATGAAAATTTATTTTTTTTAAATATGTGTAAATTGGAGCATCCTTTTCTTTCTTTATTTTCGGAACTGCTGAATCGAAAATTTCATGAATATCAAAGAATATAACGTCTCACTCAAATTTTCCCGAAGAATTATAACGAAAATTCTAGATCTCACAGATTTCTAGGAATTAATTTTACAAACTTTTCATTTAATTTCCGATCGACTGCAAAAATGCGACAAAAGATTAAAAAAAAAAAATAGTACGGAACCCTCTCTGCGCGCCCCTCAAGCTCTCACCAGTTTTTTTTCCCTCCAAAATTGAACGCCCGATTTTTGTGGCAACAATTTCATTTTTTTTTTTTTTTCGTTTTCATTTTTTTTTTCATACACCCCCCCAACGCAATCATAAAAAATAAAAATATATATATATCTCACGTTTTACACGATCAAAATTCATCTCCATCGTAATTCACAGAAAGAAAACAAAAAAAAAAAAAAAAAAAAAAGAACCAACTAAATTATATTTCGCGTTCCATTTTCACGTTGACACGACAAAACCGCGAGCAAAACGAATTGAATCGGGGTCTCTCTCTCGAGTGCCGAGTTTGGTTAGTTTTGGAAAATTCATCTCGAACGCACGAGTTGCGAACTAACCGTGGTCGTTGAGTTGGCTCCGGACAATTGTTGCTGTTGCTGCTGCTGCTGCTGTTGTTGCAGCGACGCGAGCCCGTCGTCGGTGTCGACCGGCGTCGCGGCCACCGAAGTTTCGATCGTGGGTTCCGATTGCGAAACTCGTTGAACGTCTGTCGCGGCAGCAGTCTCATCGTTGTACAATGGAACGTCTTCTCGCTCCGATACTTCGGGCTGGGACACGCCCGTCGTCGTCGTCGTCGTCGTCGTCGTCGTCGTCGTCGTCGTCGTTGGTTCGGATTCGGTTTTGTCGAGGCCGAATGTTTGCGAAACGTCCTGAAAATTCGAAAAAAAATAAATAATAGAAAACAAAAAAAAAACTAACACACATGTAAAAAAAATTGTAGCTTGATTCGAAGATTTTTCTTGATCATGGACGACACGTACAATCTTAGCCAAAAGTACGATAATATGAGAAATCTCAATTATTTTACAAAATTATGTGTTTTTTTTTTTTATTTTTATTTAGACCATATTTCAAACTTTCTTCTGCAATTAAAAATGGTTCGCAATAGCCGAAATGTAAATTTTCAATATGCCAACAAAAAATTAATACGCTAAAAAAATAGAAATTTATTTTCTAATTAATTATTTATTTTATTTAACAAAAAAAAAATATTTTTTCATTATTTTTTTTACATTTATTTTTTATTTATTTTATTATTTTTTCTTCAATTCCAGATGAAAGTTCGTGATTGAAAGTTTACCTGATCGTCGGTCGATCCAGATCGGCTGTCGTTCTTTCCTTTGCTGAACAATTTGTGTGCCTTTGCTTTGAGCTCTTTCGGATGTGGCGTGTTTTGTCGGATGAATGGAGTCTGAATAACACACACGAACAAATACAGTTGTGAAAAAAAAAAAACAAACGAAAAGAGATCGAAAAAAAAACGATAGTTCAAAATTCGACGATCTTCGAATTAAAATGAAAAAAAATATTTTAAGAAAATTGTTTACAAAAAAAAAACAACCGATGATACCAACGAACCACGTGACGTCGAAATAGTTGTATCACACGTGTACTTACTTCGTGGTAGACATGCATTACACCCGGACCTTCCCCCCCTCCCGAAACCAGTGATATTAGTCACAGAAGGAACATTTTCTTACCAATAAAAGACGATTAATTTTCAACGATTTATATTTTAATATTACGCAGAATAAATATCGGATTAGTAGAAGTAGAGGATAGTTTGTCGATCTGTTTTATCTACGTGTCAAAGTGCATGCGGATAAGCTCCATCGAATAATTAATAAATAAATAAATAAATTTAAAAAAAAAAAATAGAAAAAATAAAAAAAAATATATAAATTTCAAACAGAAATCATGCAAAATTTTGCGTCACGAATATCGGAGCAATCTAAATTATTTTTCACACAACAGTCGCACGTTAACCAAATTTTCCATCAATAATAATAATAATAATAATAATAATAATATTCACAATAATAATAACAATGTTAATAAATAAAATAAAATGTTTCCATCGCACGAATTATTTACAAAACTTATCATTAAATCTACACAAACGTGGATTTACACTACAATGTTGTACGTGATATATATATATATATATACATTTATATATACAGATATATAGGCATGCAGCTAATATACAGATTCGTAGGATTGTGAACGATTAATGCATAAAGTGCATCGAAAAAATTCAACGATAATGGACGTGCAATGGGTGTTCGAAGACGTCGATATGAGCGGCGTGCTGCTCACCTCCTTGTCGGCTTCCGGCGCGTCGTCGGTAAATTTAACGGAATGGGTGCGCGATGCTTCTTTCTCTTGCCAACCTTCGTCGTCGCTGCTCGCCAACTCTCGCATCTCGTTCGCTTGAGCGGCGCTTCTTATTTCCGAACGGCATCCCGGCAAACCGCGACCTGCGCGACAGCGAACGAAAAACAATAAAATTTGAAAAAAAAAAAAAAAATGGAAATAACGTGATGACGTTGAAAAAAAAAAAAAAATACAGAACGTGCGATGCTTCGAAACATAATGTTTTTTTTTTTTTATACTTCACAATTTTTTATATTACGACTGAAATAGTGCACGACAAAAAATTAAAGAAAATTATTTAGTAAATAGTGAATATATATATTTTTCAATTATTCAATTATCTACTGGATTTTTTTTCCTGGGGAATGGTAAAGCTTACCGTTCTGATTGGCAACGTGATATTCCAACTGTGGCAATAGAAAACACGTGAGAACTTCCTGACCGCTTTCCTCGTCGATGTCCGTTTGAAAGGTTAGCATCGGTTGGGCTTGATTCTCGCTCAGCCACACGGCTTTCAGATTCAAGCTTATCAACGAATACGGCAAGTACTGCAATCTTTTGGTAATATGAAAAAAAAAAATATATATATATATATATATATATATATACATTTAAAAAAAAAAAAAGATAACATTGCATCGATGAAAATGACGATGAAAATGGGTCATGAGCGTGTCAAGCAACCCAGACGATAGCATTCCATAGCCATTGTCACAAACATTATCTTCAACTTTTTATCGAACGTATCAATAACTATTTAACCTTGAAAATCAGCTTCCGAAAAAATACTTATTTCTCATTTTTTCCATAAATTATTATTTTCGCTAGTTGAAAATATTGATCAAAAGCCACATTCTAGATTTTTTTTTTTTCATTCTTTTCATTTCAGAAATTAATTATAAAAATAGTTCAGTATGATAAAAATATATAAATATAAAAATAAATATGAAAGTTCAGAAATTAATTATCAAAAATAAATTTTGAGTGAATAAAAAGTATGAGGTGAGTGATTATTTATTTATTTATTTATTTTTGTGGTCTCACCTGTTGCCAGACACGTCCAGCACATGAAGAGCAGTGCAATGACCCACCTCGGCTGGTAAAAATTGCAATTTATTATCCCTAAGCGACAAAACTCCCAAACTTTTCAAATTTCCTGTTAAAAACAAAAAAAAACAAATCGTTATCTCCATTTCCGTTTGAAATAAATTGTTGTTTCTGATTTTTTGCAACAAAAAAAAAAAAAAAAAAAGGTCTCACCAATTTCCGTGGGAAGAGACTGCAAGCTGTTGCGATCGACGTTCAAATTGTTCAAACTGAGAAGATTTCCCACCGAAATCGGCAGTTCGAACAAAAAATTTTCCGTGAGTATGAGTTCCTGAAGATTTTCGCACTTGCCGATGTTTCCGTTCAACATCGACAAACGATTTTGATCGACTTTCAGAATGGTCAATTTACGGAGTTGTCCAAGACCGTCGGGCAATTTTTCGATAACGTTTTGGGATAGATGAAGATCGGTAAGCGACTCGAGACCCCCGATCTCGTCCGGCAAATCTTCCAAACGATTTTCGGACACGTCGAGACAAGCGAGAGTATCGAGCTGACCGATTTCCGGTGGCAAGTGTTGCAGCTGATTGTGATCGAGCCATAATTCTTGAAGAGCCGGTAATTTTCCTATGTGAGACGGCTGCGAAGATAAAGAAACGATTATTCTCGTCGTTGGATTCAATTATTTAATTGTACGTTGGGTTCAAATATTTGCGGTTTAATCGCGATGAGGGAACGGTCGATCGACCACGGCCGCGCCTTGTGCGATTAACATTTTTTTTCTTTCTTTTCTTCTTCATTTTTTTTTTATAGAATTTGTTTTTTTTTTTTTTTAATTCGATTTTTTTTTGACTCACCAGTTCCTCGATCTCGTTGTCGCCGAGATCCAGTCTCTCGAGCTTCGACAATTGGGACAACGATTCGGGCAAGGATTTGAGCAAATTTTCTCTCAGTTCCAACGATTGCAGTGCTTCCAAACTTTAAAATAATAATACAAATTACAACAAATGAATAGAAATAATTTTACAATCTATGGTTTTACGAAAATTGTGGTTGATGCATTAATTGATTAAGGAATCAATTGAATGAGAATGATGAAAAAATTGTTTTGCATATAATCTTAAATGAAACTCGAGTCGTTAATTAAAATACAATCTTAGAATTGATGTTTTCGAAAGAGAATAAGAATAACGATGGTAATTAAATTAAGATTGAAAAATAATTTTTGATGACATTCTTAATTTAATAATTTTTATTTATTCATTCTTTCACAAAAGAAAGAAAATCCAATTCAGCGAAATATTAAGACACAATTTTCTAATTAATGTTTTTTTATTTATTTATTTATTTTTTTTTTTTTTTCAAATTGATTCTTTAAAAATGAAGACAAATATACTTTTTGCAAATCGTAAAGGCGTCGTATAGATTGGGAAAGAATGGACAAATAAAGTTAACAATAAGAATGAAACCACAGTTTGACAATCTATTATTTTCTTTCTTTTTTTTTAATTAATAGACGAATTAATAAATTAAGAATTAAAACAATTTCAAAAGCGTCATGTCGACTTGGGAAAAAAATTGAAAGAAGGAAAAAAAAACATTCATGCTAAAAAACGAAGACACAGGTTTACAATCTAGAACATTTTTTATTTCTCAAGATGCGAATTCATGAATTAACTAATTTTAAATAATTCAATATTTCTTTTTAATCTACGACCTTCCTGTCGACTGTAAAAAAATGAAAAAAAAAAAAAATAAAAAAGCATGGCTTTCGAAGACGAATCTTACCGTCCAAAATCAGCTGGCAAATTCGTGAGTGACATGTCATTGAGGCCGAGCACAGTTAGGTTTCGCAGTTGCACGAAACCCGCTGGAAGTCTGTAAAAATAAAACAATAAAAAAAAAAAATCAAAATCACCAATGACGAATCATTGACGACGACGAAAAAAAAAAGGTTGAAAAAACCAAATAAATTTGGTAAAATTTCGAAAAATTCGTTTTTTTTTCGTTTGGAAAAAACAGCGATGACAATGTCAAACGTGTTTGCGTGAGTGACTCGTCACGCACTGACCTTGGTATCGGGTTGCTGCTGAAGTCGGCCACTTGCAGCGAGCTCAAGTTCCTGATGTTCTCCGGAATGTCCGGTATGTCTGTAACAATAAGCAAAAGCGAAGGACGTCAAACAATTGTTGTAATTATGTAATGTTCGTTTCTTTCTTTTCCTCTTTATTCTTTTTTTTTCTTTTCTTTTTTTTTTTTTTTTTTTTTCACGTCGCGACAATTCGACGACGAAGACAAAGCTTGGCACACCATCTGGGTGCGAAAATTGCGCAACCGTGACAAATGCGAGGCGTAAGCAGTTCTGTTTTTTTTTTTTGCTGTTTAACGAGTGTCTCTCAATGTCGTGAATATTAAACGATATGACTTTTTTTTTTGTCGACATGTTGCTCCGTTTTTAAATGACAATAAAAAAAATGGAAAAAAGTGTGTTGCATTCCAGAAGACCCATTTAAAGACACCCCACTTAATTGAATAATTTATTATTTAATAATCAATAATTTAATCATTCATAATTGATTAACAATTTTGGAAAAACAAAAATTGGTCATTCATTTGTGAAATTTTCTCAGCTTTCCGATAAGAGTATTGAAAAAATTTTCTAAAATTTGGGAAACGGCCGAAAAACAGCTTTTTACGTTTAAAATTCGATTTGAATGGATTTTCGAGAATCGAAATGAAAAACTGATATTTTCATCGAAAAGCCTACACAATTTCACTCGACAAACATATTTTTAACATATTTTTTCAACAGCGTAAGCATGTAAAAAAAAAAATACTTGAAAAAAAACAGAAAACGAAGTAAATAAATAAATTCATTAATAATTGACAGCTGCCAAAGTAATATTTGAAAAAAATCTGAAAAAAATTGAGAATCTGTTTTTCAACATGCACTTTGATCTGTGTAAATATCACAAAGTTCCCAGATAGTAAACCATAAAAATTGTCCGATACTCGATGGAATGACCCATATATATCTATAAATAAATATGTATATGGGGTTTGGACCTCATATTTTCACCAGGCCGCCCCCCACATATCTTCCAAATCAACCTCAAAAAATATTCCCAAAGTCTCTCTGACCTATCTCAATATTAACCTCTGCCAAACAACTCAAATAATAAAATAAAAAAAAAAAGCCCAAACGTCAACGTTCTCGTTTTCTCTTCATTGAAATTTGATTTCAAAGCCTCATTAATCCCGGTTCCACTATCCCACGAAGTCGTTTTGGGTGTCAAACAACGTCAACAAGTCATTGATTACGTCGGCTTTGAACGCTAACCCAAAGTGGGTGTCAAAGCCGAACGTGCTGAACAACGTCGACCATTTTTGCAAAATCACAAATTCTTTAACAGGCGAGAGACAGTCATTTGTGTGTGTGTGTGCGTGCCAAGAATAAAAAAAATGCTCGAGCACCGTAATGACACACGTGGTGACTCGCGTGACGGAAGTCACCGATGACGTACCCCCCCCTCTCCTCCCCCCACCCCATACTCATACGTTATGGGTTAACCAAACCGAAGCAACGAGAGATTTTTTTTTCACAATGGTCAGCGCAGAACCGAATAATAAATATAATAATGGTCGCGCGCATCGCGTTTTGCGCACGACCGAAAAGGTGTGACGAGGACGATGACCACGAAGAGCAAACCAGATGGTCTCGTGTGCGAACCGCGTAGCTATCACGTTCACAAACGACGTTGAGGACAAGAACACAAGACGATGACTTGGTCGGCGAAACGAAATATTCGACGAACAACGTCGAAATCAATTTTATCAGTCGGGTCCAGGGTCGTTGAACCCCTTCTTACCAATCAGGTTCTCGATCCTTCAGATTCATATATATATATTATATATATATATATATCTATATATATATATATATATATGTTCAATCAACCGCAGACGATTTATCATTCGTCGTTAAAATCCAAAATGGTGATATCGCATTTGGAAAATAAAAATAAAAAATAATAATAAAACAAAAAGAAAAAAAAAATTTGTTTCTGATTGCAAAAACCGTGAAATCGATTTGTCTTTTTGCATTTATAGGTGTCCAAGTTTGAAGTGAAAATATTGGAATATTGTAAAAAGTTTGTGGAAGACAATTTTTTTTTTTTTGGACTTGATCGATTGGCTCGAAAATTTAGAAGAGATTGATTTCGTCATTATTTATGTATATATCTATATTGAAACGATTAATTTCCTATAAATATATAATTATACATGCATGTATATATATGCATTTTTTTCGAGACTATATTGTATTATATATGTATATATACATTTATTTTCGAGATTATAATTTCGTGTGAGCGAATCTCGCTCAATCACGTGTCAACGACCCGATATAATCCGATCTCTGCCATCGGATTATAGATGGCAGATCGATATAAGCCTCTCCGCAGTTAACGAGAATTTGGTTCGTTCGAATTTGCTCGTAATTTCGTGGCGCGCGACTTCGACGCCGGAAACCCACGGTCGATATATCCGATCCGATCCAATATACTATAAGCGAGTGTTCGAGAGGCACAGAGCAGAGAGGGTTGTGGAGACCGCGGGATGCTGCGAAACCATCGTCAAACCTGCCCCATTCCGTGGCCATCGGCAACCCTTAATTAAAACCGATAGCGATTGACGAAACGTTATACATATATGTGTACGGAGGTGATGGGTACGTCAAGAGAGAGAGAGAGAGAGAGAGAGAGATGTGAGATGTGATAAAGGAAGCAATGAAGAGAGAAAGACAGACAGAGAAAGAAGAGATGAGAGAGAAAGAGAGAGACAGATAGAGACGAGAGATGAGAGAGATGAGAAAAAGGAAGCAATAGAGAGAGAAAGAGAGAGAGAGAAGAGACGAGAGAAAAAGAGAGACAGAGAGAGACGAGAAATGAGAGAGATGAGAGAGATAAGAGAGATGAGAGAGATGATAGAAAGGAAGCATTAGAGAGAGAGAGAGACAGAGAGAGGGAAGAGAAGAGAGAGAGAGAGGGAAGAGAAGAGAGAGAGAGAGAAAGAGATATGAAAGAGTGAAGAGAAATCTGGAGAGCAAAGGAGAAAGGTGGCAGCAGCATAAAACCAGGACTGTTTCGACTATAAATAGACGACATATCGCGGTGTTCTCATCCGGCACTTGTGCCTTTTGCGTCTCGACCCGGGTTTGTTCGTGATGCAGACACCTTGGTCTTCTCTTACACACACAGTCCGAGACATCCGCCACCGCAGGTTACACAGGATCAATGGACCCCGGTAGCTCCGCTCATCTCGTTCTCGACTACGACGTCGAGAATAACTCTATATATATTCTCGAGAAACATATCTGAACCAACGAAACATTTTATAACGAGACATTTTTTTAACCCTGCTTTTTTTTTTATCAGTGTGGAAATTGAAAAACGACGAAGAAAAAAAATTGTAAAAGCCTTCAAACGAAGTGAAATATATATATATATATATATATATATATACATATAACAACCCCGAAAAACTAAAATGACGATCAATTTTCTTATTTTATAATTTCACATCAACAAATTTTGATCAATATTCCCAACGAACAAACAAAAAACCAAAAAAAAAGTTAACCCGGAAAATATCAATCTCGAACCATTTCCCTGCTCAATAATTTTCCATCGATAATCAATCAATATATCCCCAAAGTAAAAATGTCAAATTACTTTCTACACGAAAAAAAAAAAGATAAAAAAAAAAAAAAAAAAGATAACCCGAGCGCATCGTGGAGAGACGCTCGCCGGGAATGAATTTTCAAGAGTGGAGAATCCTTCAGCGTGTAATCGACTAAAAATAGATGTTCCCCGTAAACAAGCGAATGGACCTGAAAAAAAAGGGAGTGGTAGGGGGGGGGGGAATAAAATTAAAATCGTGGTTAGCATGCGTCAACGGGATTTTCGATCCCAATCGTACGTGTGCGTTAACGCCGCACGTTTTGATATATACACGTTAATATATATATATATATATATATATATATATATATATATATATATATATGTATGTATACACGAACGCCGGATGCATCCGGCCAAGGGAGATGGCGGAGGGCGTCGGTGAGGATGAAGCGAGGAGAGAGAGAGAGAGGGGGGAGGGGGGGAAGTATCTTTATCTTTGATACTTTAATGGGAGCATGGAATACGAGCGCGTAGCACACCTGTTTCAAGTGTCGGGAGAAGCTTGCGCATGCGTCGTCGTTCACGGGAACACGCGTATTTTTATCGTCGATAGTGGAGTCTCGCTTTTTTTTTTTTTTTTTTTTTTTTTTTTTTTTTTTTTTTTTTTTTTTTTTTTCATCGAAGCTCCTATATACACACCGAACGCACTTTCGTATGTCTATATATTCGCGCGGGAGGGTCGCGAAAAGAGGGATGAAAAAAAAAAATTAAAAAAAAAAGTAAATAAAAAAAGAAGCTATGAAAAAAAAAGGAAAAATGATGAAAAAAAAAAAAAAAAAAACAAGAATGAAAAGAAAAAAAAACGTAAAAAAACGATGAAGGAAAGGAAAAGGCAGAGAGCGCGCGACACACACGCGCGTCGCGCGGATTAATCGCGACGAGGGACGAGTTTTTCACGCAGATCCGTGGGGGGGGGGGAGGGGAAAGGCGGAGGGGGAGGGGGTGAGGCTGTTGAGGGCGGGAGAGAGAGGAGAGGGACTGAAAACCTGTTGCAACTCTTCGAACGACTCGTAACCACGAGAGCTCTTATCGTTTTGCCGAAAGAAAAAAAAAAAAAAAGAAAAAAAATACGAAACAAAAAAAAAATAACTAACCAACTACAACGAGAGAGCGAGTGGTACACGCGAGATGGTCGACAAAAGGACGATAGCGAGTCGGTGAAACAGAGACGCGTCACGCGTGTAATGAGTGAGCTCGTGTGTGTGTGTGTGTGTGTTTTTGTGTGTGTGTGTGTGTGTGTGTGTGTGTGTGTGTGTGTGTGTGTGTGTGTGTGTGTGTGTGTGTGTGTGTGTGTGTGTGTGTGTGTGTGTGTGTGTGTGTGTGTGTGTGTGTGTGTGTGTGTGTGTACACGTGAGAAGGAAAAGTCGCGGGACAAGTTTGTGCGGTGAGTTTGCGACGATTTTTATTTTTGTTTTTGGATTTTTTTTTTTGTTTTATATTCTCTTTTTTTTTTTTAATCGCGAGAGGCGACTCGAGCGACGATGCCGCGCGAGTGGCAATTCTGCGAGTGGAAATTCATCGCAAACGGTGGGGGAGGGTGGCGAATAGTCGACGAAAGTGGAATTTTTTGCGTTTTTTCGAATAATTCATCGATGATTTTTTTCATTTGGAATTTGGATATTATGAATTTCATTTGATATTTCTTTTTACGGATTTTGGAAAAAAAAAAAATGTTTAGTCGCGAGAGACGTACCTCGACGTCATTTAATTGATTCTCATTCAATTGACAAAAATTCAAGTTGGAAAAAAAAACAGATGACAACGATTTTTTTTTCTTTTTGTAAGACATTTTAAAAAATGAGGAAGAAGAGGAAAAATCATGTTTCATTGTTGAACATGGAGAGACTGGAAATGTCCGATAGTCCGAGTTTCTTCCTCGTAACTCTTCCGCCCAACGACGTATATATATATATATATATATATATATATATATATATATATATATATATATATATATATATATATATATATATATATATATATATGTATATATGTATATCGGTCGAGTCCGCAAGCAGAAACGTTGGTGCACGTGAGCCCGGTAAGGTACACTTTTCACGGTGTGTGTGTGTGTGTGTGTGTGTGTGTGTGTGTGTGTGTGTGTGTGTGTGTATACGTTTGAAAACGTACGAGAACGCTCGTAACTCACAATCGCACATTTACGGACACAGCCGGAACGGTTGCACAGGTCGACGAAAACGATAACCCCGCGATCCGAACTCTCTTTGCCAACGTGCAAAAATCTCGCGGTCTCGATATAAAAGCCATTTCTTTTTTTTTTTTGTATTTTTTTTGTATTTTTTTTTATTTTTAAGGCGATGGACTATATATTTCCGAGTGCGTTCTCTCTCGCACTCAAAAATGTGAGTCCCATCAAAGTCCATCGACTTAAAAATTATTATTTATTTATTTATTTATTTATTTATTTATTTATTTATTTATTTATTTATTTATTTATTTATTTATTTATTTATTTATTTATTTATTTATTTATTTATTTATTTATTTATCTATTTATTTATTTATTTATTTTTCGTATTTTGTGCACTGTTTGTTTTTTTTCTTTGGCGGCAATAATTCGCGACAATTTCCGACCGTCGATTCGAAAAAAATTTTGCGGTGACGCAGCGTGACGAAGTGGCTGTGATTGGTCCCCCCCCCCCGGCCCCCCACACATACACATGAGCGATATAACTACACACGGTATAACGGTATTGGTACGATGTAATATCGCAATCGGTGGACTCTCCGTTCCTCACGCGGAACAATAAAAAAAAAAAAAAAAAGAAAAAAAGGCACCGTCCAACATTGCGCAATTCGATTCGCAAATCTCGAACGTCGAACGGTCCGCCACTGCACCGTACAACTTCCGTTTTGTTTCATTATCGTTCCACCTGCGCTGCGGAATTCAACAACGGAGACTTGACGTGATGCAATTTCACAATTTTATACAATTTTGTTTTTTTTCAAATTTATTTTGTTATCGTTGTCGTCGTTACTCAATTTTCAATTACAATTCAATTCAATCGAGTTTTAACTATATTATCGTTACTCTTTTGACATTTTATTTGATTGTGTATTTATTCGTTTATTTATTTATTTATTTATTCATCTGTTCATTTGAGTGTTACATGGTTTTTTTTTTTCATTGGAACCATGCATTTTTTTTTCTTTCCACCAAAAATGTTGTCACGTCAAAACCAACAACTTTTGTAGGAAATTGTTTTTTATTTTTTATTTATTTATCTATTTTATTTATTTATTTTTTATTTTTTTATTTTTTGTTGTAAAGTTCATAATTTTGACCCTGAAACTCGATCGAATCAGTATTTTTCAAGATAAATCACGTTTAAGATTAAAATGGGACACCCGGTATACATCGATTGTCCATGTAGGTACATAATATATTACTCATCGAAATTTCGATTAAAAAAAAATCATTCTCACGGCGACGCACGGTGAACGATCGTCGCGAATGAGTCATCGACTGGTATCGCACCGACGATTGCGGGCGTCTACATATCACGTCGAAATACAGATGGGACCATTGGAAATGCCACGGTACGGGGGAGTGGTGGTTATATATACATATATATACATATATATATATATGTATGAAACGTCAGGAACGCCATTTAATCGGCATTCCGATGCGTCTACGTGCGCCGACGTTGAGGGAACGATGCAGTTCCGCGCCCTCGACTCCAACCCGAGAATTTTTATCAACGAAATACGAATTTTGTCGTTTTTAATTTATTCATTTTTATTTTATTTTTTTTTTTTCAATACAAATTTTTAGGCGAACGAACGACGACCCGCAAAACTAAAATGTTTTGCGAAAAGTATTAAAATTTTGCATGTTTATTAATTTATTTTAATTTTTATGTTCATTGATTTATTTTAATTTTCGATAATTATTAATTTATTTCAATTTTCATGTTTATTAATTTATTTTTAATATTGATGTTCATTGATTTTTATATTAATTTTGATGATCAATGAGTTGACGAACTGACATCGATGGACGCGGTGTCATCGATCGTATAAGGGTTCTTTTTTTTTTTTTTAATTTTTTATTTAGAGATACGGAACCCTAAATAAAAAAAACAATAATTAAAAAAAAAAAATAGACGCGTATGTATGTCGCACAGTGTCCTAGTTTTAACCAACGTAATCGCATTTCAACCCGCGCACGCATCTCTACGTGCGACGATTGGCATTCCACGTGGCGGATACTGCGAGGGCCCAGGGGCGGGGGGGGGGGAGGCGGTCAGGAAAGGACGGGGGAGGGAGGGGAGGGGATTTCTATGCGGTACATCGAGTCGACGTTCATATTTGAGTTCATCGGGTGTACGAACGATATTCGAATGAAAATTCATTTCGTTCGTATCCGATTATACACGGATGACTCGAATTATTCATCGCTCGAGTGAACGAATAAAATAATTTCCATTTATTCATTCATGCCTTTTTTTCTGTAATTTTTTTTTTTAAATCTATTTTTTTAAATAAATATATTTTTTTCAATTTTTTTTCGTTGGTCGAACGAAAAATGAATTTTCACATTTTGAAGTTGAAAAAAAAAAAAAAAAAAAAATGGTCGTCGGTTGTCGGAAAAAATATATCCGGAAGTTATGTGTACCATGCCTTTATTATATGTATATATGTATTTTATTGATAGATTTTAATAATAGATTTTTTTTCCATCTAATTTTTTTCTATTTCTATTTTTTGCCCCCCCAATCCGTTATAAAATATACGATTCCCTTTTCTTCTCGATGTTCAACTCGTTCTCACGTAAATTGTCCGATCGCTTTTCCGATTTTAATGAAAAATCGAAGATCCATGGACGATATACTATAATCAAAAAAATTGAAATTAATAACAAAAAAATGAAAAATCGATTTTGAAAAATATTAATGAACGAATAAAATGAAAAATCCACCGAGTAAGCTTTTCAGTAATAATAATAACTGTGGATATATGTATAATATATAAATATAATACAATCGTATTTTATATATTACAGTACATATAAACCACAAAGTTGGTGTTCGACGATGGAAGAGCGTCCTCCGCATTGAAATCAGCGATGCGTGCGATTTCCGTCGTCGACAAGGGTCGACGGTGTGGAGAGCCTCCCCCCCCTCCCTCCTTCTCCTCCACCTCCACGTGTGCGGCATCGGGCATCGCGACTCACAAAAAAAAAAATAAAATAAAATAACTTCCAACTAAATGAATCCGACAAAAGCATATATATATATATATATATATATATACACAACGTGATTCGCTCGAACGTGAAATAGAAATCTCAACTTGATGTTCATCATCGTGTTAACGTGACTCGACGTTATTTCGTGCCCTCACACATCACGAATTCACAATTCTCCATCTCTATTTCCCCGCATTGTTTTTCATCGTCTTTCTCGCTCCGTCTAAAAATCTCTGATTTGCGCTTTCCCCCTCCTCGCTGACCCTCCGAGTTTCTGATGTGTGTTCGTCCGGGCGAGTTGGTTTTGAGATTCGTGAAGCGTGTCCGGGAGCAAAAGCCGCGCCCATTGTCCAATTGCTCGTCGGGAGTTAACCAGGTCCAGGCCCACGTAGGATTTGCCGAGTCAACGGATGCGGCCAACATTCGGGCCACTATCGGTATGCCGAATCTCGGTAAGCCGAGCCTAGACCGATTTCCGGCCGACTATCGGGTTATGATTCTCGGGCCGATGATTAATGTGCCAATACTCGGCCGACTATCGGGTTATGATTCTCGGGCCGATGATGAATGTGCCAATACTCGGCCGATGCTCGCGCCACAATGCATTGCCTACCTTCGGTGTAGATCTTCGGCCAATGTTTAGCCGATCCTCGTCTCTGATGTTTTTTGAAATAGTTTATATTTCAGATCAGTGGGTTGACACACCATGGGCCCCCACCACTTTTTATTTGTCAGCTAGCGAGTTGTCCACAAAGCGTTAGTATAACCATAACGTACAACAGAAGACGCAGTGGCCGAGTTGGTTACGTGCCCGGTTCCCGACCCGAGGGTCCCGGGTTCGAATCCCGGCGTGGGCAACAATTTTTCGGTGTTTATTTCAGGGTTCTCCCGGGTGGTTCCGACTCACCGTTACAGAAACTGAAGAAACTTCCATAAAGTTGTACAAGGAATAATATAGTTTATATATAGACTATACATTATTTTTTCACTTGGGCTTGGCCGGAGTATGGCTGATCAGTCGGGCCGAACTATGGCCGATCATTCGGGACGAACTTTGGCCAATTCTGTGATTCACAATCGGGCCAATATTGGCAGCGAGCATCGGGCCTATGCACGGGCGCGATAATCGGACCGGTGTTATCATCCAGGCCACGGACCGACATTGGGCCAATAATGTTTGCGAGCATCGGTAGTATCGGCCCCGAGCTTCGGCCGAATCAGGGGCCGATCTGGCCACCCTAAGTGGGGGTCAACCCCGCGGTTCGGGTTTAAACAGAGTCAAATGAAAAGTCGACCGATAAGACGACCCCTCCCGGGGTCAATATGCCAACAACCGCATACATTCATCCCCTCGCATTGCTTCTACTCGAAAAATAATAATAATGATGATAATAATAATAATAATAATAATCATAACAATGATAATGATGATAATGATGACAATAATTTTAATAAACAATCAATCATTATCAATGGTCAATTTGTCGATAATTTATCGCCCGGAACCGCGATAAGATTAATTGAATTAAATTGCGATATAATTAATCAATCTTGTTTCCCCACAAATAGTGACGTAAAAAACGAAAATATATGAATAAAAATAAGTTGGTCGAGTGGGATGATGACGTGATTAAAAAAAAAAAAAAACATAATTCAAAGTTGGTCAAGTGCGAGTTCAACTCGAACGCAGAGATTTCCGCATAATTTGTTTGTTTTTTTTTTTTTACACATTACATTTTATAACCTCCTTTTCGTTTTTTTTTTTTTTTTCAAAACGTGGATAGAATAAAAAAATGAATAAAAAAACTAAAAAAAAAATAAATAAAAAAGACAGACGAGATAACATATTTGTAAAAATTAATTCAAACTTAATTCAAACAAACTTATTGAATAATATAATTTGGTAAAAATTAATTCAGCCAGAAATCCACAAGTTTGTGGAAAATAATTTCTAGAAATTTGTAAGACTGAAATCTATGAGTTAACCAGTGTCAGACAGAAAGAGTGTGTGACAGACGGACAGACAATAAGGGTTCCTTTTTTGCCCTTGAAGCTCCAAAACCCTAGAAATAAAATAAAACTACAATGGAGACGAATTAATTTTTTTTTCTGTCTTCTGTTGAATTTAATTTTGTCGCAATCGTTTGTCGCTGCTGCTACTGGTGCTGCTGCTGCTGCTGCTCTGGTGATATGGGAAAACGACGTTACCGATGATAATACACATTTCGTCGCGGTTCGATAATTTCATAAGGACAGAGAGAGAGAGAGAGAGCCTAGCTCGAGTCGGTGCACGGCTGGCAATGGCCGCACGAGACTGCACGAAACGTGTTCGGCAAAGTCCCATGCGCTCTATGGGTGAGTAATTGACCGTGGGTTCGATGGCTATAACGTCATTCGTGGGCGCATCAATTATACATCTAACGTCGTACGAGAGCACAAGCGATTCTCCATCACGATGATGCGCCTCAAGGTCGTCGTCATCGTCATCGTCATCGTCATCGTCGTTCACGTCCAGAAGTGCATTAAAAACTAATCAAGCAACTGTAAAATTTTTTTTTTTTTTTTTTTTTTTTTCAATTTTTAGATCTCGAAGCAAACATGCGCAATGAACATTGAAATTCAATTTCGATCACGTATTGATAATACGAAATTTTGACGATATGAATATGAAAGAATGATAAAATATAGAAGAATCAAAAGTTTTTATTGAATGTCTGAATTTTTTTTAGAGTTTTGTAGCCAACTGGGCATTTTCATGGTTTCAGTGAACATGAAATTTTGTACACGAACGATTTTTTCCATCAAAACCTCACGCATTTTTTTTTTTTTTTTTTTTTTGAGACACTTGGCAATTAGGATAATTCTCTTCGATTCTGGGTCAAAGATTGCGTCTACGTCATGGACAATGTCAGGCTCGTGTGGGTTTTCTCGCGGCTACCGTTAAAGAAAACGGTTAATAGCGGGTGATGTACGAATAAAACATTGTACAGTTGAGTCTCGATTTTGTCGGTCACGATGCGGCAACCCGAAGCCCCCGCCGCGTTCACGACTTTCAGACACACTGGTTCGTCCCATTTCAACACGTCCTCCATAACGCAACTTGTTGCGATAGACCGGGGCGAATTGTCACACTTGTCAAACTTTTTTGAAGTAAACTTTTCAATATTTTCAACGGAATTTCGACGACCGGAATGAAGAACTGATATTGTTTTCGAGAAGTTGAGAAAATTTTACGTCGAAATCACATTTTTTAAATATATATATTTTTTTTATTAGCGCAAGTAAAATACATATGAAAAAAATAAAAATTAAATGTTTGTATTGAATTTTCGAAGCGAATCACCTCGAGGGTCCGATATTTCATGGAATGGCTAATATATATATATATATATATATATATATATATATATATATGAGCCATGTATATATTTTTTTATCTATGAATATAAAAATAGATTTTTTAAAAATCTATTTATTAATAAAATCTATCTTCAAAAAAATCTATGTCTATATCTATAGATTTTTTTTTTTAATCTATAGCTGAATCTAAATCCGTATATATATATATATATATATATATATATATATATATATATATATATATATATATATATATATATATATATACTCTCAGAGTCTACACATCCAAAATGTACCAAAAAATATCGTACCTTCGAAAAAAATAATATAATGCAATAAATAAAGACCATATATAATCCTTTCGTAATATTCCCATAATGCTGCCACACATTGTGCCACACATCGGCTGCATGTGTGAGCCTTGAGTTACCAGTCTTTCATATCGTGAATGCAAAACCACGAATGAAAAGAGTTTTGCACATTAAAAAATCCACGAGCGAGCTTAGCGAGCAGGTTGGCCGACGACGAGTTGTGTCGAGATCGGCATCGTGGTCTCGGAAAATCTACGAACCGCCTCAGGAACATCCGTAGCCCCCCCCCCCCCCTCACACACAATTACACACACACACACACACACATGAGCAAAAGCCAACGTGGAGAGCGTTGGAGTTGCTTCGAGAGGGCTGAGCGACCCCGAAGAGGACGAAAAGTGTGCGAGCGAGTTGCGTTTAATTCCCCCCCCCCTTCCTTCTCCACCCCCCCCCTCCAGCAAAGTGGAACTCCGGGTAGCTGACAATGAGAGATCGTTCTTGAAAGACAGTAATGGGGCGTTCGATAAGGATCTCTGAAAAACCTTGGCGGCCGTGCTATGTACCGACCTGGAAGGAGGGGCAGGAGGGGGGGGGGCATTACCGGATGAACTACCCGTGAGCTGTCTCGACTACGTCGCCGATACCCTCTTCGACGTCGTCGTCGACGACGATCCTGTCGAGCACACGCTGTTTGCCACTCAGTCGTGTCTTTATGCGAGACGAAGAAAAATAATAATAATAATAATAATAATAATAATAATAATAATAATAATAGTAATAATGATGATGATGACGATGGTGATTAATCTAATTCGCACGATCGTTTCGGAAACGGAAATGGAAAGAAACAAGAGTGCGAACAATTCTCGAGGATGTCGTTGTGTTTCGAGGTGAGAGTTTGTTCGCGCTTATCGCGTGGCGTTTTTTTTTTTTTCTTTTTTTCATTCGAACGATTGAAATGATTGTTGTTGTTGAACGGAAGAATTTTTTTTTTTTTTTGTGGTTACGATAACTAATTTTCCTATTTGTTATTGATAATTTTTTTTTCGTTTTATGTTTTGCTAATTTTTAAAAAAAGTTTTATTATTATTATTATTATTATTATTATTATTATTATTATTTTAATTATTTTGGTAATTCAAAGAATATTGAGTAATATGAATGAGGAAATCGGTTTATCGACAAAATATATTGTTGTTGTCAATAAAATTTTTTTCGAGAATCAAGAAATTATGTGTCAACGAATTATTGTAAAAACAAAAATTCAAAAGATTTTTTTTTTTTTTTGAGATTTTTGTATTCAATATTTAATACGTGGATTATTATTTGCTCAAATTCTGATTATGTTATTTTGTTGTTAAACTTATTTGTTCAATGCAAAATGAGATTTAACGAATTTAACGGAAAAAATACACGAATAAAAGAATACAAAAAAAAATTGTTTAAAAACCGTCAAAGATTTTTGTTGAGGAAAAATATTGAAAGGTCGATCGATTTTCACGATCGGACGAGTATCGGAAAAGAAACCTGACAGCGTGAGTGAAATTCATAACGAAAAAAATCGATCGTGCAAGCGACACAACGTGTGTGCTCTATATATATATAATATACCTACATGTACATATAGATACCTACGACCGGAGTTTGTAGTGAAAAGTGCGAAAATTTAATTGGGTCATTCCGACAGGTGTGTGCGAAGGCCAGATTTGTATTCCACGTGCGACGAAAGCATATATATATATAGCGGGTGCCGTTTTATCGGTGTACAGTAGTGAACCGGATCGTCGTCCCGAAATAAAACTAGAATATTCCCCATTACAATTTTTACGTGGGTCGGACGGTTGGGGCAGGGAGCGAAGGGGAAAGGAGAAAGGGAGGGGGGGGGGCATCGTAGGAAATCATCCACGTGTGCGGTGGGTTCGTAGCTTGCGCGGGGTGGGGTGGGGGGGGGGCGAGGTTGATGGTTTGCACAGTCTCTCACTTAATTATCGATCGTCGGAGATAGGAAACAATAGGCAACGCTATCTGTGTTATTCGGAAGCAACACACTAACACACTAAAACACACTAACACACACACACACACACACACACACACACACACACACAGAAGGTGAGTTATAGGGACGAGAAAGAGAATGAAGAATTCGTTAGGCTCAACCGAGTCGGAATTAATGTGTTACACGTACTTACGGTCTTTCTTCCGCCGATAACTTATCGATTGTTCTCGACCAACGATTTTTCAATTCATCAACGATCGACTCTGCGATAACTCAAAGTGCCCGAACAATGGAGAGAGAGAGAGAGAGAGAGAGAGAGAGAAATATTTTTTCAAATGCGAAAGAAATTGAAAGAGAAAAAAGATTGCTCACGAAAAAAAAAAAAAAAAAAAACTGATCAGTCAATAACAAGATGGAAACAAAATAATAAAGAAAAACAAAACAAAAAAAAATTACCGACAAAAAAATTGATTAGTCAATGAAAAATTGAGAACGAAGAGATAAATAAAAAAAATTTCATATGCGACAGAAATGAAAAGAGAAAAAAAAAAAAGATTGCTAAAAAAAAAAGAAACTGATTAGTCAATAACAACCAAGGAAATGAAAAATAACACTACCGACAATAAAATTGATTAGTCAATGACAAATTGGAAACGAAGAGATGAATAGAAAAAAAAATTATCGATAACAAAAATAATAATCAAAATCAATCACTCGATATAAAAAATAAAAATAATTCGTAGATGCAAAATGCATGTCCGATGGAATTTCGTAAAGATAAAGAAAACGTCGAACGTCGGGGGTGCAAGAGGGTGGAGGGGGGAGGGGTAGATCGTGTGGCAAATGTGATAAACGTATTTCTGCCATTTCCGACGAGAGTTCCCGCAGCGCGGAAATGCGATTTCTCGACGGGAGGGGGCGGCGAGAGTGGGGCACCATGAAAAATACTAGGGGTTAATCGTGCGAACGTGTTTTGTGTGTTTTTTTTTTTTTTTTTTTTTTTTTCGGTAAAACGTTGGTGGTCAATTTATCAAACCATAACAACCTTCACCCACTAACCCGCATTTTTTTTATATATCGTCGAGGCACTTATCTCGTCCAGATGCCCATCGAGCGATGCCTAACAACGTGTGTTACACATTCGTACGTGTTCGTCGAAGCACGTGTGCCACGGTGAAAATTTCGTATTTCTTTTTTTTTTCCCCAGATTTTCCGAAGGACGAAGGTTTCGAAAAAAATATTTTCCCAATTTTACGATTTAAGGATTATTATCTAAATTTTCCATTTTCCATTCTGAAGGTGTCAAAAAAAAAAAAAAAACGTTTTCGGACCAAGGATAAAAAAATGTAGAAAGAAAAACATGATACAAGATGTAATAAAAATCTATTTGGGCGATCTAGGACGATTATAAATTTTATCTGACATTCTGGGAAAGATATGACAGAGTTGTAATTGAGATTTTTTAGACGATCATACACGTTTTGGCTGGGATTGTACTTGTCCGTCGTCAAATCGTTGACACTCGACGATGAACAGTTGCGAATATTCGACCGCGGCTCACCGACGACGATAATCACCCAACAATACGCCCAATGGCACATTCCATGGCGGGACTCTATTTCGTAGCAAATTGAAGATCATTGCTACCACACGATGTGTACGTTCAATAGAGCTTCGCTCGTGGACCTCACAACAGCTCAGCCACATGCCAAGTTATGTTAGTGCGTACGTGTGTGTGTGTGTGTGTGTAAAATGCACATATGGCAAAAGACCCAATCAGCATCTCGACGCTCGTTACATTCCACATGTTTTCATTTAATTACATACACGAGAGAGAGAGAGATAGAGATAGAGAGAGAGAGAGAGAGAAAAAGAGGAATGTGGGCACACACGCTCAACGTCACACACACACGTACTTTGTATACTTTAAACAGCGGCGTGTTTGATCGCAAATTATTTGAAAAAAAAAAAAAAAAAAAAAAAAAAAAAAAAAAAAAAACCTTATTATTAGCAAAATCATGCGCTCGAAGACTAAACCGTGTTGTTTCCGTCCGTTGCACGTAACATCTAATTGTATGACAATTTGTTTGCAATGTTGACAACGTGTAAACACACGCCCCATCGCATGTGACACCATGCACCCGAGCTCGTGCATCACATGGGTCGAATTTTTTCATCTTTGTTTTTCAGTCAATTTCCAACATCACATTTAGGGCGAAGAAGCTTGAAGGTATAGGACGAATTGCAGGACGAAGTCATTTTCTTATACACATGGAATCTTTGTTTCAACCTGACAATGTGCACTTATTTCCCATTTTTCAAGTTTGAGAACATTCAAAAGTTGCCATGAGAAAATTGAAAATCTTAAAAAAAATATATATAAAATACAGACGATCGATAAAACCTGGTCTAAAAATATTCGTTGAATCCGTGACGATGTATAAAGAGGTCAGAGATCGTACGATCATACGACGTACATTTTTTTTTTTTTTTTTTTTTTTTCATAACCTTTGAGAAGCAACTCGACGGTTGATGCATTCATATTGAATATTAAATTCGTATTAAATTGAATTTCAGAGATTAAAATAGACTGGAAGAAAGAACGAGCGAGTGAAAGAGACATAGAGATAGAGAGAGAGATACGAGATTGCATTTTTTTCATTAGTGCACCAGGATCTCAGAGTTATGGGAAAATGCAAACCTCAATATAAAAAAAAATAAATGAAACAAATAAAAAAAAATAAATAATGAAAAACAAGAATATAATTATAAGACAACAATTGATAAAAAACAAAACCCGAATAGAACATTTTTTTAGATATAATATAAATATTTTTTAATACACAATAATAATATAAAAATGATAAATAAATGATAAACAATAGGAATACAATTATAAGACAACAATTAACAAAAAAAAACAAAACTCGAATATAAAAATTAAAAAAAATCTAAGAAACTTAAGACAGAAAGAGTGAGAGAGAGAGAGAGAGAGAGAGAGAGAGAGAGAAACGAGAGATGTGAATGATAAGTAAATCGTCTGGAGGTCCCCGAGGAAAGAATGCATCCTCCAAGTCGTGTTACGTGAGACTGACTCGCTTCGTTCCTATTTCATAATATCATCGCAACGTTTGAAAATTCCATTTACTACGACTACTACTACTACTACTACTACTACTACTACTACTACTACTACTACTACTACGACCCACTACTACTACTACTACGACCCACCACTACTACCACTACCCACTACAAACATACTTCACCGTGCACCACTCCAAGAGACCGAAGCCAGTGCATTACAGTTAGAAAGTAACATAACGTACGCGAGAGACGCGATTATAACGAGAACTTTTTTTTTCCTTTTTTTATTTTTCTTTCTTTTTTTTTTTAATTTTTCTTTCTGTTTTTTTTTCCTCTCACGAGAGGCCTCGAGGCCATCGGCATGTACCGTCGTTTCCCTCCGATCGTATTTGTAACCCATATCATTACTATCCAACCGTCGTTGCGTGACCATTAAATAAAACTCATCGTAATACGACGGAATATAATCGTGAAACAATTATTCCGGGATAACGGTGCGTGCACAATCATGACCGAAGAAGCATCCCGTGTTTTCAACGATCAACAATGTGTCGGTTTTGTAATTGCCGACAAATTTTTTTTTGCTTTTTTTTTTTAACTCTTTTCATTGTCTCATGGTCATTAGTGACGCGTCGTTGTTTCCGGGGAAATAACGAAAAGTACTAGGGCCAGAGTAAAAAAAAATGGCTATCCCAAAAATCTTCAAAAAAAATGGGCGTCCCCTGACTTTCACGAAACTTGAATCTAACGGTTGATTCACGTAGAGATTTTACCTTTGTACATGATTCTAGTAACCGAATTTTCATTTTTGGTTGAAAAAAAAATGGTTTTTAAAAAAATAAAAAAATATAATAATAATTAAAAAAATAGAATCATCGAATTCAATAAACGAATTTTGTCATATTGCTATATTTTTCATCATTGTAAAACGAAATTCAAACAATAATAAATAATAAATAATAAATGATGAACGATAAATAATCAAATAATAAACAATAAACAATAAACAAATAACGTCGAGTCTAACAGAACGATGCGGAAGTATATTGCAAAAAACAGAACCAAACTGTGGAGACTGCTACGAGGGTACACAAGGTGAGAGGCGCATCTTGTACGGCTTCACAGGTTGCTTCGGGTTGCACGACACGAAATCGTGGAAAATATAATAAAATAGTTAACGGAGCATGTGTGTGTGTGTGTGTGTGTGTGTGTGTGTGAGAGATAGTGGCTGAACACGAACGTACGCCGCTCAATGAAACAATGTAGCATCGTCTCGTATCGCCTTTATACGTAACTCCTCTCTCCAAACACACACACACACGAGAATGAGAAAACGGATGACGATATTTCGATTTTACGTCGGCGAGAAAGTTTGTAGCACGAGGTCCTCCCCCGCCGCCTCCCCTACCCCCGTTCCTGCCCCTCGCACACCCCGGAGAGGTGTTCTTCACGATTGATCGATCGGAATATTGTCTCGGACTGTGACGGTGGATGGGAAATGTTTTCATCGTTTAAAAGCGAATTGCGGCGACGAATATTTCGCATATTACACGCCAACACCTCGGAATAACTTTTATTGTCCGGTATATTCGATGTAAATATGATAATCAAATTCGTATAAATTGTTTGATAATTGATAATATAGATAATCGATAAATTTTACATAACAACAATGAAAAAAAATGAACAAGAGTATATTATGTTGCTCCAAAATTTGAAGAACGATGAATAATTGAAATAAATAATAATAATAATAATAATAATAATAATAATAATAATAATAATAATAACCATATTGACAAACTGAAAAATAAAAACTTTTTAAAAAATCAACGATTCCAAAAATGTTGCTTGCTGTCTGTCAGAAATCAAATATTGTCATTTGAACTACTACTGACAACTCTCACAGTTCTGGATAATAAAAAAAAAAAGACAATAACAGAAAAAAAATGGGCAAGAGTATATTATATTGCTCCAATATAGAATTTTGAGAACAATTCGATAATTAAAATGACGACGTTCAATTGTGGAAATCGACAAGAAAATAGTTTCTGTGAATCAGTCATTTTTTTATATTATTTTTCAGTGTATCAACAATAATGAAAATAATAATGATGAAAAATAATTTTTTTAAAATGCAGTATAATGAAGAAAATTCTCACCATTTCGCGATACATCGAGCTCCACGAGGTTCTCAAAATTTTGTATGTCGGGCGGTAGCCGGTGTATCTCATTGTCACTGAGTCCGAGTTTTCTGAGTCTCTGTAGTCTGAAGAAGTTCTGCAAAATTAAATCAATCGTTGTTTCTTTATTCCAAAAAAACCATACAAAAAACAAACAAACACCAAAATTCAAATTAATTTATTTTCCAATTACAATCTCTGATTACTCGAGACCTTTTCAACTCAAAATATACACATCACATTTCTTTCCAATTTCCAAAAATTGATTCAGTGACCAAAAAACATTTGAAGCGATGTAAAAAATCATTGCAAAAAAATTGTAAAAAAACACAACATTTTCTTAAATATCATTATCACGAATTGCTTTAAAAAACTCAACAATTTTAATCAATCCGGTGAGTCAACGAGTTACCCCACTTGAACATTGCAAGGTTAACATGACAAACAATTCCAATTTTTATTTTCTTCAAATGTTTTTTTTTCTTTTTTTCACGTTCTCGAAACTACATGGATGTCGCACACGTAACGAGCATAAAAGCCTTTGCCACCCCCCCCCCCCGCCCTCGCCCCTCAAGCCCCCACCTCGCAGTCCGTCACTGTCGATGGACTTCATGGGCGGCGTGCATTTGGCATTACCCGCGCGCGCGCGCGCGTGCTTCAACTCCAACTCCAAAATCATTTTACGAACACTTTTCCAAAACCCATAAAAAGAAAAAACAATTCCTCAATCAAACAAAACCAAAAACCATCACAAACAGACATGTCCAAACACGTTCCTACGTTCCAATCGTCACATTTAAATCGTCAGAACCAAAAAAAAAAAAGAAGAAAAAGAAACAAAAAGAAAGACGAAAACTCTTTTTGTTCGTCGTAAAAACTCTCATAGCCTGACAATGAAAATAGTCAAATCCCTTCTTTTTGTTTACAAGTCTTTCGAATATTCTGTTTTTTTTTGCATATTGTGTTTCTTTTGTTTTCTTTTTTTTTTTTTTTTTTTTTTTTTCAAATATTTGTGGCACGTACCTTAGGAAGATCCCTTATGTGATTAGCGTCGAGCAATAGTTCCTCGAGACTGCGTGAGTAACGTAGTATGTCGTCGGGAACGCTCGGCAGGGAGCAGTGACGCTTGTCAACGGATTCCACCTGCCTGTTACACCCTTTAAATATCGGAATGCACCGGAACATGGTACACTCCCGGTTCAACACCACGAGTTATTAATCACGAACACATAAACACCCACGAACCGCGCGCGCACATACACAAAACTATTTATTTTCTCAGCACCGGGGGCATAATCGGAGCGTTGGCGGGGCCGGCGGGGTGAAGGAGAGGGGGGAAGGAGGAGGAGGCGCCGCGCGCGCGCGCGTCTCTCGTCTCTCTTTCTATCTCACTCGCTCCTTCTTCGCTCACGCTCTCTCACTCACTCTCTCTCTCTCGCGCTCTACCGTCGTTCTATATAACTCGAGTACGCGTTCGTGACATCGACGATGTGATGCTTAATAATTTTCGAATATTATTCGCTCGTTTTTCGTTTGTTTCCGGCTCGTGACGAAATAGAAAAAATAATAATGGCTCACTGTTACTCGCGATACTACGAAAAAAAAACTTGTACCCCGGATCTCCTTTCGTGTATATATATATATATTTATATATATATATATGTGTGTATAGGTGTATATAACGTCGGCACACCACGACACTTTCACGCCCTACTCGGTTCTAAACGCGCTCGCACGGATCTCACGGCTTCTACCTCGAACACAGAGATCTCTGACGTCATCACGGTCTACCTCCGCCACCAAGCCGTGTTCTGTGCGCCCTCGAGATTTTTCCAACTAACGCGACGCGAACGCAGCGCACCCACGCGGATCGCTTTGTTTTTTACGTGTGATCCTTCCACGGTGGCGGCTACGACGACCACTAACCATTCGAAACTGCACCACCCACCTTTCGTGCTTCGACCCCCCCCCCCGCCGCGGTGCATGGTTGGGCGATCGCAGCGCCACGCACTCGGCCGGTATTGCAGCGAACTCGTTGCATTGGAGTTTGAGAGAGGGAGGAGTGGGCCAATCGACGCAGGCCGGGTTTGGCGGGAATTCAAATCGGTTTTTTCGTCGACGATAAAGCAAATACAATTCTGTTGGAAGTTGGAAGAAAAAAATGCATTGTGTGAAATAAAAATTGGTAAATGACCGCAAAAAAATGTAGATCGATCGATATTTAATATCAGCGATTGAAAAAGGATGAAAAAAATATGAGACAAAATCTAACATCGGATATTTGACGATTATGAATTTTTCTGGCATTCACGAAGCAGTTATGATCGAGATTTTACAGATTTGGCGTACCGTTGGCTGGAATTTTATTTTGCTCAGTCGATAAGGAAAACTGCAATGGATTTGTGAAATAAAAAATAACGGGGTGTTTGATATATTTTTTTTTCCAAAATTTTGTTTTATATTATGTTACAGTCAGATAAAAAAAAAAAAAACGTCGGAGTTTCAAGCATCGGCGGATTTGATAGCATCGGACAAACGTTCGAGTTGAACGACGAGTTCGCAGTGTCTGGTGTGTGGAAACATATCGACGGGAACGACTTTAACGGGAACGAGTGGCTCGCCGAGATAGTGCTTCGAACACGGCCTCGCCAGATCCACGAGATTCTTCACAGCGGCTTTCGGATCGCAAGACACGTACACGAGTTTGCTCAGCTTCTTGGCTTTTCGCAGAGTTACGAGGGCTCTTTGATCTGAAACAGCAAAGTCATCGTTTACAAAACGTACAAGACCGTAACTTTTTTTTTTCCCTTCCTTTCATTGATTTTTTTGTTTTTTTTCTCGTCTTCGAAAATGAGAACTCACGTAATCCCGCTCTCGGAGGATCAACGACGGCAATTATGTTGGGTTTTGTCGTTCGCTGAATGACCGGCATTAAAATGTCTTCGGCTTTGCCGACGAAAAATTCGCAATTCGTCACTTTGTTGTTCGCGACATTGACTTTTGCATCTTTTATCGCGTCCGCGATTATTTCCAATCCCAATACTTCGCCGCAATGCTGAAATTTGTTTGTTAATTTATCGTTTTGAGGGGGAAACGTCTTTTTTAGATTTTTTTAAAAAATAAACCATTTTTTTTTCTGCTTTAATTATGCTTTTAGGTCTTAGAAATGAGGTGCACTAAATTTTATGAAGGGGGAGGAAGATTTCAAATGCTTGTTTTCAATACCATAGCCAAACGGTCTTTTTTGGTGCATTCTTTTCATATTCAAAAATATTTAAAAATTGAGAAGTTAGAAAAAAAAATGTTTTTTTTCTTTCATAATTATAATTATTATTATCGGGAATCGGTTCGTTTTGTGAAGATAATGGAGACAGTGACGACGCAAAACCTTTGAGAAACAAAGACCGATGGTTCCGGTGCCGCAACAAACGTCGAGCATCGAAATTTCTTCGTTCGGTTGTGCCAAATCGATAGCGGCTTTGTACAAAACTTCGGCTCCGGCCGTGTTAACTTGGAAGAAAGCTTGGGGCGACACTCGAAACGTCATTCCCATTAGAGTCTCCTCGATGTATTCCGAACCGCTCAGATGTTCGATCGAACCACCGCCCTCGCCGCCCGTTTCTCTGCAAAATTTCGTACAAGCAATTCACGTTATTCCAGTACAGTTTTGATCGTCGTTACGTCTGTGATGATCGAACCAACTTTTTCCCAATCGTTTGAAAATGCAACGACGTGACGTTGATGTTTTTGCCACTTCCATTGTCGAAAAAATCACGTATGTCGTTCTTCACTTTCGCAAGATCTTCGGGTTTCAAATCCTGAGGATTTATCGCGATTATCAACATCAGATGATTCAAACGCGTTGTACGCGCAGTTACTTGGCGCCAATATCCACTCTGATCGACCGGATTGAAGATGGGAAGCTCGGAATTTCTTATGAATTCTTCCAGAACCTTCGAGCAAGTCGTTGGAATTATTTTTATGTTATTCGATCGAAAAAAAAAGGTGTCAATTTAAATATCAACATCAAATGGAATTACAGTTTATATAAAAAATTATTTTTTAACTCAATAAATACAGTTTTGTCATCGAGTTTTCATTAAAATGGAGCTCAATGTGTATTCTTCCATTTTTATGATACATTTTAAAGGGAAGAATGCAAAATATTACCTTCATAGCTGATTTCATACTTTCGGGAATGTGGCAAAGTTCGTCGATGGGACCCACCGCCGTGGATCCGGCGGCGTAACTGGACAGCCTGAATCCAATCATAATTTCACTTCCGTCCATCGATTTTCCTAATTGCGAAAAAAAATTAGTAAAAATATTTCGAACGTCGAATCGACTTTCTAACCAAAAAATTTCACCGGCGAAGTCATCCCATTCCGTAAGCACTTTGTCGCGCGCGCTCACCGACGGTAAATTCACATTTGTTACGATATCCTTCGGTAACATCCGCTCTGAGAATGGGCAATAATTCGCAGGGCAAGCCGTTGTGCAGCGACTTCTGTTTCTCCATCCATTCGGTCAATCCTTTGTTTTCTTTGAGTATCTGCTGTCCCATTCCTATCAGAATCGTTCTGATATCGCTGACCTTGGTCTCTAGCTACGAAACAAACCTGTATTTGTTAATCAGAGGCGATGGAATTATTGTTTTGCGGATCCTCGGACTCACCTGCTTCTCGTACGGTATTTTCCACATGGGCGTAGTGCTGTTTTTCACTCGTTCGGCCGGAGAAAGAGTTTCCGTGCTTTCGTCGAGCTTCGCTTGCTTGGATGTTCTCCTACTCGCTTCCATCTTCCTCTTGATGAAAGGATCGGGCGCTGGCTTTGCCTCCTGTTTCACAATCGTCACAATCAAAATACATTCAATGACGAGAAGAATAAAATTTGATTTTCCAAAGGCCGAAAAATTTAATTTTGTCTCGTCGCGAGTGGAAACGATCGTTTTATTATTCTGAAGATAATTACTCGAGCTGTGAGCGTCGTATTCTTCCATGAGAACCCGTTGATGGTCGCGATGGCTCGCTCTCGAGATTCCTGGCTTCGGAAACAAACGTAGACCCAACAGCTTCCTCGTCTCGGCGGCTTAACCTTGTTCGAACCCAGTTCCAGTTTTTCGTTCAATAACTTTTTGAACTCTGAGATACCGTAATATTTTGGTAATCCGCGTACCTCGATCTTGAATTTTTCGGATGTGAATTCGTCGCGATCGAGATAAGCGTAAGGATCCTCAGCCGGTTTGTCACCATTTTTCACCGGGGAAATTTCTTCGGAACCATTTACTTCCATTTTCAAAGTTTGTGGATCTACAGCCGGTTGGTTCACATTTTCCACCGGTGAAATATCTTCGCAGCCATTTACTTCCATTTTCAAAGTTTGTGGATCTTCAGTCGGTTGGTTGACATTTTCCACCGGCGAAATTTCTTCGCAAACCGTTTCGTCCATTGTCAGAGGAACACGTCGATATAAAACGTTAATCGTAAACTGTGAAAAATGAATCTGTTTACTTCGTTGTTACGAGATACACGACGATTCCAATTTTCTTTGTCAATCTTTGCACCGCATTGCACTTAAACGTTTGGAGGTTAGGTTAACCTCTTCGGTACTGCATGCACGTTTCTATAAACATCTGAGCATTCACACATTCTCTTCTAGAAGTTAGATGTGTGAGAAATAAAGAAAACCAATAAAACCATTCGACTGTTTATCAAGATGGCGACCAAAATGAATCATCCATCATGTATTGTCAAAAAACTCAGAAACACGGACGTTAGGATTTTTAAACGAAGCATAAAGGACATTTTTAGATTTTAGCAATAAATTGCATTCTTCGTAGCAATAATTGTACCTATAACTTTACCATTTGCCAATTTACGATTAGGATTGAAAAATAGAAATTTGAATACCCGCCATTTCATTGACGCACGAATGCTCGTCATTCGCTTGTAATATCGCGGGCGTGGGGTGAAGCATTTCAGTCGGGATGCTCGGAAACTGAAATATCGGCCGTTTGGCGAGCATACTTGATAGTTCGGCATCTGGCCACCAATCGACCGATGGCCGGCGCTGTTGCTTGCTATCGGCCAGGTTGGCAACATTGAGGCGACACCAACCGCAGTGAAGAAGAAGAAAACGAAGAAGAAGAAGAAGAAGAAGATCTGGCCGCTACGATTTAATGTCAACTCTGCAATCAGAGTCGGAAGCCTTCAACGCTGATATTAGCCATCTCTTGACTCATATCTGGTAAGATGCTAGTTCTTATCTACACAAATATCTGAATCCACAAAGAGACACTAATCATAAGTTATTCAGCATGCAAAATGATATATACATCCAAAGATGATAGATTACATGGAACCGTATTCGCCGTTTTAGCGCTTAGCACGAATGAGAATAGAGTTCCGATTTTTGGCGATAGTTGGCGCGCTGAGATATCCGTGTGCTAGACACATGAAAGAGACCTGAAGCAGAGATGAGTCATCTCTGGCTCGGGTCGTCGACGATCGACTGGTTGGCGCTGAATTCAAGCGGCCACAGTGACGTACTACGAAAATTATGATCATCGTCTCGAACGGTTCTACAGATTACCATCGAGTTGGCCCGAAGTTGTTCACTTTTGTCTAAAAAAAAAACTCATGACATTTAATTATTTATTTCTATTTTATACACTAATTCAGTTTAAAATGAGAATATTAGTTTTCGAATTTTTGAAATTCGAGTTTAAAATAATTAAATACATAAATTTCTTCAATAAAACTTAATAGTATATTATGACACTAGTACGCAAAATTTTTTTCTGACGAGTGTGAGTTTGCAGAACGAGCCGAAGGCGAGTATTGCAATCACACGAGTCCAGAAAACGTTTTTCGCACGAGTGTCGTACGATTTTTTATGTCACAAGGTCCGTAAATGCGGTTTGAAGCGAACGAAGTGAGCGTAAAACCGCACTTCTACGGACAGCGTGACATAAACTATTTTTATGACACGCCGTGCTTGAAATGCGGTTTTACCCACGCTTCGCGTGGGCAAATCCCCATTTACACACGTTGTGACATAAAATTGTATACGATACTATTTCAGCTTCGCCCCGAACGAAACGACGTTCACTACAAACCTTTTCACACCCAACTCTATAAGATAAACGCATAATAATCTATTTTCCCGACCCATCGATTTTCGCCGAAAAAAAATTTATTTTCGTAAAAAAAAATTTTTCATTCATATAAAAACCATTTTTTTTCTACTACTAACGAAAATTCGGTTACCAGAGACATATACGAGGCTATTCCTATGTGAATCAACCGTTGGATCACCCATACAAAGCCATCCCCATGTGTATGAACCGTTGGATTGGATTTTCGTCAAAAATTGGGGGTCGAAAAACCTTTAAAAGTCCGAAAAAATTGTTTTCGGATTCGCCCCGAACGAAACGACGTTCACTACAAACCTTTTCACACCCAACTCTTTAAGATAAACGCATAATAATCGGTTTTCCCGACGCATCGATTTTCGCCGAAAAAAAACTTATTTTCGTAAAAAAAAATTTTTTTTTCTATTACAAACGAAAATTCGGTTACCAGAGACATATACGAGGCTATTCCTATGTGAATCAACCGTTGGATCACCCATACAAAGCCATCCCCATGTGTATGAACCGTTGGATTGGATTTTCGTCATAATTGGGGGTCGAAAAACCTTTGAAACCGCTTGATACATCCCATGCCGGTTTCGACCATGCTTTGATACATCCCATGTCGTTTTCGACCATTCCGCCATTTTCCCCACTGCTCGACGTTCGTTCAAACAGCACTTTTATTTGGCACTCCAACATCGAAATACAAAACATTCGTTAGCAAAAATCACTACAACGAATATCCAATGTCATTAACGGACAACAATCATAAATTGTTATTACATTTTCTTCATTTTTTTATTCGTCTGCGCATGCTCGCGTTATTTTCCACACGAATAAATTACGTCGATGACAAAAATAACACGTGTTTGAGCACAAAATGGTTGCAAGCGCCATTACGCAGTTTTCTTACATGTATTTACACTAATTATCATTATATACACATACATGAAAGTTTTTAACGATAATATCACTACGATGCACTTACGAAATATATTTATGGCTATGAGTTTCGATGATGCTACTTTTTATTTTTCCATCGCATATTTCGAAATTTTTCATAAATTCGTTCGAAGTGACATCGTCGCGCTTGGATCATTTTTCGTCCCTTGCTTTCGTACATTTTCATATTAATTCCAAGCGAGCTAAACGGACCAATTTATCGAGTCACAGCGAAGATATAGCTTCCAGAGACGACGCCATTACGTGGAAACGAAAAAAAACAAAATGGACGACTGAAAACTACTCAAATATTACAGAAAAAAAACGCTAATATTCTGTTTTCTTCGTTATCATGTTTATACCTAAGTTCCAATAAAAATTTACATATGCAGGTAATAAAAAAAAATGCCTACCCGACATAACCTCAAAAACAAACAAAAAAAAAAACATGTCGGATATCTGATCTCACGTCTGCGAAATAGCAATAACGAACATTCCTATGAATTTAAAAAAAAAGACACATTCTGGAAAAATTCGATATGTTTGACATTGAAACTAAAACTAAGTGGATGATTCAAGGATTGGATTTGTCCTCGCAGCCGAGACCGGCGGACCAGTTGCATATTCCGCCAACAGGATCGAACGACAATTTGTCCGGACAAGTGTACTCGGTGCCCAAAACCTGTCCGTTGACCATGCGCGCGCACGTGATGAATTTTTTGCACGACGTCGGATGAGCGAAATTTCCTTGATCCAGACAACGTATTCCACCTTTGCGATTAACGAACAATTTGTCTTTCAATTCGGGTTTCACGACCAAACGCACCTCGTCGTCGACGTAATAATCGTAATCGATTATCGCCGGACGTCTCGGCCGGACGGTCACGTTTTCCACCGTTTTTTCATCGGACCTCGGTCGTTGACGACGTCGCGAGATGGCGGTCGTTTGCAAAATGGCCGGAGCTTCTGTTCTGGGCGCTATTGTCGTACTTATCTTTCTCGTTGTCGCTCGGAACGTTTGTCGACCTGATCGTACAACCGATATTCATATATATTGTTTTTTTTAACGGCGGGGGGAGTTCGGTTTTTGTGACGCTGGGATCTGACAAACTTTTCTCGTAGAACGTCTCGAAATAATCGAAATTACAAGAATGACAAATTTCGATTTATCGATTAGTTTTCGAGATATCGATTTTTTTCGAGGGAACGATTTCCGCGGGAATTTTGAATTTGAGACAAGAAAAATTCGATATCTCGAAATCCGCGCGAGATATCGAAATTTTTCGTTCTTGCTTTTTTGTTCGGCACGTCGTAATCCATCGAAATCGATCACCAGATGGCGCAGCCACGATTCCGCAATCGTAAAAAAAAAAATTGCTATCTCGAAAACTAATCGATATATCGAAATTTGTTATTCTTGTGTTTTCGATTATTTCGAGGTGTTCTATAAGCTAAGTTCATAATATAGCGACGCCATGGAAGCCGAACTCCCGCCTCCTTTTTTCTAATAATAATATTAATACTTAAAAAATGCACAAAATATAATAATAATATTAAAAAATTCGCTAGGCTAGCCCAAATGCATCGAACCAGACTGTCAGTGTGGATGGATGATGAAAACATAGAGTAAGAACGTACATGACGGTGAAAAAGAAATTAGACAATACACAAAGTGAGGAAGACACAGAGATACCGTGGATAGCGATGATTAGAGTATGATGATGTATATAATCGAACAGTTTGTAGAGTGACGAAGTGGCGGAAGAAATGTCTGAACGTGATACAGAACGAAGATGGACGTAGTAGAGCCAGAGAGTCAGGTGGGCCAAGTAGGACGATTTTTTTTTTTATGATGATGTTTTTTTTTTTTTTAGTTAGTTCAATGATGGAACACAACCCGGCGATTTCGAGCTGAGAAAAAAATCAGTAATCCATGGATTAGAAACGTAAATGATATAAAGATCGTTGTCACGGTCAATCGAATCGAATTTAATGATCACAGTGAATTGAGAATAATTATCAAAAGTGTTGAATCGATTAAAACGATAAAATAATTAATTAAAATTATAGTGGCACCCATTAATCGAGTAATGTGGACTTGATAAAAAGTAATAAAAGTTTTGCAACACAGACGACTGGAACAACGACCTTATTTGGTGGAAAGAAGATGACAAACAATAAATAAAATTAATTAAACTAAATTGTTCATTATCCGTGATTGTGCGAAAGATGATATAATGATTTTGGTAATCGAAGAAAGGACGTACCAGTGGCACGAATTATCGGCGGATCAGCCAATGTCACAGCCAGTTCTTGGGCTCTTACACTCTGATCGTCAGTTGTGATTTCTTCTGTGGCATCTGAAAACGAAATAATTTTTTTTCTATTTTTTTTAGGGTTAAAAATAATGGTGTTAAAAAAAAACATTGAAAATTATTAAATTTTTGGGTTTCCCGAATTTTCGAGTCGATAACGTTGAAACTCACCGGTGGATCGAATTTTGGAGAACGGAACAGGTTGGCCAGTAGTGACTTGATTATTCAGCAGCGACGGGCCCCCATAAACCGTTCGCAATCTGTTAGATCCGTCCGTTCGCACCAGAGTCCCGGGTCTTCGCAAAAAGTTTCCCGAACTTTTGTAGATGTTCACCTGTTCGATCGACATTCACGCGAAATTTTTATTTCCCACAACAATATTGAAAACATATTTTTTTATCTTTTTCAATTAAAAAACTATTTTATTTTTAGCTTTCATCTCATAGTACCAATGTGTTATTAACAGCACATACTTCATTAGATCGAGAAAAGAATGATAAATCTAAGGATTTATAAAGTGTTAAAAAAATTGCTTGGACACTAAAAAGTTCGTAGACTAATGAAAAAAAGCTATCAGAGGCGAAGCACAGTTATCTATCGAGTCTCCGTACGTGAACAATCATCAAAATGGTTGATTCACGTTTTTCATGCGAAGGCTTGAAGAAATTATTTTTTTTTCTTTTGTTTTTTATGTTTTTCATTTTTCGGTTATCAATTGCAGATGTGAAATAAATCGTGTCGGCTAGTCGAAGCTCGACGTGACCGATGGCACACGTTATCACACACTGTCGCATGTGTCACACGCACTTCCGGTTCGTTCTTCTTCAATTTTTCATTTTTTCTCTTTAATTAAAAATTTTTAATTAATGCACCCGTTGCAGCTACATGCGAAACTATCATTCGAGTTCGATACATGTTTCTTTGATTCTATTAACATTGTTTGTTTTTTTTTTTTTTTTTTCATTTTATTTTTCTAAAAAAAAATGTATATTATTTTTATTCATTTTTCGTTCGGTTCTTTTTTTTTCGTTGTTTTTCGTTTGACCGACTTCTTCGTGGTCTGTCGAAGATAGCAGAGCGTGGAGAGCGTAGACAGGCAGGAGAGTACGCAGGCGTAGAGAGAAGCCACAGAGGTAGATGTTTCACCAAGAGCGTTTTTTTTTTTTTGTTTTTTTTTGTTGATTGTTTTATGTTGTTTGTTTTTTGTTCGTTTGTTCTTAAACAAATTGTTCATAATAATAAGCGATTCGTTATTGGCATCGACGTTTTTATTTTCGAGGAATTAGTCGAGCATAGCATTCAGCGTCAGAAGCACAGCGTTACCGGAAGTAGTAGCGAGGAGGCCTTTCCACCATTTTTTTATTTATTTATTTTTTTTTTTTTCATTTCCATTTTCATTTTTTATAAAACTGACCTCCCCATCACCGATGTCCACGTCTTCGGATTTCGTCGAGTACAAATTATCACGATCAACGGACACGTCGACGAACGAACCGATCTCATCAGATTTCAATTCCAATTCCACTTCCCCCGAATCTCCGATCACCGAACGACGAAAATCATTGGTTTCCGCGATGCTCTGATCATCGACATCGTCGTTTTTCGGGCGTTTCATCACCAAACGTTTTTTCCATTTGCGTTTGCGAATTTTTCCAACCTCATCGTCGTTCACATCGTTGCTCGTCGATCCAAAATTCTGCGGGGTCGTCGTGGACACGAAATCGGTTGGGATTTTGTTTCTCAATATCACGACTCTTCGTCTAACAGGTTTTGCCAAATTTTCCATCGATTCGGGGAAATTTTTTTTCACGATTTTCTCAATCGTATTATTATTTTTAATCTCCTGTGAGATTTGAGAATTTGTGGAATTATTAGGTTGCAGATTTTTGTTGTTTGAAGTGTTTGCCAAACGACGTCGAACGATCACCTGTTTTACCGGTCTTCTTCTTGTTCCGGCATCGTCAAAGTTACCCGCGAAATTCGTGAAGGTCACTCTGCCACGATTACGATTTTTCGATCGTTGTGTCGTTGCCGATCTTAACGAATTAATCGTCGATGACGTTGTGGATTTTATTGTTTCGTCGAAATTTTGATTTATTGTCGACGATTTGAAATCGTGATTTATTTTCGGTAACAAAACCTCAGCAACTGATAAAAAAGATTTGTCATCGTTTATCACAATATTTTCATGCGTTGTACGTTCGATTTCACGATTCAAAATGGTGTCCAAAGTCGTGAACTGCAATGATTCGGTTGGATCTGTGTTTCCATAATTTTTGGCATCCATTGTCGGAGTCGTTCCATAAAAATCGGTTGAAATCGGTTGCTGTTGATTCGTTGAATAAGTGGGCACTTTTACTTCCGGTACGAAAGTTTTTTTTAAGGTCACGAGTATCGGTATCGTGATTGTCGTGTCATTGAAATTATCCGAATAATCGTTTTTCAAATTTTTCTGAATTGTTTTTCGTCGATTTGGAATCCAAGATGGCGTTTTTGACGTCGATGGAACATTCGTTGTCTCAGGAATTTCGTGACTATTCGTTAATATTGTTGGCACTGATTCTTCTTGACTGAGTGAAGAAGCTGGATCATTAGAAATTGTATTTTCTGGTATCGAAGAATACTTCGTCCCATTCGTCGTGTCATCGTCAATCGTTGATAAAGTTGTCGACGATAAGACTCCAACATCATCTGTGCGATTTAGCTTTTCGTGGTTGTCGCTGGAAGAGCTGGTGGCATTTGTTGATTTTTCATGAGATCCAGTCGAAAAGCTAGTCGTCAAGAATAATTCATTCGACGTCGTTGAATCAGTTGTCGTTGAATCACGATCTTCAGGGTTGGAATGACTTGTCGTCGTCATCGTGGATGCTGCAACACTTGTCGTATCGTACTCAGGAATTTCCGTCGATGATTCTCCGAATTTTCCAGTCCCATGATGACGACGATCTTCCATTTCCTTTTCCTGAAGTGCATCAAGTTCAGGCAAAGACATCACAGTCGTTGTTGCATTGTCATTGATTCCAACAATTGTTGTTGCACTTCCCAAGGAATTTCCAGTTTCCTTCAGCAATCCTAAATCCCAGGAACTTTCTTCTTCATCTTCCAGCCTTGTTGTCGGATTCATTGAATCGGTAATATCGATCGAAGACGTTGTAACATTGTGACCTTCACTTGAAGCATCGTTCATGGTGGTCAAATCCATCGGAGTCACCGAATCTATTCTCGAATCGACAGTTTCCAAGAATTTCATTGTCATTTTGGTGTCATCAACGTTTTCGATCTCTGATTTTGTTGTCCTTGGAATTTCGGTTGTTAGTTCAACATTTTCGTAAGGTTTGGTTGTCATAACGATCAACGTGGTCAAATCCATTGGAGTTGCCGAAATTAATCTGTCATCGTTCACTTCAAGAGACAAAGTAGAAGTTTGTGAATCATTTTCGCCTCCCAGAAAATTTGTGGTCTCGCCATTCGATTCACCAACAAATTTATATTGTTGGGTTGTTTTAAAAGCAGTTGTGACTTTTGTGACACTCGGTTTCGTTGATTTTTCTGTCACAAGCGAATCAGTGACATCGAGAGGTCCAATCGACTGGGTTGATTGAGTCGGTCGACGACTTCGACTTCTAAACGACAATTCAGGACCTTCACGACCCAAAATGCTACCAATTGTACTTGTAGGTCCTTCGACCTTCACGTCAACACCTTCCGAATTAGACTCCTTCGTCGTTCTTCGGGGATGATCCCTCGAAAACGTTTCAGTCCTCGAAACAGGCCTCAAGGTCGTTGCAAAACGTACTCGACCTCTGCCCAACATCATTCCATGAGTCGTCATCGTTTCGTCAATGACAATCATTGTTTTCATCGTTGAATCTTCACTCCGAGTCGCAATACTCGCATTATTGTCATTCCCATCAATTTCCTCTTTTACTATTGAAGTTTGACCTTGAAAAATCACCGAAGGCGTGTCATTCTTATCTTCGGATGTTTTCTGAGTTTCTGTAACGTGTTTTGTAGTCTCGTCGATGTTTGTCACATCGTAATGGCTTGTGGGGTCAGTTTTGTTGGTTTCCATCGAATATCCAGAAGTCGTGGAGTCCTTGAAGATGTTGTTTTGCCTACCGATCGGTTCGCCACTACCGAATCGTCGAAATTTCGTCATCGAGGCCTCTTCCACAGCTTCTCGACCTTCGGTCGTTGTCACGATTGCCGAAACCAACGATTCCTGAAGAACATCTTTGTTCGTGGAAATAGAATCAAAGGTCACAGTTTCAAAGTCATTCAAAGTCATTGTCGATGTATTCTCCGCCGAATCGATTTCTCCAGCGACTGTCCCAGTTGTTTTCAACTCCTCCAAGGTCGTACGGGTTAAACTGTCTTCGGTGGTCCCATAAATCTTTTCATCCTGAGACTTGGAAGCCGATTCTTGGATTGAAGTCGTTTCGGTTGGAAAATCGGTCGATTTGGTTGGAAAATCGGTCGATTTGGTTGGAAAATCGGTCGATTTGGTTGGAAAATCGGTCGATTTGGTTGGAAAATCGGTCGATTTGGTTGAAAAATCTGTCGATTCGGTTGACAAGTCAACGAAATCGTTGCTGGGTGATGAAAAATCGGTTGACACTGTCAAACGATCACCGACGATCGGTTGAGAAGTTGTCTTAACGATTTCGTCGCTGCTCTTCGTGATGTAAAACCCACGTGGGGCATCCGATGATTTCGTCGTGGCAGAAAAGTTTCCTCGCATCGTGGTGATTCGAACTGTCGTCGGATTTTCCGTAAAAGTTGCGGAAATCGTCGTCCCACTCTTCCCAACTTCCTGACCTTCAATAAATCGTTCGTCATGACGATCGGTTGAATTTTTTCCAACCGATTCATCCGGATGAGACTTTTTGACGACGGTTCGTCTTCGGGCTTTCACGATTCTCTGTCTTCCACGCGATTGAATTTTTCCATCCGATCGAACATCCGATTTTTCCGCCGATTTCGTCGATTCCTTCGTACGATTTGTTCCAACGCGACGTTTTCTCCAAGGTCGCGTGACATGTTCGTACAATTCGTTCTCCAAACTGTTTTCCACTGACGCCTTATGACCTTTAATTCCATAATCGCTTTTCGCTTCCTCGCCTCGTGCCTCCGGCCGATCCGACTGAACGATCTTCACTCTGAACGTCGGTTTCAAAATGGCGGAATTCAATCTGTTCTCCGGTATTCTAATGACCACCAATTCGGCAACCGCCTCTTCGTCATCGTCGTCCAAAATTTTCACGGGAACCTCGACGATTTTGCCGGTAACGTTCGTACGATCGTTTCGATCGGTCGATCGTTCGATCGGCGAATTACTGCGATGCTGAATTTCTTCGGACTCGAGAACATCGTTGTCCAATATTTCTTTGTCCCTCGATGACACCGATTCGCGATCGTCATTTTCGTCGGAATTATCTCGAAGAATGTTCTTCAACCGATTTTTCAAAATCGCACGATCGACGATCTTCTCACTAGTCGTCGTGTAATCGTCGATCGTCGCGTCAACATGAGCCGTTGTCGATGAGACGGATGTTGACGATGATTCAACGATCGAACTGTTTGATGGACCAACCGATTTTTTCGCAATCGATTGCCCGAATCTTTCCGCGATTACCTGAAAAATCATAACGCACACGATGATGCAAATTTTTTTCGTAGTTTCGTGTGTGGGTGTTCTTTTTGTTGTTTTTGTGTTTTTTTTTTACTTTTTGCCATCTTCGTTTGTGATTGTTGTTGTTTCTGTGATGTTTTCTGTTGTGGTTTTCATGTTGCTGATGGTTTCCTTGATCTCTCATGCACGTAACTTTGTGTTTGTGTGAGTTTACAGATTTTTTTTTTTTTAATTTTTTATTTATTTATTTATTACGAATAGTGATAATTTCGTTGTGGAATGAAAAATTGTGTTAAAGAAGCGGTGAGAGCGTGAGAAGAGGAGTAAGTCCAAGGTCGAATCAATGTCATTGAGAGCTGTGTCCGTGATGTGTCGAATTTTCCAACTTCGTTTCTTTTTCTTTTTTTTTTTTTCATCTTCATACAAAACGTATACATACATATATACATGCACCCATATATACATCATATATATACATATATATATTTGTTACATATGTGTGGCTTCTTTTCGTTAATTGTATGCGTAGCATGAACAACAAATGTCATATATCTATATATACATTATTAATTTTCGCGTTTATGTTTATTATTCGTGCGAATGAAAACATTTTTAATTATGTTTATTTCATTCCTTCTTTGTTTCGACTATGCGAATTAACGATCCCCATTTTCATCGATTGGTTCATCGAAAAAATTCGACCGATTTGTGTAAAATAATTCCCGATTTTTCCTTCGTCAGTATTTTGATTTTTGTTTTTCCGACCGTTCGATAATTCATTACGATCGATAATCTTTGGCAATGAGATTGCTGAAAACCGACTCGATCTCGATGGTCGAAGATTCGGCTCCGCGATCGGTCGTAAAACGATTGGATCGTGAAAATTCGTTCTCGATCGATAAGGTAGATCTCTCGGGCGTGCGTTCGGTCGTGTCTCGTATTTCGTTGTTATAATTGTAATTCTCGTAATTTCGATTGTCGTAATTACGCGATTTTTTCGACAAACGATCGTTCGTCGTCATCGTGTGAATAGTTTGAGCGGGAATTCTCGTTGTCGAAGTCAACGACGAATATTTCGTTCTTATGTGAATTATCTGACGTTCGGTAGTTCCGGATTCCACCACCGAAGTCACCAATCTCGTTATCTGCGGTTTGTTCGTGTTTGTCGTATATTTCTGTTCCAACGAATTATCATCGTCGATCATCGTTATCACTGTTTGCGACGATTCCAATGGCATTTTCGTGGTATCGTCGTAACGTTGAGTCGTACGTTGCGATTGTTGTTTTCTTTGCATCGCATCGGCAACGTAATCAAATTTTTTCGCCGGTATCAGAGTTTCCGTGAAAGTTTGTTCGGTCGTTGTGCTCGGACGTTTTGGATAGATTCGCGATTTTGCGTTTTGATTTGACCAAAAATTTGGGATCGGTTCGGTGGTCACGAAATTTTCGCGATCGTTCTTCGAGATCGGTAATCTGAATTTTGCAGATGATTCTTCGTTGTTAACAGATGACAAACGTTTTTCCTCATCGTGGAAATTATTGTTTTCTGGGTCTTTACCAAAACGCGTTCTAGGCTGACGATGATCGACGATTCTGAACTGTTCGGTCACGTTACCGATTTTCGGTTCGGCCGACTCCTGAGGAGCTGAATCGAAAATCGGGCGATAAATCACATCCGAAATTTTCGTCGTCGTTCCATTTTTTTTCAATAATCTTGATGATTGTAATTTGGGACGTTGATCTGGTCTACGACGATTCGATTTCACTTGTTGACCATTACCAAGGTCATTGGAGTCATCTGTCAAATTTTCGTCACCGGAATTTTCGATCGGATCGTCAAGCTTCGAAGTCGTTGAACTTTTCAAAGTTTGGTCATCATGTTCGTCAACAGAAACGCCAAATGTCGACGGCAACGTTGTCGTGGGAATTGTCGTGTAATGTTTCCAAAAGTCTTCAAGGTCAACGACAACGGGGTTTCCTTTGTTGGCAGTGCTCTGATGAATGGTCTCTGTGACGTCCTTGACGTCTTCGTGGTCCTCAAAAACGTGCACGGGACTCGAATCGTTCATGACCTTCGCAAGGTCATCGAGGTCTTCATCTTGAACGGTCGTCGACGTTGTCGTCGGTGAAATTGGACGTCGACGCACGAACAGATTCTTCCTGCGAGTGGACAAGACACTCGCGTCGTTCTTCTGAACCCCGATGGCTCGATTCGACGACCTTGAAGGTGACGAAGTGCCAGGTCGTCTTCCCACGAATTTACGAACGAATCTCGAAGTCGCATCCGTTGCTATAGTCGTTGGCAGTCCTAAAGTTCGAGTTTCCAACGTTGTCGTCGAAGCTTCGATCGTGAAACTGACATCTTTGTCTCCCGAATCTTCGGTCAAGGTCATTAAGGTCGAAATTTCGGGATCCAAAGATTCGGTAGTGAATTTATCACCAAAGTCAGTGAAATTTGTGTCCTGCGTATTATCAGACATTGTTTTAGTAGTTTCCGTGATCGGAAATTCAGTCGTGAGCGAATCGACCTTAGTGGAAGGTCCCAAGGTCGAAGTCAAGTCTTCCACAATAGAATCGCCCATTTTTTTCATCCTAGAATCGCTGAGAGACTGAATCAAAGTCTCCGACTCGTCATTGACTCGATCTGAAAGTTCACTCGGTCTGACCGTGTCAACGATGATCTTGAAAGGTCGAACAGTGACCTCCTCTTCCGCATCCTCGTAATCCCGAGTTTGCCAGTCGTTCGTAACAGTCTCGAGAGTAGTCGAAGGTGATGACAATTCGGATCCAAGCTTTCGTGGCTCTTCTTCATCGTCATTCGTGATTTCCATGGCGGGTGTCGATGACGTTTCATTTGGACGGATACGTCTGATAATCTTACGTCTTCTGACGGGTCCTCCGTCTTCCCGAACATTCGCCGTCGTCGTAGCCAACGTCGTCAACGAATTCACAGGTCTTCGACTTCTCAAAACTTTTCTTCTCACAGGTTTCAAAGTTTCCTCGCTCATCGGACTTGTCATTGAACTCTTTGCCTCAGTGACCTCTCTAAAATACCTTTCAGTCGTGGTCTCGTCGACGAGGCCGCTCATTTCCGTCGTCAAACTCGTCGAACCATTTTCCTCCCCTAAAATCTCATTCCTCTCATTCTCCTTTCGTTCCAATTTCTCAATAATCACTCCAGGTTCCACGGTTCTTGGAATTACCGATTCCTCGATCTGGTACGACATCGTCGTCATTGGGAAAGTGACATCCTGGCTCGTGGCTGATTCTTCAGATCCTTCTTCAAAATCCGCATTGTCCAATTTAGCAAAAACTCGAATATTCGTGATTCTATCTGAATCCTTGTCGTCGGAATTTGGAAGGAATCTAGGCAGGACATTCTTGTCCTGTGATATTCTTATTATCGGACTGTCCTGCGAGTCGTCGTTGGCGACGCTCAAGGTCGTCGATCTCCCGCCAAAAGGCCTGACACGTCTTCGACCTGTGTCAAGGTCAACCTGTTCCTTCGTCGTGGAAGCTGACGTCGTTGATCTGTAACGTCCTCTGGTCCTCTGTAAAATGGAATTATCTTCCACGATCCTGGATTCCGTGGTAACGGTTTCCAATTTGGCAGAACTCGTTGGACGATTGCGTCTGTTTGGCAGGAAACTCGTGACACTTGTTCCTGGCGATTGGGTGACTTCGAATGACCTGGGAGTGTAACGATTGCCACCTCTGCGAGTGAATGAAAGTCCAGAAGTCACTGATCCAGACTCTTCATCGTCTTTTCCACTCGTCGCGTCTGTTCTTCCGTTTTTGACGACCCGGGCTTCGTTCGCAAGGTCATTTTCCATCGTGGACAACGACGTAGACGCTAAAGTCGTTGATCTGGCACGACCCCGAAGCCGATAAGCGTTCGACGATCTGGCTAATGTTTTCGTCGGTCTATTAATACTCACCTTTGGTCGTGATTGATCGTTCGATGATGAAGGGCTTGTTGTCGTTGACGTCGTGGGTCGTCCTCTTCTTGTGAACGGTCTGGGTTGGGAAACCACAGCGATTATAGGTCCTCTGGTTGAACTTTCCACCGTGTTTTCCATGGAACTCGATGACACCGAAGCTGTCGTCAATAAAATTTCCGTTGCTGACTCGTCGACGAGTTTCAGGGTTGCTTCGGTTGGTGTGATCGTTGACGAGTCTGTCGTGGACTCGATGGATGATGACAAGCTGGGATCTGATTTCGAGGTGATCACGGATTCGGAAATTGTTGATGCGATTGTTGATGATGTTGTCGATGGGACAGGCACTTCTGAAATGTCTTCGGTGATGGGAATTATCTTTGTTGAGGTTGTGGTTGTCGTTGTGGTTTGGGGTTCCGTTTTGATGTCGTTTGTTGAGGTGGATTCGTCGGTTTTGTCGACGTCTTTGTTGCGGGAGGTCGTGCTTCTGAATCGATGGATATTCGTGTACCTGCGGGAAATGTTTGTTGTGAATTTTTGTTTTAGAAAAAGAGGCGTTTGATTTTTTTGTTTTATTGGGATGAATCCTGGTGGATGCTTGGCAGGCGTTATGGGGACGGATTTATTGTACAGGAAGATTGGGACCATCGGGTTAGACACTAGCTGGCGTCACTCAGGGTCCACTGGACCCCAGGCCAACTTCCTAGCCATTGTGCAATATAAATAACATTTTTCAACATCATTTTGTTCATTTAAAAGTACCACTTTCATTTTATCGACATCGACGAAAAGTCTTGAGTTCAAACTTCGAAATAAATATTACTTTTTTTTTAGTCCAAATAAGCTCGCTATTTGTTTTTCAAAAATATAATATCTGAAGAGTAAAACGGCGTAAGATTTTTTACCATATGGCAAAAATTAAATTTTTCACGATTATTTTTTGGTAAAAGAAATCAGATTTTGTGATTTTTTTTTCTCGTCGTGTTTTGACTAATTAAAAATCTTGAATAGAAGACAACAACTATTGGATTATTTAGAAAACATGTTAAATCGAAGTTTGGCGCAATATTTAAGTCGATACATTAAAAAGAACGCAGAGTTTTTCATTATCCAGTATTGATCGAAATTTGAGGTGTCTGTGACAAATAAAAACCTAGATTTTGGTCCTGCAGATTCTTCATCGGTTTTCACAATTCGATTTCGTTGAGTCACGGGTTCCTCATCATCTTCATCATTGTCCTCGTTCGAATCCTCGTCCTTAACTTCAACGTCGTTCTCGCTCCTATACAAAAAAAAAATAGAAAATTAAAATTCCAACGAGTCGGAGATTCGATTTTTTTTTGTCAAAAATTGTGATAATTGTTGATTTATTATTATTATTATTATTATTATTATTATTATTATTATTATTATTATTATTATTATTATTATTATTATTATTATATTACGTCGTGGTCGTTGATGGTCGTGGTCGACGTATGTTGAAGTAACTCGGAGTAACTCGACGATTTGTAATTTTTTGTTGAGGCGAATCGCTCGCAGCTCGATCTTCCAAAGAGGCTACGTCAATGTTTTCGTCATTCGCATCTTCTTCATCATCCTCGTCATCTTCGGCCGGGGATTCGCTCGTTGAGGGTCTGAAATATATATTTTCAAAAGCGTTGGGCAAGATCAATTAAGATCAATGATCTTTATTATCGTTGAAAATATAATTATAGGTTCATATAAATTATGAGAATTATAAATTAAAGGACACTTTCTTACCTGTGACGTTCGATGGTGACGTACGTTGGCTTGCTGTTCGTTCTTCTGAGGCTCTTCACCTCCGAAATATCATCGAGTCCCTCGAATTGAGCACCTCCAGGACCATTTACGAAACCGGTTGGCGAATTTTTCGCAATCTTCTCATCTGTCTTGTCGCCCTTCGTCGATTGCGTCGTCGACAATGAGCCCAACAAACTTCCGGCTATTCTCGTCGCCTGACGACTCAACACTCGCTCGTAAAGACTTCGACTGATCGTCGAGGGCGTGGATTTTCCACTGCTTTCCGTTTTCTCGACATTCCCACCCGAATTCTTTTCTTGATAGTGCAATTGCTTCTCCAACTGTTCGATTCCTCCTGTAATTCGACAACGACTAATATAGAATTCCATTCGGTAACTCGACGGATCTTTTTTATTTAACGTTCGAAATTTGGCAGCTTTGGAAATGCAAGTTAAATAAATGTTAACCCTTGAATTTAATGGTAAAAAGTATCAGAAACTCTAGAAACAAGTTGAAACTATTGGGAAATAAGTCAGAATTATTATAACGACTGTTCAAAATCTGGAAATAATTAATTAAAATAAATTTTAGTAACATGAGTGACTTTTTCATTTAACATTCTATCCTGCTTTAAAAATGCGAAAAAAATGATGCCGCTTGAATTTAATGGTAAAAAGTATCAGGAACTCTAGAAACAAGTTGAAACTATTGGGAAATGAGTCAGAATTATTATAACGACTGTTCAAAATCTAAAAAAAAAATAATCACAATAAAATTCAGTAACTCGAGTGATTTATTTATTTATTATTTTAACTTTGCAGCTTTGGTAACACAACTAAAAATAATTGTGCCACCCAAAGGGGATGCTAAAAACTATCAGGAACTCAAGAAAACAGTTGAAACCATCACAAATGTTCAGAATTATCGTAAGGACTATTTTAAAAAAAAAAATGTTTGAAGTATCTTCATGAATAAAATATCGAACCTGCTTTCTTGATCAAGTCGATGAGTTCCTTGAGTACTCTCGGATCTTCCTCGTCCTCAAAACTGGCTGACCTGTCGGTCGTCGTTTTGTACGATCTCGTGGAAGACGCGACCGAAGTTTCCGTCGTTGTCGTGCTCGGTGTCGAAGTCGTGGTCGTCGATCGGCTTCTGTTTATGGTTTTGTAACGAAGTGGTTTCAACGTCGTTGTCGTGCGCGATTCCTCTTTCGATTCCTCGACATCATCGACGTCCTCGTCCTCGTAATACTCGTACTCTTCGTCCTCGGCATCCGGTTCCGGTGTGGTCACGCGTTTCGACGTTTTTTCGGGTTTTCGACTCGTTGTCGGAGCTGTTGTCGTCGTTACAACGCTCGCCGAAGTTTTTTTCGGGCAAACAACGTTTCGAGGATAATCGCAAGAGTCCGCGGCTTTGTTGAACACCAGACCTACATTTTTTTTTTGTAATTTTTGGACATTGTTATTATTATTTTTTTTTTTGTTTTTTCAAAAAATATCATTAACGAATTAATCGGTCAAATTGTTTATTCTTGAATAAACAATTTTTTTTAAATAGATCCAAATTAAAAAGAAAAATATTAAATTATGAATTTCTTTATTAGGAAAAATTAAAAGAAAATTATTAAATTCTGAATTTCTTTTATAGGATTTTTCGTTTCATAGTATCGCTGATAAAAAATCACAGCACAATTGGTTAAAATAATTATCAATCAATTTAGAATCTTTTGAAAGGCAATAAATTAGAATAATGCATCGTAAAAAAATTCCAATTTCATTTTTCGTTGCTCCAGTTTTTTTCGTGCATAAATTCAGGCACCAAAAGTATTTCGCTTCTGATTAGTTTTTCCATTTTATTTTGCTCCACATGATCGATATTTCATTCACCTGACGGACAGGTGAATTGATGAGCCACCACACCGAGACCTGCGGCACCGCTGTCGAGGCACCAAAAGTACTTTTTGCAGTCACGTGGATGTGAATAGAAACCCTCGTCCTCGCACTTGAAATCTAAAATAAATAAATTTCATAAAATAAATAATTTTTTTTCAAAATAAATCGATTATTTACAAATAAAAATAATTTTTTCATAAATTAAATAAATGTTTCATAAAATAAAATAAATATTTCTCAAAACAAATAAATGTTTCATAAAATAAATAAATATTTCATAAAATTAACGAAAAATTTGAAGAAAAAAAAATTAAAAGTCCAAAAAAAAAAAATGTTTTAATTAAATTAAATTAAATTTTTTAATTTTTTTTTTCGTTAGATCGGCCGACTGACCACTTCCGGGATCCGGAGTCGTTGGAGGTTCGGGCGTGGTCAAGCTGTTGCTCAACGATCTCTCGTTATCGGCATCGACTTCCCCATCTTCGTTCTCCCGTGAATTTTGTTGTTGCTTTCTTCGTCCACCGACGGTCGAACGATTGTTCGAACGATTCTTCCCTCGGATTCTCGTTCTCGGTTTGTCCGCCACTTTCACCGCGTTGCTCGCGTCCTCGTCCTCATCGTCGTCCTCGTCGTCATTCGCATTCGCGTTTATTCGCGTGCGCGATCTCGCGTTCGCACGTGCGTTCGTCTTCGACGGATTTGCTCGTCGTCGCGCGGACGACGATTCGGTCGTCGTCGTGCGTCTGCTTCCGGTTCCGACTTTTCGATTTATCGCGTTTCCACGTGTTCCAATTTTTTTTCTATTGTCCTTGGTCTTTTGTCCTGTGTTGCTCCTTGTTAATCGTGACAATGTACAATTTATACAATTTTTTTCAATAAGTTGAGTAAAAAAAATGATTTATTAATTTAATTTAGAAAAAATATAACGTAACAAAATTTTAAATGGAATCTAAAAAAAAAATATGAATAAATTCAATTAAATCGAATTTTGAAATATATATATATATATATATATATATATATAAACAACCAATTGATTTATTCATACGTTTATTTTTAGTTTTCATTTAATTTGATTATTTTATATTTTTTTCTAAATTAAATTTAACTAATTTATTTGTTTACTTAATTATTTTGAAAAAACCAGTTTATACATTTTTTTCAAATAATTAATCAAACAAATAAATTGATTCAACTTCACCTTAAAAAGATTAAAAAAACAAAATTTAATGAAATAATTTTTTTAATTAATTATTAATTTTTTTTCGTATACTGACAAATTTTTTTTTAATGAATGACAAACGTTTGAATAATCCGTAGGAATTTTATTGACTCACTCGGTACCGGCGAGCAACTCTTCTTTCGCCGCTTCTATGAGCGGATAAGGCCGTCCGTGACACTTTCCACGAAAATCATCGTTGTCGATCGACCAAAACATAATACCGCCGAGTTTCTTCTCGATCACGTAACGCGATTTGGCCCTGACTATATCCTCGTCGTCGTAACCGACCCATTGATTATCTCTGTAGGCGTAAGGTCCCATGGCGTTTGGATTCGGTTGTACAACCTCCCATTCGTCCGATTTTCCAATACTTTCACATATCTGAAATTTCCATAATTAATATTTTCTCAATCGCGTTTGTGACCAAAGTTTCACACGCTGTGACACTTGTGCGTCATTTTTTTTATGAAATAAATACATTTTTCATAAAAATAAAATCAATGGATCTCAGAATAAATAAATTTTTCATAAAATAAATAAATATTTCATTTGAAAAAAAATCATAAAATAAATAGAAATATTAATTTCATCGAATAACCTCGTAATAAGCGAGATATCCTTTTTCACGAGTAGCTTCGCCTTCCTCGCCAGGACCATCGGCCGGGGATCCGATATCAGTCGCGTCCTCGTTGATAAGAGTGTAAGAACGGCCATAGGTCGGTATGCCGAGTACAATTTTTTCCGAAGAAGCTCCACTTTTCAACAAATGTCCTATCGTGTAATCCTACGATAAAAAGAAATTAGAAAGAAAATTCGAAAAAAATGTCATTACGATCGGTAAAATGAAATTTATCGATCGATCGACAAGATCAAATATACTCACGATCGTCAATTCGGAATCGTAATTGTACTCGTTGTCCTCTTCTAAAGGATATATGGGCGAGTGATGATTGACCGCAGGCTCGAACGCCGAATGATAATCGTACGACAGAAGATTTATAAAATCTAGATGTTCGTTCAATCGAGGTATGTCGTAGCCCTTGTCGATGTACTCGATACCAGCTGGAACCGCCATCGATAACAAGAGTCTCGGTCGACCTGTTTTTGAGGATTCTCGCTCGTATTCCTCTCGCAATTCCTGCTCGACGTCCAAACAGTTTCAATTGTGGAATTATTATCAATTCAATAAGGAAAATTTATGCACAAACATTTTTTAAAAAATGTTGTATAGTTATTTTGATTTATTTATTTATTCATTGTTTTTTTTTTTTTGGACCGTTATAATCTGCATTTTTTTTTGTCTTTGCCACAAAAACTTGGAAATAAATTCAACAAACAGTTTCGTTTCTAATTATTTACATAAATTAAATTTTCACGACAATTTTAATTCGTTATTCAATTTTTTTGGTTTTTCATTTTTTTTAAATCCAATCATTCGATGATTAGAACCATGATACTTTGAAATTTATATAATGATGATATTTTTTCTTAACTTACGAGTCAATTTAACCAAAAAAATATCTTTGAATTTTTTATTTTGGCTCGCCCATAAAATTAAGTTTGATTGAAAAATAATTATGCACCTGAACGAGATCGGCGTAATTTTTTCTGTCGCGTGGTTTACCGCCGTCTCTGAAGGCCGGATATTCCCAATCGAGATCCAGACCGTCGAAATGATTCTGTCGCAAAAATTTGACGGAATTTTTCACGAATTCCTTTCTCCGATCGGGATCGGCCACCATGGGCGAGAAACGACTGGAACCCTCGTTCCAACCCCCAATGGCGAGCATAGTTTTCAATTTTTTGTTGTATGTCTTGAGTCCCGTGAATTTTGCATAACCGCCTGGAACATAAATATATTTTTTATAAAATTAAATCACCGAATTAATTAGAAGAAAAATATATATGTATGTATTTAATAAAATTAATTGTAATTGGAGAATAATTACCTTTCTCGATGTCCTGATACTTGTCGAAGGGTTTGAGGGTGTTGTCCTTCGTAAAACCACCGAACGCGTATATGAGATGCGTACAGAGATATGGATTTATGTTTTGAGGCGAGAATTTGGCCGTTCCGGGTCTGTACACCGACCAATTGGTGTAGTAACAAACGATTCTTTGCTCGGCGTTGCCTGAAATATCATTGACCCCGTGAATTAATTAATAATCAAACGAGTTTGTGATCCTGACGATCCAAAGTTTTCAGGTTTTTTTTTATAGTGACTGACACACTTCGACTGACGACAAAAATTAGCAAATTACACAAAAATCAATTACGCAATTTAAAATTATTTTTGTTTCTTTAAAAGTAATTTTTTTAGGAAAAAAAGAAATTAAGAAAGAATAATAATTTTTTTTTTAAATTATAGAATAAATAAGAATAATTATAAGAATAATAACTTTTTTAAAAATTATTATTCTATCATAATTTTTTGAAATCATCCTTCTATGATAATTTCATTAAATTATTATAGAATTATAATTTTTGAAAATTTCTATAGAATTATAATTTTTGAGAATTATTATTCTACAATAATTTTTTTAAATTATCATTCCATGCTAATTTTTTTAAAAATCATCATTCTACAAATCTAAAATGTTTATAGCCATCTTAAACCGTTCAATGAGATTCGCAAGAGTGCGTTCACGTGGTCACTTCAATATGAGCATTGAAAAAAAAAATTGAAACAACAAAACGAAGCGAAAAAAAAATTAAAAAAAATTAAATACGTCACGGGCATTAAGTACGTTGAACGCATGCAAAAGTATGTTGGTTTTTTTTTCATTTTATTTCTTTCATTCGGACCTCGCACGCACGTGCACGTATGTACGTGAGTATCGTCTCGATTCGGACGAGATTTCGAACGAGGCAAAGTACGTTAATGGCCGTTCGAGTGAAAACTACGTTGGAGAAATTGTAAAAAAAAAAAAAAAAGAAAAAAAATTCTCCGGCATCGGCCGATGTTGGACTTTCGTTATTTCGAGACGCGAGTTATCGCGCGCGTGGCACAACAGAGTCGGAAGGGTACGCATTATGGTCGCGTAAAAATGCGTCGAGAACTGTAATCAGTGTCCTCTAAAAAAATAATCAAATAATCGTTTATTTCGTTGCAACAATGTAAGGCCCGACGATGTTTCATCTGTCTCGACCATTTTGAGACGATCCAATTGAAAAAGGGATTTTTATGGACCATAGAAAAAAGTAAACACATTTTTAAAAAAATGTTCTCTCTTTTTTTTTTTTCAATTCATTTTTTATGAATTTCTCGATATAACGAAAAGAAAAATGTTTTGAGAGCTCAAAGAGTTTGAGCCCACGCTTTTTTTCGAAAGTCATAGCTTCAATTCTCATGAAAACACGAAAATTCTATTTTTTTTGTAAATAAATAAATAAATAAATAAATAAATAAATAAATATAAATTTCATCGATGAAACTGATATTTATTTATTTATTCATATATATACATATATATTTTTGTAAGAAGAAAAAAAGAAAGAAATAGAATTTTTTGAATTATCATTCTATGATAATTTAAGCATATATACACTACCGTCGGAAAGTATCAGACCACTTACCGCGGGCTCTATGAAAAACCAGTCACGACTTTGATCGGCTGTAACTCCGTCAAAAATGAAGCTACCGATTTTTCGCAAAAACCGATGGAAAGCTTATTAAATTCTGTGTAAGATGAGTCTTGGTTGAGTAAATTTGGATCGCTGCTTTCCGAATTATCGTGTGAGGGAGACAAAAAAATAATTCCGTTTTTTACAGAATTTCGTACGTCCACTTTGACTCTCGGCTGGAGCTAGGAAAATTTTTTTTAGAAATCGCCACTCCCTAAAAAGAACCTTTGGGACATTAGCTGTCGATCGCTCGAAAAAAAATTGAAAAATCTCAACGGGTTCCCAAGATATGAATTTTTTTCTATGAGCGTGCAGAATCCACATGACGACCGTTCGTCGCACGATTCATGGAGATTCGAGAGCCTCGGCTCGCGCTTCGCGCTTGTCACCAGGGCCGAATGGCAAATGGGGGGTTGCGTGGGATCCTGTTACTCTGCTTTAAGTTGTTTTTTTTTATTTATTTTTCGTATACCCACTGAATTATCTCGCGAATATTGTGAGCGTCAGTCAACACATATAATTAACAACAAAAGTGTTGAATAATTAATTGTTCATTAAATGAAAAACTTTTCAAGAGACAATGAAACGTTTTCGATTTATTATTTATTGATTTCTCATCAAATAGAGTTCGATTGTTAAAAGAAAATCAGAATAATTTAATCCAAGCAATAAACAAAGGGAATTAGTCGATTGAACAATTGATTAACCATTTTTACACCAAATTATTTTATATTCGTCAATAAAGGATTTTCCGCTCATTGCATTAACTCATGTTTAAACCGCCGGAATTTAATTCAAACACCAACGAGAATATTTTCTCATTTATATATATTGTAAACATATATATATATATATATTAGGGTGGTCGTTAAAAAATCGATTTTCGATTCTTGTCCCGAAATCGAAAGTTGACATCATAAAACTAAAGTTCTCGAAATTTGAGCCCCTTATCATAACGCTGAGGGGTGCCTGTATAATGTTTATTATTTTTTTTATCGACTTGAAAAAAAAAATTTTTTTGTTTTTTTTTTTCAAGTTGAACAATCTGAAGTTGATCTCAAAGAGAACAAGTTCCCCAAATTACAGCTCTCTATCTCAATATTGAGGCGTGCTCGTGAATTTTTTTTTCATTTTATTATTAACTTTGATTTTTTATTTTTTTTTATTTTTTTTAAGTTGAACAATCTGAAGTTGACCGCAAGAAAAGGAGATGCCCCAAATTACAGATCTCTATCTTCATATTAAAGCGTACCTGGGAATTTTTTGGTTTATTCAATTATTTAATTTGAATTTGTTTTGAATTTTAAATAATACGATTTCTTGGTAGTAGACGATTCATAAGACGTAAAAAGAATAGTTTTTACGAAAACGACTTTTATTTGAAAATGTATTCGAATTTTTACACAAATTCTTATTTGCGTAAAATTCTTATTTGCGTAAAATTCTTATTTGCGTAAAATTCTTATTTGCGTAAAAATTCGAATCCATTTTCAAATAAAAGCTATTTTCGTAAAAACTATTTTTTTTACGTCTTATGAATCGTCTACTACCAAGAAATCGTATTATTTAAAATTCAAAAAAAAATTCAAATTAAATAATTGAATAAACCAAAAAATTCCCAGGTACGCTTTAATATGAAGATAGAGATCTGTAATTTGGGGCATCTCCTTTTCTTGCGGTCAACTTCAGATTGTTCAACTTAAAAAAAATAAAAAAAAATAAAAAATCAAAGTTAATAAAAAAATGAAAAAAAAATTCACGAGCACGCCTCAATATTGAGATAGAGAGCTGTAATTTGGGGAACTTGTTCTCTTTGAGATCAACTTCAGATTGTTCAACTTGAAAAAAAAAAACAAAAAAATTTTTTTTTTCAAGTCGATAAAAAAAATAATAAACATTATACAGGCACCCCTCAGCGTTATGATAAGGGGCTCAAATTTCGAGAACTTTAGTTTTATGATGTCAACTTTCGATTTCGGGACAAGAATCGAAAATCGATTTTTTAACGACCACCCTAATATATATATATATATATGTTTACAATATATATAAATGAGAAAATATTCTCGTTGGTGTTTGAATTAAATTCCGGCGGTTTAAACATGAGTTAATGCAATGAGCGGAAAATCCTTTATTGACGAATATAAAATAATTTGGTGTAAAAATGGTTAATCAATTGTTCAATCGACTAATTCCCTTTGTTTATTGCTTGGATTAAATTATTCTGATTTTCTTTTAACAATCGAACTCTATTTGATGAGAAATCAATAAATAATAAATCGAAAACGTTTCATTGTCTCTTGAAAAGTTTTTCATTTAATGAACAATTAATTATTCAACACTTTTGTTGTTAATTATATGTGTTGACTGACGCTCACAATATTCGCGAGATAATTCAGTGGGTATACGAAAAATAAATAAAAAAAAACAACTTAAAGCAGAGTAACAGGATCCCACGCAACCCCCCATTTGCCATTCGGCCCTGGTGACAAGCGCGAAGCGCGAGCCGAGGCTCTCGAATCTCCATGAATCGTGCGACGAACGGTCGTCATGTGGATTCTGCACGCTCATAGAAAAAAATTCATATCTTGGGAACCCGTTGAGATTTTTCAATTTTTTTTCGAGCGATCGACAGCTAATGTCCCAAAGGTTCTTTTTAGGGAGTGGCGATTTCTAAAAAAAATTTTCCTAGCTCCAGCCGAGAGTCAAAGTGGACGTACGAAATTCTGTAAAAAACGGAATTATTTTTTTGTCTCCCTCACACGATAATTCGGAAAGCAGCGATCCAAATTTACTCAACCAGGACTCATCTTACACAGAATTTAATAAGCTTTCCATCGGTTTTTGCGAAAAATCGGTAGCTTCATTTTTGACGGAGTTACAGCCGATCAAAGTCGTGACTGGTTTTTCATAGAGCCCGCGGTAAGTGGTCTGATACTTTCCGACGGTAGTGTATATATATATATATATATATATATATATATATATATATTTGTTGTCTGTCAGATAGATAAGAACGAATCGAAAGTGAATGAAAAAATTTGAAAAAAAAAAAAAAATACAAATAAAAAAACATAAAATAAGTAACGTCATCGGAATTTCGATTTCCGCAATAAAAAACTTTCATTCTCGAGCCGGGCTGACCAGTGTGTAACATCCAATACTCGTTTGCCGGTCGTAATAGCGATCGAGCACACACGCTCGAACGATCACAGATCCAAACTCAGGTGGGATACCCCCCACCAGTCAATATATTTATATATATATATATATATATATATATATATATATATATACTACGTTCGTGCAACCATCGCGCTAAATTGTAGCACCGCGAACGAATGCTTTCACCGATCGTCGTCGCTACCGACGAGAAAAAAAAAAAAAGAAAAAAACATTTATCGTCGTGCCTACGACGACGACGACGTCAGTCGCGGCGGCTCGTCGGTCGGGGTACACGCATTTTGACATGAGATCGCAATCGGTGACAGTCCCCCGGAATCTTGAACCCGGGCCAGGGCGCTTTTGGTATGCCGATCGTCGATCGGTCGATACTTCATTTTTTATTTTTTTTTTTTATTTATTTTTTTTTCTTTATTTTTTTTTAACCCGTTTGATTTGGATCGATGATCGATGCGAGCATCGATGTGCATATTCGGACGTCGAATTGATTAACAGAGATGCTCTTTGCATTAAAAAAAAAAAACAAAAAAGAAACATCGACACGACTTTTTTTTTTTTTTTAATGCATTTTTCTCCAATTGTTCGACGAATGGTCGGCTCAAATTTTTTCTAAATATTTATAGAGCATCATCAAAACAAAGGAGAAACATTGACATGACTTATTCATGTTTTTTTTTTTTTAATTTTTTTTTATACATTTTTTTTCAATGGTTTGATGAATGGTCGGCTAAAATTTGTTTTATATATTTTTCGTTGGGTTCTTTTTTATAAAAATTCAAATTTATTTATTCTCAATGGTTCGATGAATGGTCGGCTCAATTTTTTATTTATTTATATATATTCGTCGTTGTTTTTTTTTTTTTTTTTTTTTTTTGTTTTCTGACTACTACGGAAAATTCGATGGGGGCAGACGGGTATATAGTTTCCCACGATTGTTCGCACAGTTATGTTTGTTATATCAACGCATGAAAAATTCTTCGTCCTCGCGATGCGCCTTCCCGATGCCATAAAAAAAGAAGAAAAAAAAAAACGTAATTACGAGGAAGTCTCACATGGCTGTCTGATTAATTCCGGCAAGTCGTGTATCACCACTCTGTGACCACCGTCGTTATTTTCTTCTTCGCACTGTTACAATCGTGCGAATGGAAAAAGAAAAAAATTCATACCGCGACCGATCAAAGACGGTCCGACGATTTTTTTCTTTTTTTTTTTTTTCATAATCGCAACGAACACGCTTTCTTTCTCACTGAAAAAAAAAATTATTCACGCGATACACGACGACAAACATAAATGCGTGATAAAATATATTTTTTATTAAATTCCAGAAAATCGTTTTTCGAAAGTACGTAAAAAATAATCGTCGAATAATAATTATATTCGTCTTGAATTTATTATTTATCGCAGCGAAGAAAATTTTTTTTCGAAATTTCGAAACAAACAATTACGAATGGGCTGTTGATTCGATCTCGTCGTTGTCGATCGACAGCCGTATAATTTTCGTCGATTTCACTCTTTCGTCGGACTTTGACGTCGCAACGATATTCAAAAGCTCGAATTATTATCACCTTTTCTTTTTTTTTTTCTCTTTCTTTTTCTGTCTGACGAAATCTCATCTGGCAATCGTAATTTAAATTTCACAATTCATCGTTGCAAATCTGTCTGGAAATTAGTCGAAGAGACGATCATCGTTGTGGGAATGAAGAAAGAAACGATTTTGGTTCGACAATTTTTCGTCGTATTGATTCAAGATTTGATTAACACGACTAGCTATATAGCTAGTTGGGCGGGATTTTTTTGTTATTGGTGATGGTTGGTTTTAATGTAGTCGAGATAGTTAAGTCGTGCCTGTGGAACATTTTCATGGTGTTACTGAAATGGAATGCGAAACGAATAAAAATTATTCAGATGTAACGAACTGATTTCGAAACGATTTGAATGATTCACAATGCTACGAAAATAAATTGCAAACTCGTTCTCGGTTTATATTTCGTCGTTCTTCACGAGCATTGGGATTACGCTCGAGCATCAGCTCCACCCCGATTGGCAATCTTGAGATTGTTATTTGATAAATTGCGACTGCGAATTATTGTTGATGATAAACATTGTTGAAACCTAATTGTATATATCATATTTTTTATCCGTTCGAGAACGCTGCCTCTTTTTATTGCACGATTTTGTCATAGTTCATGTGCAACTTATCATTGATGAGTTCAGGAGTTTCGATGGTTCAGGACCGAACATTTCACCACGTTTTAACTATCGGTCTTGAGGTTCAAACTTCGGTGAAAGAATTTGACGAACGACGGGACAAAAATGAGGGGCAAGATAATTGAGATAAAATTGTTATTCCAAAATAATTATTCAAAATAATTATTCAGCGAGACGCGATTGAAGAAACAAAATTCATTTATACTTCGTTATTTATTTAAAAATTATTTATATTCGCACTTCTAAGTTAAATATTCAAGCACGCGATGAAAATATTTGAGAAACGTTCTTTTATATATATATATATATTTTTTTATCTTAAAAAATATTTGACGTGGACTCACCATTTTCAACGAGAGACAATGCCAAGACGAGCCAAACGACCAGGGCCGCTATTCGTGCTTTCTGAAAATTAAGAAAAAATTATTTCTACTTTATTTAATTTTTATTTGGAATGGAATGAATCTCGGTATAAATGCGAATCAACGAATTTTTCATTAATTTCGTTTTCTTCTTTTTGTTTCAACCATTTTTTTCACACCCTCTTAAGCTGTTAAAAAAAAAATACATTAAAAATCTCTCTGTCACGTGAAACTGTCTCAGCTCTTCGATAAAAATATCATTTTTCCATGTCCACTCTCGAGAATCCTCCGAAATCGAATTTGAAACATAAAATGCTGTTTTTCGGCCGCTACCCAAATTTTTAAAATCTTTTCATTAATCCTATATCAAAAAGCTGAGACAATTTCACGCGACAAGCAACTTCCCAATCCATTTCCTCACCAGCCTAAGTACATGAAAAAAATACTCAAAAAAAAAAGAAAAAAGAAAACGAGATAAGTAAAAAAATCACCTTAAAATTGACAGCTGTCAAAATAATGGGAAAAAAAAATCTGAAAAAATTGTAGAATTTGTATTTCAACATGCACTATAAGCTGTGTGAATATCATAAAGATCCCAGATAGCGAACTCCAAAATTGTTCGATATTAATAGTCAAATAAAATGTGTAATCATAATTTTTCTTTTTTTTTTCTGTCCATGTGCACATGCGCACCCACGTATGCACCCATGTCCGGGCTGTTTGTTGCACAAGCCACTCGGCCACGTCCGGAAAGTCGCGTCGCCCGACACAAAGTGTGTTGCATATGGGGCTCCTTCAGGAAACGACACGCCTTGTACACATCGTCTGCAACTTCCGTTCGACTACATTTACTTATGCCACGTGTTTGTGTGTGTGTGTGTGTTTTTGTAAATGATATACAGACCGAGCATTATTATTCCGTTTCGCGCCTGTCGAACCCTTTCCCCGCCCCCTCCCCCTCGTTTATTATTATTTACGTAATTTTTTCTACCCTCATTAACCGCTTGATGCACTGTTTGATCAGACCACACGAGAAACGTGAAAATTCCACGTCCCAACAACGTTAATCACACTAAAATTACATGTGCGAATATATAATCAACGTATCATCATCATCCTTCGACTGTGTTTCTTTTTCTTTTTCCCTCTTGCTTGCCTCTTTCTATTTCGTTGCGGTTGAAATGAGCGAGAATGTGTGAGAGGATGCTCACACCACATCGAAGCCACGTAATTTTCGTAAAACATTAAATTTTTAATAGAATCACGTACGAGGAAACGACACACACAGCACGTGCAACATTACCGAAAAAAATGTTAAACGAACGATTTTTTTTTTCTTTCCTTTTTTATTTTGAACATTTTTCGTTTGTTCGTCATTGTTCATCGACCTTTGTCGGTAATTTTGTTATTAACATTGAATAATTTATTGGTGAATATCAAATGCCGATTTTAAAGTGTCAACTGTCAAAGAGTGAGGAGTGAAAAGTTGAACGATGATCCAATTCGAAGAAAGATGAAAAAAAAAAAAAAAGAAAAATTATTGTTTTGAATAATAAATTTAATTTTTATTTAAATTATAATTCAATTATGATTTAATTTTCGCGAGTATCAATAAAACATCTGACATAGTAATGAGTGATACTGGTGTAATCTACATACGAGCTGTAATTGTATGGGTCATTTTGTGCATTTTTCAATTTTTATATACATTTTTTTTTTTTTCAATCATTTTTCAATGTGGTTTGATGAATAAAAAAAATTCAGGCTTGACTAAATTTCAATTTAGTCAAGCCTCGTTAAATTAATGTATAAATTAAAAAAATCCCATACCAACCAATCCAAAATTAAAATCAACATCGACCCAATATAAAATTATTTCATCAACTACAAAAATACTCAAACGAATGAAAAAAAAAAGTTTTCTGACACGTGTGTCGATGGAAATGTTGATATTTCACTCGGAAAATATTTCGGACCATCGATAACGAAAATTTCTTATCAATCCAGTCAATCCGGATATTCACGTTGACGAAATATAAAATCGGAAAAAAATTCTTAGACAGAGTGCCCACCATACACACATATATATATACATATATATATATATACGTATATATGGGGCCGTGACATACAGACATACAGACATCGAGTCTCTCCTCGGTTATGCAACACAACCGCGTGCAAAGAGAAAGCACGTGAGAAAGAAATAAAACTTCAGGCCCCCCGCTCGGTGTCTCTCTCTCTCTCTCTCTCTTTCTCTCTCGAAAACGACTTTCTCGCGAGCCAAAAGTTTTCGTTTGGTCCGCTTATTGCCCGCGTAAAACGTAACTCGCGTTACGTCGACGGGTCCCCCTCCCCCACGTTTGATAATTAGCTAATGGCAAACACGAAGATCCAACGACGAACGACCTCGAATACCATTGTGTCGTTAAACTGATGAGTTTCCAGCATCTCGTAACTCGTAATGCTGCAGAGTCATCAATTCAACGATGGGATTTAATTGTCCCATCAAAACTTTTCGATTCGTTCCATTATTCCTTTGGACCATCAAAATTCGACGACTTTTATGTTGACAAACGTATTTTATTTATTTATTTTTTTTTTGTTGCAAATCTACAACTGCATCCAATTTGTCGTTGTTATAGATTTATTGGCATATCGTGAATCGTTTCGATCGTGTTGAGCATTCCAGCTGGCACACTCTGGGGTGTCGAAAAGCCCCCAAGCAAAATCATCCCCGATTCAATAATAATAATTCACTTCTTCGTTCAGAATAAATACCTTTTTTCCAACAGCCACGGTCGATCTATTTTTTTTTTTATGAAAGAAGATTATTTCGAGAGTATCCCAGTTCAATTTTTAGATCAAAATATAATGAAAAATGGGGAAGTTTCGATTTTTTTTTTCGTTCAAAATCACAATTTTTTTCGTTTTTTAGAAAACCTTGAACGATTTTTTTTTTCGTTTTTTTTTTTTTTCGTGGAACTCAGAAGTTCGAACAAAGATTTCCATCGATATTTTAGCGTCAATTTTTTAAATTAGTTTTATTTTTTGTTTGTTCCCAAAAAACCGGTAACATCAGAGTTGATAACACAAAATTTCAACATCTCAACTTTTTCCACTACAAACTACCATTAAAACTATTTTTTTTTCCCCAATATCTCTATTTTTCATTCAAAGAACTATATTTTCCCAGAAGAACTATTCTTCCCCCACCCGTTCAACGTAATTTTATCCCCAAATTTTTCAAAAAAAGTATTTCATTGAAAAAAATTTTTTTTCTAAATAAAAAAAAAAAAAGTCGACCAGTTGCAGGATGCAGTGTGTAAAAGGTTGTAAGTTAATCGTGATTTAAATGGTACAACGATAAGTACATAATCGAGGTGTGGGAGAGACGGGGATGACTGCATATAAATGTGCCTCGTGGTACCCCGCCTCAGCCACTGGAGAACAACCGGACCGCATTCTCTCCACCGTTCGAATGCATATTATCGCTCGCACGAGTTTCACCCCCTTTGCCCCTCCACCCCCGCCGTTGCATACCGAGAGGACGAACGTTCGCGCGTGCTCCTCGCGTCTGGCATTTCGATATATTCGCCATGCGGAGTTCGCCGACAAATACCCCACGCGTCTCGATCGCAATACACTTTCTTATCATCCTTTCTCGTCGCGCTCACAACCTTTTGTCAGCCGCGCACGCGCGCGCATGCGCATCACGCGCAAGGATTTCATATCGAAATTATTTGATACCTCATGCCGAGATTCACGGCAGCGACGAGTCAAATTGGGACGAGTCAAACTGGCTAAAGTCAAATTGCTACTATCCCCCTTGCATTGCTACCTTTTGTTATAACAAATACGAAATATAAATTACAAATCATCGAATCATCGGATTTTAGGACGAGAAAAAAAATCAACTTAAAATAAATGACAAGAATAAATTTCTTTTTCGCGATTCGTCGGACGAAGTGAATAAGTCGCTTCGCGGATATTAAAATATGATGGTTGGACTCGTGTTAGAGACGCATTCACTGTCGATTTCATTATATTGCCACGATTGAGGGAGATCGCGACCACCACCAGAGATCTCGCGTATACTTTCTCCGCAGGCTATGTGGTGTGTGCCTGCTTATATACCGTTCGATTGACATTCCAACGATCGACCTTAACTGCTGAACTTTTGCAAAATATGTATACACATATATATATATATATAATATAATCATATTCGTGAAGAAAGGTTTTTGAGATTTGCTTTTATTCGATATTGTGATTGCATTATATTAAGTTTTTTTTTTATATCAAACTTACGTGCTAACGTTATTTTTTAATAATAACAACAATAACCATAATAATAATAATAATAATTATTATTATTATTATTATTATTATTATTATTATATTTCAATTTATAATAATTATAATAATAATTATTAAGCAATGTTAACACGTTGAAAGAGTGAAGACAATATTTATATATTTAGATAATAATCATTAGAGAATGATATTCTCTTTTTTGTTTTATTGAAAATTTGAATTCGAAAAAAATAAAAATAAAAAAATCAACAGTAAAAAAAAATCGCGATCCCAACGGCCTTCGGACCTTCGGCCGGGCGTTAACATTATCGAACGAATTCAAGATTCAAGTTTCGAGACCGGCAAGGCCATTCTCTCGACGACGGGTTGAGACGAGGAACAGAAAAAACAAAAAAAAAAAAAAAAAACAATTATGAATCGAAGAGACGCGCGAGCCCCGTGGAAGTTTTACGTGGCGAGAATTTAACGAGACTGCGAAAATTCCAGACCACAATATAATAATGTTTTTTTTTTTTTTTTTCAATTTTTTTTCAATTTTTTTTCACGATCTCGAACTCTCAGGGCTCGTACAATAATTCAGAATAACCAGGTTTTTCGGTTTTTTTTTTTCATCGATTTGGAATATCACCCACGAAAGTGGCCACGCGGGTTGGTTCTTCTGATATGAAACCCCTTTCTTCGTTTTTAAAAAAATGTCCTGTTCGTCTTTTTATATATATATTTTTTTATTTTAGTTTCGTCGAGGATATTGATGAGACAGGGTCTTTTTTTTCATCCTGCGGTAGGGATCCGTTTCGAGGGTCCTTTCGTGAATTTTTTTTCGGGGCTAAAAATAACTTTATTCGTGAGATCAATTTTTTTTTTGTCTTTCGTTTTTCGTTTCAGACGTTTTGGTACTGAGTCGATGTTAGTTTTTTGTGTGTGTGTGTGTGTGTATATATGTATATATAGGAATGTAAGTGGATCGGTCAATCTTGTCGCCCAGTCGACGACGACCGTTACCGGGTTTGCTTTTACTTTCTCAAGGAATTCGCTGCCCCGAGGGGCCCAAACTCTCGCTCTCCGAAGCGATAAAATATAAAATCCACGAAGCCAATTTTCTAATTGATATTTTTTATTTTTGGTACGCAGTTGCGATGGCCATTCTTTCGTCAAAGTGACAAAAACGTTCATGATCCTCGAATCATCACTCCGAAAAAGTGATTCACGAATATCGTAAAACGATATCCGCAAAAAAAATAAAAATGATAATAATAATAATAATGCACGAAAATCGTACGACGAATAAATAAACGAAATGGTGATCGATCAAGATGACAAAACGTCAATGATAATTATTCACAAATTAATAATTCACAAATTTATTTTCGTAAATTAATAATTCACAAATTTATTTTTACAAATTAATTCTCATGAATTAATCTTCACAAATGAATTTTCATAAATTAATCTTCACTAATTAATTTTCATAAATTAATTCTCAAAAATTCATTTCTCCAAATTAATCAATCGTTCATAAATTATTATCAAAGAAAAGCCTCAATGGGAAAAAAAAAGAAAACGTTGATCGAGTCGATGGTGAGAGAGTGATCAAGTCAGACGAAGATCGAAAAAGCGAAGTCCAATGAGGATGTGGAACCTGTGTTCGTAATAACCCGGAGGCTATCTTCGTTAAAGGTCAACCAGCTGACCGTCCACAGTCTCCGTGGCTTTTCATTTTTTTTTTCTTTCATATAAATTAATCCGCGCGTGGATCGCACGACTTTCGTATTCGTTGTACGGAACCGGCGGATGTTTTTTTTTTTTTTTTTTTTTTTTTTTTCACGCGTTCGACGAGCCAATACGAACGAATTCGACGTACATACAGGCCGAACCTCGTGGCCGAGGAAGAAGAAGGTCGTTGGTGCTGGAACCATGCAGGAGCGCTGTGAAATGCGTCTCGAACGTTCGCCGGTGCGACCGAAACACACATCCGCTTTCGCGAATAACGAATTTCGCGTGTTGACTAGAAAAACTGGATGAAAAGGTCGATGCCTCCATTTTTTTCGGTGTTATTGATTGTGGAAAATTTTGTACGCGGTATCACATAGATAAAAATTAGTTATTTCAGTTTCTGGTTAGGATCTAGATAGAAAAACTGGCCAGATCCCGATCTGTTGTTTCTTTACTATTTTGCAATTATGTTGAGTGGGAAAATTGCAAAAGTGTCTACGCGGTGTATCAGATAGACGAAAATTAGTTATTCCAGTTTCTGGATAGTGTCTAGATAGGAAAACTGGTTAGATCCCGACGCGATCCATAGTTTCTTGCTATTGTGTTGAGTATAAAAATTGCAAAATTTTGACGTGATCCCAGATAAATGAAATTTAGCTATTCCAGTTTCTGGATAGGATCTAGATAGGAAAACTGACCAGGTCCCGACTCGATTTTTTTTGCAACCACGAGATTCCGAGGTGCATATGCCGCACTTGTGGAGTCGCGGGAAACGGACGCATTCTCGGGAGATACACGTTGTACGGCCTCGCGCGCGGCAGTTTTGCAATCGAATTATATTGCCACACGCTCTCTCGCTCCTTCTTCGAGGCTCTCGCGTCTCGAGTAACGTCGTCGGTTTATCGCCCGCACAAACTCTCCGGCACGGGTTCGAACTAACGTTTTTTCACACCGTGCCCGATGACAATACGAGACGAGAAGAAGTGGCCGGTCGTTGACAATGCGATTCGACTATCGTTTGACATACATATATATATATTATATACATCACACAATAGAGATAAATGAACTCAAACGTGTGGTATTATGTATAAAATGGCGTTACGTGATATTTAGCTCGATTAACTCGCGAGTTCAATGCTCCTCGTGAAAAATTATAAATCCAATACATTTATCGGGGATTAATTAGAAAAACTAGTAGTTATCTGGATAGTCTTAGGAAGTCCAAATTTTCAAAAAACTCATCGTATCTTTTCGCCTTTTCGTCGTTTAAATCAGAAATCTATCTGGATCAACATTTGTGCATTTTGACACTCGATCGACTCAACATAAAACTCAATATTATCGACTTCAACATAATTATTTTTAATTCCATCACAATTTAACATACTTGAATTGTTTCTCGCTACTTTGGTATTTTAACAATTTTTTATTTATCAAAAAAAAAAAACTATTTTTTTCAAATTTCCGGACAAATTTGTTTGGCTTCGGGATTGATTTTGAGACTGCACGTCGAGAGCCACCATCACCAACATTCCACACGCACATTTTGTCGCTCGCGAATTTCCCCATGTTTGTGGTTTTTTTTTAGTCACTGATCGATGAATTATCAATAATATTGTTACTATTATTATCATCATTATTATTATAGGTCGAGTAATAATGATAATAATAAAATACAATGTTTAACGCGTCCTTATTATTGTTATTATTATTATTATTATCACTAGTATTATAATAACTTTCAACTTCAGTCGCTAACAAAAAAAAACAGCAACCAAAAAAAAAAAATGAAAGTCAAATGAAACCACTTCAACATTATTCAACCGTTTATCGTGATGATAATTATTGAGTTTCGCCACGAAAATACATCGACGAGAAAACATCAAACGAAAGTCGTTCGTGAAGATATAAAAATGGCAAATTACATTTCATGTCTTCCATCGAACCCGCAATTATAATAATCGCACTCCAAAAAAAAAAACACAACGAATAAATGGAAAATTTGTTGAGGTGATGAATAATCTTGTAAAAAATTATATGAAAAATTCGATAGACGAATGATAATGGTTGATCGATAATTTTATCATTTAACAATTATTTTTGAATAATCACCCAATCCATTGTCGAAATCTCTTAAATGGAGAAATCACGATTTCGTCGATGGTCGAACGAAGACCGCGACAACAGCCTTTTGCAACAAGGACGAAAATTTCAGGTCACACGCAGCATCCTGATTCTCTCGAAAAAAAAAAAAAAATAACGTTCACCCGGTATCCTCGACACACTGTCGCGACGCGTTTGTCTCGTTTAACCCGTTTTATTTTATTAAAACCCGTTTTATTATTATTATTATTATTATTATTATTATTATTATTAATTCACGTTAACAAAAAAAAAAAAAAACAAAATCAAACTGACAATTCTATTGTATCACGTGCGACTTTAAAAACTTTTTTTTTCAATTTTTCTTCCTTTCCGTAATCAAATTTCCTTTTTTTCTTTTCTTTTTACAACAATCAAATTTTCGTTTTTTCTTTTTTTTTTTCACGATAATCAAAATTCCTTTTTTTCTTTTTTTTTTCACGCTAATCAAAATTTTCGTTAAATGTAAATTCGCGAAAATAATAACAATCGTTACTAAAATATATATATATATATAAATATTATTTTCCAAATGTGCCAAAAAGTCGTTCGAAGTCACATTTACAAATTTTTTGGAAAAACGTATATTTTTTTATTTTTTAAATATTTGTAGATCGAACTTTGTCCGTACGGATCGCGATATTTCCTTCTTCGTTGTCGAAGGTGCTGCACAGCACTGTTACTTTCATGTGTGTCCATCGGTAGGTGCAACACCAACTCCTCGGCGCCCCCCTCCAACCGAAAAAAGAAAAATAAAAAAAAACGGCCACGAGAGATTCTCTCGGGCGTTCTCCATTTCTGAGGAGCGAACCCGGGTTGTCCGCGGGTACGCTCGTCACGAACCTCGACGACGACGGCGGCGGGGACGGTGAAAGGCGATTCAATGGTTCTCCGTCCTTTGGCGTGGCCGACGTGGTTCCCGCTCACCGAGAAGCCGGCCGGTTTGTCGTCCCGCACACGTTTCAACGTCGTCGTCACGTACGCTCGTCTTCGCTGCATGCACGATTTTTTTTTAATAAAAAAAAAAAAAAATAATTCGTGCATGTAGATAGAAGCAGCGAGATCGTTTTTAGGGTTCCGTGGAAATTTAGGAAATTTCCCAAACACACGGGGATCGATGACCCCAAAAACAGAAATGATAAAAAAAAAAACCAAACAACCAAAAATATAAAAAATAATTTCCAAAAAATCATTTTGGATAATTATTCTTGAAAATAATTTTTCAGAAAATTATTATTCCGACAATTTAGAAACTTTTGAGAACAAATTTTTAAATAGTAATTATTCTAAGAACAAGTCTTCGGAAAATAATTATTTCAAGAATAATTCACTGGAAAATAATTATTTTGTGAATAATTCTTTGGAAAACAATTTTTTTAGGAATATAATTCTCTAGAAAAAGATTATTTATCTTAAAATTAAAAATTTGACACAGTTCTTATCCCGTCCATGATTCGATCAAAGAATTGATAACGCATAAATGAATAAACAATTATTTACCCCCAATCATTCGCATATTTGCATCGCTCATGAATATTAAAACAAGTTGGGCTTTAAACGTCGATGATGTGGCTTTCAGAACGTAGGCTGATGCAGTCCAATCGAACTGCATAAATATGTAACGCGTATAATGGAGACTCAAACGCGTTTGCCCGTCGACTCTGAGAAATTCGCAGGTGCAGAGAGAACCCGTTACATGCGATTATCAAAGGCGGCACTCGGCTTCATTCACTTTTTTCGAGTGCGACAAACGAGGCGAAGAAAAAGTTTTCGAGACGTGATGCGAACGTCGAAGCAACGGAAATCGATCGATATGAAAGTTTGTGTGGCTGATTATCAAGTACTGAATCATCGTATCGTCCTGGTAATGAATCCACAAATAATAGACAGATTTTAACTATGAATTAAATCATTTAATTTTATTTAATTTTATTTAATTTTATTTATTTCTTCTTTTTGCATGATTTTATCCGCGAAAAATTGTATAACTATACATTACCAACCTTTATAGACAACGTATACTTATATATGTCGTTGTATTTCAATTTATTCAAAATTCAAATAATGATAACTAATTTAAAATAAAATAAAATAGAAATAATAATTTTTTTCGAACAACTGCTCATAACTATTTTTTTTTTTTTTTACGAACAAGAAATTCGTTCAATCATTGAACATTCGAGTGGGATTTATCTCGGGCTCTGATGGAAGAAAAAGGAAATTAACTGAATCACACAGATTATTATTTTTTTTTTTTTTCATATATTTTATTTTCTTTCACCTTCATTTATTTACATTTTTTCGTTTTCTTCGTGATAAAATAAAATGTGTGCGACTCCATCGACCAGGACATTATCGTCCAGCATGGGGATTCCTCGTTGGCTCCGAAAAGAAAGAAGAAAGGACCGAATTCTGGAGATCGAGTTATATCAGTGACGCGAACAACCGGATTTTTCTATTCCGCGGCCAGTCCCACGGTCACGGGATCGAGGGTGCCTTTTTTGCTTCTTTTGTTACCGGATTCCTCTGCAATGGATAAAGATAAAGAATATGGACACACGATGGGGCAAAGATTTTTTTTTTTGTGGCGAACGAGAAGACTCGGGGATGGGCGTGGACCCTCGTTTGGAAATTTCACGACTATTCGTACCTTGATGAAAATGTTTTGCAGTTCGCTTTCTAATGTCATCCACATTTTCTTCTGCCTGGGCCCACTCGAGGACCAATCTACGTCCGTACAAATGAGTACTCTGGCACAGGGCTTTGAAAGCTCGCTAAAAAAAAATATGTGAAATGAAAAAAAAAATTTATTTTATTTTAATTTTTATTTTTCATTTTTATTTTTATTTTTATTTTATTTTCGATTGAGAGACATTGAAAACAGTTTGAGAATTTGAGACAACTTTTTACCTTGGCTTCGCTTTTGGTGTAATATTCGACAAAAGCAAATCCCCGATGCTTCTCAACGCCCATCAATTTTTTCGGTAGTCTCACAGCTTTCAATTCACCGAAAGCCCTGAAAAAATTAATTACATTGCACGAAAAAAATTTACAATGAAATATTTTTTTGAACGAATGAATTTTTTTCATCGCTCACTTGAATAATTCGGTTATTTCGTCGACGTTGGCTTGGAACGGAATATTTTTTATCATTATTTTCGTTCCCGTTTGCGGTGTCACCTTGGAAGTTTTTTTCGTCGTCACCACGTCGGTTCTGCGAGGAAAAAAAAAATATTATTTTACATATTTCACGGTTAAATTTTATGGTAATATCGAATCAATTGCGAACCCCAAAGTTCGTTCGGATCTCTTGAGTTCCAGTGTCTTTTCGTCCAACACAGTCATCTGCAATTCTTTCAGAGCTCGATCTGCATCCGATTTCAATTTGTATCTGACGAAACCATAACCCATGGACAATTTTTGTCGTGGATTGTTCGGATCTTTTTTCGTGGCTATCGTCGCGTAATGCAATTTACCGCATTTTGTGAAATACTGTGAGTAATGAGAAATAAATGTTAAAATTCCATTTTTTTTTTAGAAACGAAACAATGATCGAGTCAAAATTCAGAACGATAAAATTTAATAAATATTGATGAAAAATCAATGCATTAATTTTGTATCATTTCAATTGTTTTCTCGCAAAACAATTCAAAGGGTTACAGATTCTTGGAATTTGCACGATGTTATCGAAGCCTTTTTAATGCCAAACGATTTTAATGAGATTTCGAAAAATCGTTACCTTGTTCAGTGTTTCTTCGGTCGTCGTGAAATTCAAATTTTTCACGAACAACGTCGTATCGGGCTCGGGCTCATCGTCCTCGTCCTCTTCCTCATCATCGTTCACACTTGAGTTCACATTTTCAACTTTGTTCTTCGTCATTTCAACGATATCCGATTTTTTACCATTATTTTCGAATTTTTTATTCGAGTCATTCGCATCAGATTTTTTCGGAGCTGCGACAAAGGTGTTGTCCGGTGCCCATTCGAGATAGAGAGGCAAATATTTGAATTTCGTGTAAGCCAGCTTGATGAAAGCCTTTCGAGCTTCCGACGGTTCGAAAAATTCCACGAGAGCTGCCAAGAAGTATCGTAAATTAAATCGGGTTGAAAATTAAAAAAAAAACAATCGATCGTATTAAATGATAATCATATTTTTCATACGATAAACCAACAATTTTACGTATTAATAAGATTTTAAAGCACATGTGGCAAGAACTAATAAATGAACACAAGAAGAAAATAATAAAAACTATTTTAAATAATAAATAATGATAATAATATTTTTGTTTAGTTTTAAAATATTTAATTCTCGTTAATCATCTTTTCATAAGCGAATAAATAGGATTGTGAGTATGTGATGAATATTTTACCGGTGATTCCCGACGGTGGCATTACCACACGAGCTATTTCACCAAACTGTGCAAATTTTTCGCGTATTTCACGAGGTTCCGTTTGCGGTGGAAGATTTTTCGCTAGTATCACGGTCTTGGATCTTTTGTCCGGTGCCTAAGGATAAACAATCACGTTAACAAAAATCATACAACTGAATCATTGTACAATTAATGGTATAATTGAATAATTGTACAATTAACCATCGACGTAAATAAAATTCGAATTTAAAAAAATGTCAAAGTCTCTTTAAAAATGAAAAATTACCTGATTGAAGGCGTCTAATCGTACGCCATTCTCCTCCAAAAACGTTCTCGTATCTTGAACCAATTGAGTCTCACCCAGAGCCAAACGTACCGCGACACTCGTGCCTTTGGCACCGTCATCTAAAACCTACGATTAACATTCTTTCGTAAATAAAAAAAAATATATAAAATTGTACTCCACGTTTTTATTGCACAAAACACTGACCATGTCTTTGGTCGTGTTGTAAGCAGTCGCTATGGCTTCGGCCACGGCGTTTTGACCGAGAAACAATGTGTTCCAGTTGTGGGACGATCCAGCTGTGGCTCGCTTTTCCAAATCTTTCTTCTGTTTGTAACTTAGATCATCTGCAACGACCAAATCACATGATTACCGTTAAGATGATGTGCTTGCATGTCGAGTGTCTCTTTTGGATTGCTACAAATGCAAGGACGACTTCAAAGACTTCAGGTAAGACTCCAAAACGTGTTATTCTCCGTCATGATTGAACGATTGGATTAAAGACGAGAACGGTTGACTCGTGAATCTTCAGAGGCAGTCGAACGTTCTCGAGTTTCATCTCAAAGATCAATCGTGACTGAGAACAATGGTTTACAGTTTTCTGTTACCGACCGAGCAGTACCACAGCAGTACAACAATTTTATTTTATCACAACTCTATTTTAAGCGGGAAAAAAGTTGTATCTTTTTTTAAATCTTGCACAAAGAAAATATTGAATGCAAATAAATGTAATTACAATTATTCGTTCGTTCGTTTGACTGAAATTTTTTTGAGGGAATCTTAAAAATTATCAAATTGACTAAATTATTGTGACCTCGTTCGAGCATTTCCGTGGCCGAAGGTTTGGCTTTTCCGGGCATCAAATGAAGCATTCTTCCGTCCATTATCGAACCGTCCAATTCGGAATACGCTCTCACAGCGTGTTCCGGAAGCATGAAAGTCACGGTACCAAAACCTTTTGGTTTTCTCGTAGTTTTGTCAATCGGCAAATTAACTTCGGACAGAGGACCTGAAAACCGTCGATTCACCATTTAAATATTTATCCACTGAGTCATCTTTGTCACGAAAGAAAAAAAAAATTAAAAATAAGTTCAACGATTTAAAAAAAGAAAAAGCACGACTTGCCGTATTTTTCAAAAATTTTTCTAACATCGTCCTCGGTCGTCGTGTACGATAAATTTCGTAAAAACATTCGACCGGATTCCGCGATGCTCTCCTCGTTCTGTAGAGCGTCTTCTTGCTTTTTCCATCTCGAATTGCCGTTTTGAATTTCGTCGGCTTTCGAAGTTTCTGATTTGGACTTGCTCTCGTATTTCGTGATCAACAATCGTTTTCCCTCTGGAAGAATATTCGAAGAATATTGTGCATTCGAAAATATTTTTGTACATTGACTGAAAAGGGTTTCAAACTCATCGGAATTAATTACCCAGAAAACTTTTGTTTTTGTTCAAAGCCTGATTCATGTGTCTCTCCGATTTGAAACCGACATAAGCGATTCCCTTAATTTTTTGCGGCACTCTTATGGACTGAGCCGTGAGCGGATGAAAGAATTGTTTGAGATGTTTCTTTTTGTGATTGTATCCCAATCCTCGAACCTTCACAGTGAAAAACGTTGTTGACCCGTGAATCGATTGATCCGCAGATTGCTTGATCTTGGCCGCATTTTCTTTTCTCTTTTTCAACAACTCCATGTACTCCAGGTCGGACAATTTTTTGTCGGCTATTTTAGTCTCGGCTTCTATAATTTTTTCCTCGCCATCATCAGCGGCACGATCGTCGTCGTCGGAATTTTCGTCGTTTTCAACGTTCTCTTTGGAATCGTCGGATTCAACGGTATCCAATTTTTTCGAAGACTCGGCAGCATCGTTGTCCCAAACCATTTTGGCCTTTGTACCGGTGTGGCTCTCGATGAATTCGCTGAACAACGGATCGTCTTTGTGCTGATGCGAATAAAATTATTTGAGCCGATCGATAATCGTGGCTAATTACAATTTATGAGTCGGCGTGGTGGATTAAAAATTTTCAAACCTTAGCCAAAGCTTCCGCGATCTTGGCGTCTTTCTTCTCCTTCTTTTCCTTCTTCTTCTCTCTCTTGGTTTTTCCTTTCGCTTCTTCCTGCGGTTCCTTCGCGATCTCATCCTTCTTCGACAGCTTCTCGTGAGCCGTGCTGTCGACGGCGTACTTGCTCCACGCCTTTGGTTTGGACGGGTCACCTGAAGTTCAGCCATCGGAAATACTTTCGTCACGAGGTCATCAAAAAAATTGATCCAATTCAAAATTACCTAATCCGGCGCAGGACTCGACGGAGATCTTGGAAGTGTCGATGCAAGTCTTGTCGAAGTATTCGATGGCGGCTCTGGCTTCGTCGTCGGTTTTGAAACCCACGAAACCAAAACGTCGAAATTTTCCATCTTTCGTGTACTTGAGTTGTACATCGGTCACGACACCTTTTTCACTGAACAATTCTTTCAACTTTGCATCTGTGACCTGTGAGTTTGAAACTATAGGTTAGCAATTAATCATCGACAATGATAATCTAAATTCAACGAGCAGTTGGTGAAACTACGTGTTACTTACGCCTTTCGGCAAATTTTTTACTATCAATCGTGACATATTTGTCTATCAAGTGATGAACATTGATGATTGTGAGTTCACTTGTGAAGGTAAATAGAAGCACGTGTTGATCAGTGTCAACGATGAAATAATTTCGTGATAGCGCACTGCTCCTGTTAGCTTTCAACACCGGAACGGTAGTTCCGACTTTGGCCCATAGTTGGCGCGGTGGTACGAAGGCCCGCCCCCGCGGTCATTTCTCTTGGATTCTCGCTCACGAGCAATGATGCTCACTCTCTTGCACTAGTGCTTCGGGACTCCGAACTGCCAATGTGTGAGTTTTTTTCCAAACGGCGATGACCCTCCTATCCCCTCTTTTTTCACAGACGCATTGAATGTCCTGTCCCTGTCTTCCTTGTATGAAATTTGAGTGGTCAGCAATCCACCTCCCCTCAAGCGCCGCTAGAGGGAGTCGTGGTGGGGACTCGTGGGTCGTGGGAAGCTTTTCCTCCCCTTTATCCGATGGCACCACTGAGTACTGAGTCCCCACCGTCCCCACTGATCTCTGATTTACAATTGTAAGCAAGTGGCAAGAGTCAAGCCAAACCGCATAATTATCAATCTGTCAATTGCAAACGAATGACTTGATCTTGATATTACAATTGTAAGCAAGTGGCAAGAGTCAAGCCAAACCACATAATTATCAATCTGTCAATCCCAAACGAATGACTAAACTTCGTGGTGCTAGAAAAAAATATTGCGAGATACTCTTGTCGCCCAAACGATCTGTGTTGTTTCTCTCACCTTCGCATCAAACACTCAACGAGTTAATTACCACAATTAAAAAATAACAATAATCGCAATTGTTACAGACAGTCGATGCAAGTGTAATCATGAAGGAAACACTGGTGAATCAATCTAACCTAGGATTCACCAATCATTTCGTCAATCACAACAACAACAGCAACAGCAACAATGGCAACGCGAGTACAGCGACGAGCAATGCGAACAACGTGACGAATGGCAACGGTGCGAGACGTTACGCAGTTCTGAGCAGCGAATGGGTTTCGGCCATAGGCGAAGAGCTCGGCATGCATCCGCTGCCCGACGGAGTTTTGAGACGATTGGCGGAGGACGCTTCCTATCGTCTTCGCGAAGTTCTGCACGTGAGTCTCTCGGCGCAAAGCTGCGAATCTGTATATGCATCGTAGCTGTCGGATTGTCCTTCGTCGTTACGTTGTTACTGCCTTTTTACAGAAATGCGTGACCAGACTGAAACACAGCAAACGCAGACGTCTCACGGCCGTCGACGTAAACGCGGTCGTGACCAATCTGTGCGACTCGGATCCCATTCTGGGCGCTCCCGATCGAATGCCCGAATTTCACAACGAAGCCAAAGTATTCGTGCCTCACGAATGCTTCGTCGATCTGCCTACGCAGGCCACCGATCCGCTGAATCTTTCGCAAGCTAATTATCCCTTTCTTCAAGGTAGAACGATTTATTTAATTTTCATTATAACGAAACTTCAATGATGAAGAGCTGAGAGCCTATTCAGCTGGATTGTCGTCACCGTGATTTTGTCTTTGCAGAGACTGAAATAAGCGACGTAAAGTTAACGGAGGCTCGTCACAGCTACGCCAAAAGGGCTTTGAAGACGTTGTTCAATGGATCGCAAAAGACGTTTCAGGTATTTGTCAAAATCTTCGAAAAACTAATTCGACGCTCGGACGCGGTTGTATTTTTTTTATATTTTCACACAGGTTTTACTCAACGACTGCGCGACCAATGCTCAATTGGGAGGTCAAGGAGTTATCGACAAATTGATGTCGATAGCCAGATCCATGGTGATATCGAACAATGCGCAGTACACTAGGGTATCGACGAGAACGTGCCAACTTATAATAGCCATAGCTTGTAACAGCGAAGCCGTCTATCCGTACCATTTGGTTTCGGTAATTGAAAAAAAATCAACAGTTTCACAACGCAGGCACATCGTCGACATCATTGTTATGTCAAATCGTGATTCGTGATTTTTTTTTAAGGTGGAAAAATTGGCCGAACTGTTGCTGGAATTGTTACTGGGACAAAGTTTCATCAATCCGAATTTGGAATCACTTTTCAAAATGTGCGCGCTTAAATTGATGCTTCGGTGGCCTGCAGTAGCAGACAAGTATGTGAAATCTCGTCAATTTTGCAGTCGCTGCTTTACATTCAGCAATTATTATTATTTATTTATTTATTTATTTATTTATTTTTTGCAACACCAAAATTTAATTATTTCAGATTCGTGCCAATGCTCGAAGACGTTTTGCTGAAGGAAGAGAAACAGAGTGTCGAAACTACCAAAAAACGCATGACAGCGATGGAATTGTTGGCTGGGGTTCAGCCTCTTTTATTTTTTCAACACGAATCCAAATCGTCGCTTTCATTGGACAATGTTCTTTTGTCCGCGCCTTCGGGTTCCGTTCTTTGGGAACGAATTGCCGTGAGTGACGATCAAAATTTACAAACATTATTGCAACAACAAAATTATCAATTCGTAACGAATTAATTTAAATTGTGTATAATTTATTATTATTTTTTTTTTTTTCATATTTTCGTAGCTCGCTATTTGTGCTCTTTCAAAATCGAATCAGCACGAAATATTGAATCTTCCGGTGATAACCGAACACTTTGGGGATTCGATATTGCCGTATCTGTTTCCACAGGACGACACGAACGACGAAAGACTTCGAGAATCGTCGACGCTTCCGATAATCGTTAGGAGCAAAATAAAATACGCGAGCGTGAGACCGTCGTCCCGTTCGTACGGCGAGAGACAGAATCCGTTTCCGGATTCGTCGCTTCGCGGACCACGACGTGAGATTCGGTAAATTTTTTGAAGGATTGAAAAAAAAAAAAAAAAAAAAATTAATCGAGGAAAGAGTTGTCTGTTTGATTCGGGAATTGTCGAAAAATTTTTTTTATAGAACATCTTCCCTCAAACAAATAATTTTGCACGTAATTTTTTTTTCTCATCTGATGAATCATATTTCACGAACGCAGATTCGCATTTGCCGGAGGACGTCCCGTGGCACCGAACAATTTGCGACGCGTGAGCTTGCGGGCGAGTTACCAAATTCTGAGAAACGACACGCGGGCGACAACCGCGATAGTTGCGTCACGCCGGCTTTTCGTTTTCAAACACAAACGAAAAAATTTCAACGGCTCGTACAATTTGGCTCAGACTCATCTTTGAAATCGTTCGCAACACTCAAAATCATACAAACATAAAAAAAAAATGAATATCACCGTCGTTAATTATATTTTTGTCGATAACTTTGAAGATGCAACGATATTTCATCATCCCACTTATTTATATACCTTGAATTTTAAATAATAATAATAATAATAATACTTTATTCCTACGATAGTACAATGTACCAATTTTTTTGTCTCATCCAGCGAAGAAATGTTTTTTTTTCAGGTCGCAAGCGTTCGTGTTGTATTGATTTCGAGGCGTCTTAACGACCTGATGTATATATTTTGATATATTTAACACTGTCATAATTGTTAGGACAGACAGTCTTCCAGTCCTCGGGGTCTCATCGAACGTGGCATCCGGTGAGAACCTCGCAAACAACTCAGACGAGTATGAAATCTTATTGGCATCTGCGAACAACAAAAAAAAAATCGATCCAAAGCTTCATAAGCTATTTTATTTTTTAACCTTTAGTCTGGCACACTGGATTCAAAAAGCCCCCAGGCAAAATCAATCCCAAATAAAAAATAATCCACTTCATTTTTGAGAATAAATAACTTTTTTTCCAACAGCCACTAACAAGCTACTATTTTTTCTTTCTAAAAGTAGAATATTTCGAGAATATCCAGTTTAATTTTTAGATCAGAATAATGAAAAATAGGAAAGTGTTGATTTTTTTTGTGAAAATCGCTAATTTTGCATTTTTTTCATCTCTAAATTTTTTTTTTTGAAAGTACTGACAAAGTATTTCTTCATTACCTCGGATAAAAGAGATTCTACTGTGAATATTGAATTTAAAAAAAAAATTAACTACGTTTCAAATTAAAAAATAAAAATAAATAAAAAATTGTTTCACAAAAAATAATTCAATAAAAAAAAAACTCACGTCAACGAGACGACGACGACTCAGAATTCCATTTCGATAAAACAATTCTTCGTTGTTAATTGAATAAACAGCGAGTGACGAATCTTTGGTCGCGTCGAATCGATTTTTCAATCCATCGAATCGATCGTTCATCGAACCGAACGAAGAATCTAGTTCGTGATTGTTCGGTGTTGTTTCCAACCAATTGCGCAAATAAAATTCTTTCCACGAGTCCAAGTCGCAACTCAATTCGTGGTTCAAAATTTTTTCGACCACGCGAAACCGTTCGTTCGTCGATTTCGCGAATTCATCGACGATTTGTAATTTTTCACGCGACGGTTGAGACGATTTTTCACCGGTAATCACGGTCTCACCGTAACCCGTATCGGTCGACGTTACGACAAAAACTTTTGACAATTTTTCGTCCACGATATTTTCGTTGAAATTTTCGTTTTTCGATACGTTGTTGTTCTCGAGATCCTCGGCCGACAACATTTTTCATCACGAATTAATTATCACGTCTACTAATTATTTTATTATTTTAATTTATTATAATTGTTTTAATATAATAATTATTACGAATAACGATATTAATTGTATCGGTCTTCGAATCGTCGAATATTCGGTTCTCGCACATTCACGAGACGCACATGTTTGGTTCCTCGATGTTTACAACCACAACGTACGACATTTCGATATCGATTTTGATACCGATTACAACCAGCGAACGAAAATTCACTTACGTGACGTTTTTCGATACATCGAGCCTCGACTGTTATCGAACGATAACACGTTTCCCACCGTTACGCATGATACAACAACAATATTCGACCAAACGGATTCCTCAGCTTGAAGACAAAAAAAAAAAAAAAAAGAAAAACTGATTTGTCGTGAATTACTTATCGTGTCAATTTCCCTATCTCCAACGAGATTTAAGAATGTATGACACACGTGTCTAAAATATTTTTTAAAAAAATCCTAAAGAAAAATAAACAATTTTTTTCGTAATTTTTCAATAATTTGTTTTAAAAGTGAAAAGTCCAACAACTTTTCCACAAATTGTAAAACAAAAAGTATTCCTCTTTTAAGTGACCTCAATACTACGTTCTGCACTTACCATCTTGCCACAGAAATTTTTTCATTCACCTGAAAAAAAAATTGCAACTAAAAAAAAAAAATTTTCACATTTTAATCAAAGACAAAATCGAATTCGTGAAAGCGGAACCTCTGAAAACAGTCCGATTGGGCTCAAATTTCCACAGATGCCTCCCCACAGTATCCACTTCGAACGCAGAAACTGCCAGTAGAATAAAAAAAAAAAAAACTCACCCTTTTTTAACACACCCACAAAAATGCGAACACTCGGTTTCAATTTCAAAATTCAATTCCCGTGCTTTATTTAATTCAGAAAAAAAATTTTTTGCAAACACATGAGTTACAACAATTGTTTGTCTTAAGGTACTTAGGAAATGCCCATTGAACGTCGAAGCGTTCGTTTATTATTGTTTTCGTTAAATTGTTTTCGGTCGCGTGAAAGTCGCGAATTATTCCGAAGGAACGTTTCAGCGTGATCCGAATCAAGGTCACGCGATGATTTTTCCGTGTATCATTGGATCAACGGTTCTCCCATTTCCGCGAGAAACATCTTCGACTTGGCGATGGTTTCCTCGAGACGTTCCTTCGTCGCAGTCGTTTGTCGCTGTTCCAATTTACGATTGGCCGATTGAATCGCCGCCCGATAACCCGTTACGTTGCGGAATATCTTTATCTGCTTGTCACCCGCCACGAGAACGAATTCACCGGCCGCGTCGAACGTCAGACAAGTTATCGGACCTGTTCGATGGACAAACAAACAAAAAAAAATTAATTCTCAAAAATGAATCTCTCGTACAATTTTTAATATCACACGATTTTTAGATGACTGTACCTGAAAAATTGATTGTGACTGATAAAAAAAAAATCTTTACGTTTTAATCGAATGCAAAATGAAATTTATGAAGGGGAACTCCTCTTGGAATCAAAGATGGACATTTATTCAATGAAAATAAATACGAAATATATATTTCAAACAAATAATGATAATCAATAATCATTTATAAAAATTAATTAATAATTATAGAATTCTAAAATAATTCGAGAAATAATTTTGAAGAATTATTCGTTTAAAATGGATTCTGAAATTTTGAAACTCTCTAATCCATAATTATTTCGACGGAAAAGTATTTCAAATGAATTTTCATTGAATGAATATCCAATTGTTCTATGTCTGCTCAGAATTCTCTGATTCTATTTATTTTTCATCAATTTATGTGTCCTTTTATTTATTTTTTATCAATTTATTCGTCCTTTTATTTATTTTTCATCAATTTATTCGTCCTTTTATTTATTTTTCATCAATTCATTCGTCCTTTTATTTATTTTTCATCAATTCATTCGTCCTTTCATTTATTTTTCATCAATTTATTTGTCATTTCATTTATTTTTCATGAATTTTCATCGTTGCAATGAGAGTAATACCGTTGAATATGTCGTCGATGGTGGTGTCCAAGGATTCCGCGACGGTCGAATAGAACGTCAACGATGAACCGTGAGCAATTACGACAACCTCACCGTTGGGAGACACAGCGATGTGGGCCGGAGTCGCCACATCCCACGAGCCCCTCAACAGCAAACGTGGATCTTCTCCCTTCTCAAATTCGACTGCAATTATCCCAAAGACAATTTGTTCGTTGAAAAAAAAAAAAAAAAAAATCATTAATTTAAAATTAACAGGTCTCTCGAATGGTGGACAAAAATTAATAAATAACAATAATTGCACATAAAATCATAAACGAATAATTTTCAAATTTTTTGTCCTTTACTTTTGAGTCGACCGTCGGACAACAAAATTCTCCCATGAGAGTTCCGTTTGTTTTTATTTAATTTAAAAATGTACGAAACCCTTAAAAAACTAACAACAAAATGTCGAAATACTGACTCTTGGTATCGTAGAAGCGATAACTTCCGTCCTTGGAAACCGAACTCATGTGACTGGTGTCCGAACAAAAATTGAAATCGAAAACCCCGGACGAGTGTCCAGCCAGATCGAACGCCTTGGCGACCTGTTTGAACTCCCCGGACTTGGTGAACATGACTTCCCAAACCTTGACGTCCGGTGTGAAACCGGAAGCGGCGACGAAACGACCGCAAGGCGATATTCTCGCCCGATGAGTCGATCCCAAAATCGTGTCGATAGAAGCCAATTGCTCACCCTTGAGATCCCATATTATCAAATCGTTCAATTTGCTGCAACTCATTATGTAACGTCCGTTGCAAGCTATGTCCATTCCGACAATGTCCTCGTCGTGACGCTGAAAAAAAAAAATATCAATCAATCATGAAATCCCCAAATTAAAAAAAAAAAAAAAATAGATTTTTTTCAAGTTTGAAATAAAAATGGAAAAAAAAATGTGAACGAGCATCACACCGAAGCATTTGCCAGGTTTAAAATGGTTTACCTTTGAAAATTCGAAAACTTTCGTCGCCGATTTAAATGCGAAATCTCCTTTTTTCGTGGACTTGACGAGTTTCCAAACGTCAATGTTGTAACCCATTGCATTGTGAACAATGAAAGCTTTGCCATCGGGCGACCAACGCACGTGAGTCGCGTGATCGTATCCCAAATTTATTCGAACCGATTTACGTTCCTTGCAAGCGAGATCCTTCGTGCACCAAATTTGTACGCTTCGATCTACGAAAAAAAATAAATAAAAACGAAAACAAAAATATAATAAATGAATAAATAAATCATCGTAAATAATTTGACGAATCTTCTTCACAATTTCTCCACCCACTGAAAATGATGGGTTGATGATCGACCACAAGGAAGAAACACAAAAAAAAACTACAAACACTCTTCGTTTTCCTAATAAAAACATTATTTTTTTTATTATTCGACTTTCCCAGCAATGTACAGCATTGTTCGTAGCGTTTTTTTCCTCCATTTTCTTCATCATCATCAACATTTTTCTTCGTCCTTTCATTCATTCGCGTCTCGTTTAGTCACAATCAACGCGGTTTAACAAGATTCAAGATTATCGTAATGAGTAATTATTTTTATTTTAATTTTTTTTTTTGTGTGCAGTCGTTCGTCGCATTACAATTAAAAGTTTCATATATATATATATATATATAAATAAATATATATATATATATATATATATATATATATATATATATATATATATATATATATTAACGCTGTATAATCCTAAGATAAAATTATTCGTGGCATCGTTTATTTATCATTTTCTTTTCTATTTTTTTATTTATTTATTTTTTTTTTTTTTTGTCCGATGAATGAGCGATTCAAATTGATATCTAATTCTGTCACCTCCTCCGTCGTTTCGGTGAATTATCGTCGGACGATTCGTGTGACGAATTAACGTGTTCGTGTGACGAGTTAATCTCCTGATGATTTTGTTGTTCGTGTCGTTGTTGCTGCTGCTGTTGCTGTTGCTGTTGCTGCTGTTCGTGACGTTTGTCGTGTCTCTGTTCCTGTCTCTGTTCGTGTCGAGGTTCGTGACGCGGGGGTGGCATTAGTTCCGCGTCTTCCTGCACGAATCTGTGTCTGTCGATGTATTCCAAAAGATTGGATTTCGTCACGGGTTCGCGTATGCTCTGACAAACGGCATTCGCAGTTTTGTAAGAATTCGGAAATGATTTGTCGGTACGTTCGCGCATGAAAACCCATCCGTTGTTCTCGAATTTGCATTCGATGATTTTGTTGTTCATTTCTTTGATGGATTTGGTGAGTCTCATTTCGGCGAACGGGCCGTTCATGCCGCCCACGTAGAGATGACCGATTTTTCGGGTGACGATGCCGGGTCCGGATTCCGTGACGATTTTCAGTTTGAAATCCACGGAATTCATTGACATGGGTTTCCATTTGAGAACGTCGTTTGCCGTTCCCGGTGTGTAGGCCTCGTTTGCCGGTTGAAATATCAAACCGTCCGGTTCGTGACTCAATTTTTTCGCAAATTTGTCGTCCAACAAACTCGCCGTTTGCGTTACGTCATAAAAATATTTCAATCTTATGGAAAATGGTTCGCGCTCGCGACGCAGAAGACCGGCTTTGAGGGCGTTTATGCGTCCGCCCATCACGTGTTTCTCGATTATCGAGTAACGATCCGGGAAGAATGGCAATTTCGATACGTCACGACCGTCGTAGGTTATCACGTCGTAAGCCAGATAACGTGGATATTCCTTTCCTCCGTCTCTGTCTATCACCATTTCCTGATGAAAATGAAGAAAAAAAAAACAAATAAATAAATAATCATTCGCATGTCAACAATAAAAACAACGAAGAAATTAATTTTTTTTAAATCAACAAGAGTTTTAAATTTGTATAAAAACAAAAAGAAAAACGAAAAAAACTCACTCCGTCCAAAAGAGTATCTCTGAGACATCTGGAATCCTTCGGATGAGGAAAACTCAGTCCTTCTATTTGGAAGATACTGTTGTCCCTGTCCAGAAAGTACAATTCTCTGTCTCCTTGTATCAACAGCATGTACCTGCAAAATTTGACATTATCGCAATGTGAAAAAACACGAAATATTAAAAAAAAAAACACCTCAAGCGATCGAACGTATGGCGTTTACCTGGTGCCGTCCGCTTTCCACGACACTCTGTAAGGTTTTTCGTGAAGCAATCTGATATTGGCTCTGTCCATGGAAACGGGTTGAGACCCTGGAAATCCGTTGCTCGTCCAGCCGCACATCTGTTGCACCCTCCGCTGTATGCCGCTGATCTTGCATCCGTCGTTCAGAGGCGTCACACCCGGAACTCCCTCCATGAAAACAGGATTTTTGTTGTGATGTTCGCGCTTTCGTTTGCCAACGGGTTGACTGCTGGTTGACACGTCCGAGCTGGGACCGTCGTCGTTGTCGTCGGCGTTGGAGTCGTCGTACTCCAGACACCAAGCGGGCATGGCCGGCGGAGCGGGAGCGTCCTCCTCGTCGTCGTAACGTTTGAACAATTCTTGTATGTAATCGCCCTTGTAAATTCCGGGCGGTCTGGCCGTGGCGAATTCAGCCAAACCGGCGTCTATGCTGTAGGCTTCGGTCTCCACCAGATAGCTCACTATGAGGAAGCCCGTGCGATTGAAGCCGTGAGTGCAATGTATTCCGATTATCTCCAGCGGATTTTGGGCTATGAAGTTTTTGCAAACTTTGACGAAAGTTTTGGTCTGATCGTCAGACGGAGTTTCGCCGTGTCCTCGGCATTGCAATTTCAAGTATCTACAGCCGTGCGCCTCGACGTCGGCCTTGTCGTAGAATCTGGAAGTGTTGGTCAGATCTATCCACAGGCCGAGCTTGAGACGTTGACTCTTTATCGTGGAAAAAAGCATGTCCACGTTGAATCTGCATTCGGCCGGTACTTGACTGTCGAAGGCCGACGACAGAGGCGTCTTGAAAGCCAAAAATTTGTTTTGAATTATTTTTATGGCTTTTCGGGGACAGTGAAGCCATCGTGCGGGAACCGGACCTCTGCTGGATTTTCTGTCTGACATATCGTCGCGATCGAAACAATTCGTATTTAAATCCGATCCATGGAAGACTGGTTGCGATGTTTGGAGGTTAAGACGCTGGGATCTTCACTCGAACGTTTCAATCGTCACTCTTGTTTCACGTTTAATTCGAATAATTCACGATAAAACTCGTACCCGCAAGTTTTTCGCACACGAACTGTTGCAATATGATCCAATCGAGAATCTCTCTTTATAACCTAACAATTTTGGTTAGCGACAATTTTTTTTTTCCAACGAGTCGCGCAAAAAATTATTCACAAATAATTCGTTAAATCCGTGTTATTGCAATTACGATTGCAATTTTGTTTGTAAAACCAAAATATTGGCGACGTGACGAAAAAAAAAAAAAAACAACGGGAGTGATTATCGTAAACTGAAAAAAAAGCGGACCGAAATAGTAGACCGTCAATTGGCGTGAATGGAGGTCGCCATATTGTGATTTTGGGAATGTGATGCCAGACGGGCGACGGCGGGGAAATATCCCGCGTGCCCCTGCCACGTGAGACGAGACGCCAGGCTCGGCACGCGTCGGTGGGCGGCCCCAGACCCGTCCGAGCGACGCCATTGGCTGCCCGTGGTTGCCGCGGGCGGCGGTGGCGCGTGGACCGAGCCGCCGATGTGGAAATCGCGAGGGGAAATGACCATCGATGACCGGCGGAAGGGACAAGGGAATTTTTCACGTTTAGAGAAAATCGGAAAGTCCAGCGACCAATCAGTACGTCCGGCAGACGGATTGTCTACTGCATGGCGAGGTTCACGATTATCGGCCATACTGTGAATTCGGAGAGCCCGCGAGTTGCCAATGTTGCTAACGACTCAGCGACCTCCGTCGGTGAACTTGATAATTACGACGTCGAACCGCAATTTTCAGCACTCCGATGGTTAATCGGATTCGGTACAGTAAAACCCCTCGATTATCCAGAATCGGAGGTACAAATGGGGGCGGGACTGGAGTATTGCGAGGTTAATTGTTGACCAATAGCGAAAGAGTTCTGTGAATTTACAGAAAAATAATAATATATCGATTGAATCGATAAACAAAAATGTTATATGTTAGGTAAACCGACCGAAAGTTAAGTTTAGGGTTATGAAAAAAAATATGATAATTTTATATAATTGTTCCGAACCGTCCGTTGCTGTGAGAATCTAACCTACAAATGGTACTAACGACAAATAGTCTATTCGAGAAGAATCTACGAAATTGCACATGGAAAATATATAAATAATTCTTTTGAATATATGATGAACCTCCAATTATTTTTTTCAAATCTATATAGCTGTCTGAAGTGAAATGGCTAAAATTTTGAGTAATCATCATAATCATTGCATTTAAAAGACGATGGACTACATCTTCGAGTGCGAGAGAGACAGCGCTATGAGCGCTCGCTGCGGAGCGAGAGAGACAGAGAGACTTTATGTTGTCCATCGTCTTAATTGCAAGATATTCCACGAGGGGCGCCACATTTTGAACTGTCGCGAGTTCGACGATCCAGACGTTTCACCGTAATTCGAAAATGAGTTTTTAAAGTCGTGCATTTGACATCGGCAGATTTTTGGAGTAAACTAACCGCAAATTAAACTATCGAAATTCTTAGAAATTTCACGAGTGATCGATCGACCATCAACGAGGTAAGAAAAAGATAATAAAAAAAAAAAAAATTCTGGTATTCCATGTACGAAAGGGTACAAAAAACCTACAGGGTGTTACATATGAATTCCCATTAAGATTCGACGTAATCTAAAACGTAGATGGTGATGGGTTATACAATCGTCGGAGCCGGGAGAGGTATTCGCGTAGATGTGAATTTACCGAAAGTGTTCTTGCCGCGAGTGAGTACCTTATGCAATGAACCTTTTGTGAATAATACGACCATAACCCCCCCCCCCCTCCCTCGGTTACGGACGGAAGGCTGACTAAGCGCGGCGGGGCCTCCCTTTTACATAATATGCGGGATGAATTATTAATTCATTTCCGTCTCAATTTCAACGTCGACGAAAATTATTCCGAATCTGATTATTCGAATTGTTCGAAGTTGATAACAGATTCATTGTGTACACACGTTGCAACGTATATGCGTCTCAATAACGCACCACAAGATGACGCCTCGCGCGCCATCTTGCGGATTTCCCATGCCCAAAAGTTTCGGAGCCCCTCGTGGCCTAAAGCACAAGCTCTTGTTGGACATTATATGTACATTAGACTGTGTTAAAAAAAAAACAATTTATTTATTTCGTCTTGCTTCCCGAGGTCTCAAGAAAGTTGAAATTTGAAATTCAATATCTCCAAGACTTACGGACATTTTAAACCGATTATCGACGAAAACACGTCTTCGAACGAGTTTAACAGCTAAACTCTTCGTGCTACGAGAAAAATGTGTAGATACATTTTAGAGGAATTTTAATTCTCTACAACAAAGGTCTCTAGCAAAAATAGCCTTAATCCAATAATTCACTATTCACAGCTCCTGGAAGTTCATTTTATTATATTAAAAAAAAAAAAATTCTATTTATTCGGTCCTTATTATTTGCTTCAAAAATTGTAAAAAAACTGATTTCATGTAAAAAACTGAAGAAAAAAAAACGTATATGAGAAACAACGTGTATACAAAGAACTATCGTATAATAATGGCGATACGTGACGTTTAGCCATAACAAGTGGGACTAAAAAAAGATCGTCTTGTCCTTGACGACAAACTCCACGGAATTAAATAAATCTTTTCTTTTTTTCTTCTTATTCTTTTTTTCTTCATTTTATCATGGACGATCGTGGCGCCGCGACTCGGAGATCTCGGGCCACGAATTAGAATTTTTCGTAATATCTAGCAAAACTACGTTAAACATTCCGAATTGGCGATTATTGAGATGAGAATTTATTTATTTCTTGCGGTTGAAAATTTTTTTCTTTTTTTTTCTTCTTCTTCTATTCTGATTATATCATCGCTCGGTCGGTGTGATTATTGATTTATTCACAAAACGATACAGACCCTGTAGACCCTGAAACCCACCCGGTTTCACGGTTTGGAACCACACGTTTGATTATATAATGAGGCCGAAACGCGTGGCGAATATCGACCTCGCTTTGGTCTTTTGGTCGCCATCGAGAAAATGGTCGATGTTACCGACTAATCGATCGGCGCTCCTTAGACCTACTAGCCCAGTCGGGAACTACAAAAAAAGGCTCAAATAAAAAAAAATTCAGGTCCCAAAAATTCTTCTCCCATTCGTTAGACCGGGGAGGGGGTAGGCTTGGTAATGTAAATTCTGATTCGAAACCTCCCAACCTTCAACATACACGAGCGCCATCTTGAATTTCTGGAAAATTTGTTTCTATCAAATAAATCGCGTATTATCAACTTTTCACTAAAAATTCCGGTAACAAAAATTGTGAGAAATCCAATTCTCCACAACTTTGGTCATTACATTATTTTCTTTTGTCCACGACTGATATTTTTGAAACACTAATTTATGAAAAAATCGTCAATCTCCAAGCTCAGCATTGTCCATTTAAATCGTCTGCGTGGCGCATCGTTCGATGCGTAATTGCGTGTGTTTGCGCGTGTGTGTGTGTGTGTGTGTTGTCGAGCTGTATACGACATACAATAAACGATTGACGCAGCGAGATGCTGGAGGCGCGCCGTGAGTTCTGATACAGAAGACGACCTTGACAGCGCGCGCGGTCAAATAATGGCATCCAATGCATATATGTATGTACGTACGTACACACACACACACAAACATAAACGTATATAAGAAAACACGCACACGTGCGAATAGGGCGTGAGTTATAATTCCTACGTTATACGATGAATATATATATATATATATATATATATATATATATTTATGTCTCTGCGTAAGAAGGATCCTCGAACCGTCGGCAAGGCGGCGATTTCAGCTTTTTCGAATTTGAAAAGAATTGAAACATTTTCTTTGTGTATCGAAAAGAAAAAATTGGGGAAAAAAATTATTTTCGATTTGGAATAAAATTGAAACATTTTTTTTTTTTTTTTTTTCATTAAAAAAGAAAAATTGAAACAATAAATTATTTTCAATTTTAATAAAAATTGAAACATTTTTTTTTAATTAAAAGAAAAATTGGAACAACAAATTATTTTCGATTTCAAAAAAATTGAAACATTTTCTTATTTAATTAAAAAAGAAAAATTGGAACGAAAAATTATTTTTAATTTGGATGAAAATGGATTTTTTTTTAATCAAAAAAAAAAAAAATTGGAAAAATAAAAACAAAAAAAGGAGACACGGTGTAAGACGACCGAGAAAACGCGTGACGTTGTACACGATCGTGTGATGGCTATTGCGGCAGCAGAGAGCCGCATCGGCCAGTTCGGCGGAGTTCGGTCGATGATGGAAAAGCTTCGGGGGACGACGTCCGATCGTCTCTTCGTATCTTCGTCGTGGACGTCGTCGTCGTCGTCGTCGTCCGCGGCCCGAGCGGAGAAAGCGTGACTCGGGGAGAGACCGCGGCGGCCGAGAGTTCATCGTTTCTTCGATACGATCGGGACTTGTTCGCTTGCTCGCTCGTTACGACGACTCTCACGGCCGAAGCTCGTCCGTATCTACTTTCCGATTCAATTCAACAAATGAAAAAATAAATAATTTTTTTCAGATTTATTTTTCTATATTATTTTGGCAGCTGTCAATTAATATTTTTTTCGTTTTCTTTTTTTTTTTTCAAAATTTTTTTTCACACGATTATACGCCGTCGAAAAAATATATTAAAAATCTGTTTCTCGCGTGAAATTGGCTCAGCTTTTCGACGAAAATATCAGTTTTCCACTGTGACTCTCGTAAATCCCTTGAAATCGAATTTGAAACTGAAAAACCTGTTTTTTCAGCCGGAATGCAAATTTTGAAATTTTTTTCAAAATAATTCTATCAGAAAGCTGAGACAATTTCACGCAAAAAACAGATTTTTAATGTATTTTTTCAACAGCGCAAGCGTGTGAAAAAAAATCTCGAAAAAAAAAAGAAAACGAAATAAATAAAGAATACCTTAAAATTGACAGCTGCCAAAATAGTAAAAAAAAAAAATCTGAAAAAAATGTGTGAATTTGTTTTTCAACGTGTACTTCAAGCTGTGCAAATATCATAAAGATCCCAGATAGTGGGGCCCAAATTTGGTGGAATGGCTCATTTATATATCTATATATATATATATATGTATATAAGTTTTGTAATCGGAATGGGGTCAAACGACGAGGCTCTCGTACGACACAGGAAGGTATTATAAAACGCGGGCTGGCTCGTTCGTCCGTGCAAACCAAGTTTTAACCGAGTGGAGGGGGAAGAGGGCCAAAGAAGGCTCGAAGGGGGCGAAGAGGGACTTCGAAGACGAAGAAGGGTGCGGGGGCGGGTCGGCCCGACGATTAAGAAATCAAAGTGTAAGAACGGTGAGCTCGTCGTCGTTTGTTCGTTGCGATTGCGAAAGAGAGAGAAAGAGAGACGCAAACGAAAGCTGATCGAACGGTTATCGAATTTAATTCAATAATTTAGAATATATCCATTACGGAATTTTTTTCGATCGTTCGGACTCATCGACGTTCCCCTCTCCACGATGACGATCGTTGAAATCGATTCGTCGAACAATTAAATCGAATGCCCTGATAATTAAATCATTTTAATAAAACAGATTCAGAAATCTTCAGAGTTTGTTAATGAACCGAACGAATTCATTAGATCGGCATCGAAGCGACGAGTTTCGTCTCGAATTCGTAGAGATAATAATTTTATAAACGATTTATCGAGAAACGTTTGAATTTAAAATAGATAATTATCGATTTTTCAAATACGCGAACGATTTTTGTGCGAATCGATTGAATCATCGTGATAACGATAATTACGATGACAAATTTTTATCGTTTCGCGACCGTCAAATCCGACATTCGTCGATCGAGGACATCTACGGAAAAAGAGGAAAGAAACAAGGCTAGAACTGTTGCAAAGTAACTGCAGTGATAATAATAATAATAACAATAATAATAATAATAATAATAATAATAATAATAATAATAATAATAATAATAATAATAATAATAATAATAATAATAATAATAATAATAATAATAATAATAATAATAATAATAATAATAATAATAATAATAATAATAATAATAATAATAATAATAATAATAATAAAATTGGGAGACGATGACTCATGTGTAACCGTTCGACAAGCTCGTCGAACCGAGATAATCGAAATATTTTATCATATCAATTACGAAAATCAGGTCACACAGCTCCGTCGTGTCAAAAACGAGAATTTCAAACGCATCGACGAATTAAAAAAAAAATAAATGAAATACATGAGTGTGTGTATTAGGGTGGTCCTCATTTTCGATTTTTCAAAATTTCTTAGACACTTTCGGGGGGTAGTAAGTCTGAAAATAAATTAAAAATATATATATATATATATATCCTCATCCTCCTTGCTACCCTATTGGGAGGGTAGCGGCAGGGTTAAGAATTGAGATAGGGACCTCAAATTTTGCGCGAATAATTTTTCAAATTTATTTCAAACCGTATCATCCCCCGGGAGAACCGAAACAATAAATAAATAAAAAATAAAAAAATAAATAAATAAATAAAAAATAAAAAAATAAAAAATTTAAAATAAGGACCACCCTAATAATATATGTATATACGTATATAAACATTTAATTTCAACGTGCACACACACGATACACGTGAATCTGTGTGTCAGAACGGTACAACTTTCCCTATCCCGAGATTTTAGCGGTCTCCTCGCTCGGACAGATCTCAACTGAAGCAACTGGAGTGCAAAATAATTGTGTGTGTGTGTGTGTGTGTGTGTGTGTGTGTGTGTGTGTGTGTGTGTGTGTGTGTGTGTGTGTGTGTGGCTGCGAGTCTGGCGAACGGGTGAAAATTGAGCTAACGGGTTTAGCGTGTCCGAGAGTCTTCACGGAACATCGGCAACCTCGAGAGCAGTTAGCCTCAGCTGTGTAACAAAACTGTAGTCTCCGCATCTCAACCAATTATTTTCTTCGATCCTCATTTTTTTTTTTTTTTAACAATTTTTTCGTCGCCACCTCCAATATATCTTAGTGACGGGTCGTGGGCGGCGGGGGCGGAGGCAGGGGAGGGAGGGGAAGAGGGAGAAGGTCTTTAGAAGTTGATGGCGCATCCGGTACTCGAGCGGCGAAGGATATACGACGCGAGGCTCTCGCGATCGTCGAGAGAGACGCTGCCGCCTGGCTCGTGTGGCCGGGGCGCCTCGACGACGGACGGGCCGTCGTCGATTTCCAAGGTGTCGCGCGTGAGTCGCGTGAGCGACTCTCGTGACCGCGGCGTGAGGCGCGGAGAAAGTTCGTCAACTCCTCGTTTCTATATCGCATTGAAAGGAGTCGCGATCTACGCGTCTCCGGGGAACGATTTGAGAGAGCGAGAGGCAACGAAGCGAGGGGAAGGGAGGGGAGGGGAGGAGATGTAGAAGGGAGCACTCGGGAGATCTACGTTTTCGCTCACAAACACACACACACACAAGCAGCAGAAAGAAAGTTGTTTCCCGTCGAGCGCTCCCCGCCGATCAAGATTTTCTCCGGCGATTCCTGGTTACATTATAATCCGAGCTGATAGTCGCAGACGGGTCTCCTCATCGATGCGCATGCGCACAGAATCATATGAAATATATATATATATATATATATATATATATATATATATATATATATATATATATATATATATACAGTGATGCACACTGACGCGAGTGCGCGTGCGCACAAACGTGCGTCTGCACATATAATAATTTTTAATGTAACTTTGAATGTATGTTGGGGTTTTGTGTGTGTGTGTGTGTGTGTGGGGGTTTGTGAATTCGCGGGCGAATGCAATGGCGATGTGTGTGCGTGTTGACGCGTTGAGTGTGGGGGTAAACCGGTAGAGGTGTATCGTCGTCGGACGTGCCCTAGTTCGAGACACCTAGTTCTTCCGGCCACGGAGATCGGGGTAGTGGTCCACGATTGCCTGAGACAACCCATTTCTCGATCTTTATGCTTTTTTTTCTTTTTTTTTTTCAAGATACGTCTATTATTAAAAAAATAGACCCACGGACACGAGACGAAGAGACGTAAATAGATTCTAGTTAATATTCTTATTTATTATTATTATTATTATTATTATTATTATTATTATTATTATTATTATTATTATTATTATTATTATTATTATTATTATTATTATTATTATTATTATTATTATTATTATTATTATTATTGATTTTTGGTCGTTGAGAATTCTTGATAAACGATGAAAAATTAGTTTTGTTTTGTTGGTTCAACTAATTTGGTAAATTTAGGAAGAGAAAGGGTAGAGAAAATTTGCGGAAAAATTCAGAGAGAACCCGATGGATGAGAGACGAAAATGTCGAGAAATGATTCATCGTCGCCGAAAAACGTGCCCACACGGAGATCGTCGACGGGAAGAAAGAAGGACAGACAGAGAGATGCTTTATTACAGAAAGAGAAAGAGCGAGAGAGAGAGGGAAGTAAAGTTTGCTCGATAAGCAACGAGCGATGGAACATGGAAGGCGGAGCGAAAAACCTTCGAATGTTCGAAACAGACTGATAAACGAGATGCTCGAAGAATGTTGGCGTCTATCGTTCCATCGATGTTATCATTATTATTATTATGATGATTATTACATTTTTCTTGGACTTGGAAATTATTATTATTATTATCATTGTTGTTGTTGTTGTTGTTGTTGTTGTTATCTAATTTTTTTTTTTCGCGAAGGCCTTCGATCGAAGATCGATATGCCAAACCATCGTTGGCCATAAAAACACGTGATGATTATTATGATGATGATGAACGATACGAGGATGAAAAAGCGTGTGGGTCGGATGTGAAATTGCAAGAAGGTTCATTGACCGCACCGGGTTGTCCTTTCATTAATTTTTTTTCTTCTTTTTAGGTTCTATTTTTTTTTTTTTTTGTCCCCCCATAAAAACTTCTTCGTCGGCTATGGAAACGACTATCATCGATAAATACAGTGGCAACACAGAGTACCGTTTCGATCTTATTCCCGACCATTCTTTCGGGATTCCTTCGTACCTTCGAAGGAAGAAAAAAACCGGAATTCTCATAAGATCTCATAAGATTTTTTTTTCAAACGCTTACGCTATTAAAAAAATAGATGAAAAATCCGTTTGTCACGTGAAAACGTTTCGGCTTAGCGATGAAAATATCAGTTTTTAATTTCGAAACTCGAAAATCCATTGGAATCGAATTTGAAACACGCAAAGCTGTTTTACGAGCGTTACCGAAATTTTGAAATTTTTTTTTCAACACTATTGTCGAAAAGCTGAGAAAAATTTCACAGGATATATTTATCAAGTTGGGTTCACAGTAAGCTAATATATATATATATATAAATATATATATATATATATATATACATATATATATTTTTATTAGAGGCGATTCGATGTATAAACATTTATACGGCGAAAATTAATTCAAAAGTCGTAATTAATTGTGAATAAATTGATTTTATCAACGGCGGATGGTTTTGGAATTTCGCCGACGATGAACGGGGGATGACGACGATGAAGAAGAGAAGAGCCGGCGATCATTGACTGTCCGTGAACCTTGCGTGGCATCCTTCCGAAAAATTGCGACGAGCTCAACGCGTTTAATCGTCGGCAAGGCCACGAAGCTCTCGCCGATTTAAACTCGTCTCTCTCTCTCTCTCTCTCTCTCTCTCTCTCTCTCTCTCTCTCTCTCTCTCTCTCTCTCTCTCTCTCTCTCTCTCTCTCTCTCTCTCTCTCTCTCTCTTTCCCTCTCTATCTTTCTCTTTCTCTCTCTCTCTCTCTCTCTCGGTCGTCTCTCGTTGCTCGAGAGATTATGAGGAACGTCGCCGTCAGCGTGGGCTTTCCTTCCCTGATTTATGCGAACGACAATGAAGCGAAAAGCGAGTAACACGACGAAGAACAGCCACCGTCTCACAATCCTCGCGAAGACCTCGAGACCACATTGGAAAAATTTTAATAACCACCAGACCGGCTGCTCGTTCGAATTACTCGCCGTTGATAGGAAGACGAAACAAAAAAAAACAAAAAAAAATGAAGAAATTATGAAGAAAAAAAAAAGGTTTTGATTTTTTTTTTTTACCGATGTTTGCAGATGGTGAGGGAAAAGGAAAAAAATCGTATGACACGATTGAAACCGATGGTGGGTACATGAAGGGGCATCGAGTTGCGGCGAAGTGCGCACACGACGACGACGACTACGACGACGACAACTACTTCCAGAGATTACCGGTTTTCATCCACATTCTCGCCAAATTCGACGACTATTATCATTTATAATGAATTCTCATTGCGAAAGCCATCCGCGCGCGTTAGGTGGAGAACCCCAACGATGGCGGTTCGAGTATGTATAACGCAACAGTTGCGACTAAACGTTGGTCCCGAGAATTGTAAATGGGAGTTTAAAAAAAATAAAAAAATAAAATAAAATAAAAATGTTTGAGGGGATCCTTCTTCTGGGGACGACGATGGCAACGAACTTTTAGAGCTGCAAGAGAATCGTTAAGACCTTTTCCAACCGTTTGACTATTTTTTTTACGATTTTATATTTACTATTATTATATTGTAGTTATTTATTCATTTTTTAATTTGTTTTATTATTTAAATTCCGATGTTTTTATTTCGTTTCGATCTCAAATATCACAGTTTTGTTGAGGTTCTAATGGAAAAGGAAGAGGTTGTGTGTGTGTGTGTGTGTTTTTTCAAAATTTACTTTTTCCGAATTATTATTCATTTATTTATTTATTTATTATTATTTAATTTAAAAAAATAAAGATTATATGAAGTTACTAATCGAATTATAAGGTACAAAATGTATTTGCAATGTCTCATCAAGGATAAGACAGGTTGAAATATAAGTTTCAAAGTCAAATGAGGTTTCTTTATTTCATTCTTTAAAATCTTAAAAAATTGATTATCCAATCATTTCTCTATCAATAACCAATAAAAACATTTCATCATTTGAAATTTTCATGTTTTTTTCATAATTTACAAATTTTAAATGGCTATTACTAAAAAAAAACTGCATTAAATAAAAATGCAAACCATGGATACCCCGTTTTTCATAAAATCTTTTGACTGGCCTAATTTAATTGTTTTTTTTCCAAATTCATACCACTCGTTACAGCTTGTATACACATTTTTGCATCGGAATCGCCCATACATGTGTGAAGAGTCAGTCGGTGTGGTGCACGGTCGTCCGTTATTCGTTTTCGATGAAGCTGCGAAAATTTCTCTCGAACGGCAATGGAACGAGCGAGCCATCGGGACGATCGTAAAAAAAAAAAAAAAAAAAAAAAAACTCCCCGAAGAGTAAAGAGAGAAAGAGAGGCGACTCCGTCGCGTCGTATATAGCTAGTGAAAAAAGTCGAGACACGTAGGTGGGAGAGTCGAGAGAAAGTTCAGTCGAGTCCGAGGTATGGAAGCGACAAACCGATGAGAGAACCATCGTCGAACGAAGTTCCAATTGGCCCCGGCGATTATTCGAACCGATCGAAACGTCTTCGAAACGAGATTATTCGGAAGCCATCACGAAAGAAAAATCGTCACCGACGTTTATCACTAATTATTATTATGATTATATTTGTTTGTATGATTGTATGTGTGTCCATATTGGTCCATCGTGTGGATGTCGATGTTTAACTGATTCGAATCTAGTCGAACAATTCCGAGCGACAAGAAAATTGATTTCAATAATAATAATGAATAATAATAATAATAATAATAATAATAAATACTTGTAATTAATAATGATGATGATAATAATAAAAATAAAATTAATGACGATTAATAAAATGAAAATAATAATAAGAATAATAATGTTTGATGATCATAATAATAATAATTTGAGATAGGATGAATTTCCCTCCTTATCAAAAGTCGAATCAAGAGTCGAAACCAAGAATCTGTGAAATTTTCTCCAACTCACGCAGCTGAGAAAGTGCAAGATTAATAATAATACTAATAATCATAATGATAATAATAATAATAATTGATTCTGAAAAAAAACCCTCTTAATACACTTGAAGGAGCACAAGCTTGAGAGAGCACTAGAAATTATGTTAAAATCTATGATTCTTAACACGTGCAACATCGTAAAACGTTTTTCTGCAGCAGACCAACTCCATCTGAAGATCTATATTTACCATCTACGCCCCAACAGAACTTAATGTCTCGGTTAACACCTGGGAAAGGTGCTCTTCAGTCTCATGACTGCGAATAATAATGATAATAATAATAATAATCGAAATAAAATGAAATAATAATGATAATAATAATAATAAAGGATTTGGATGATGGAAAAGTGTAGGAACAGTCCCCCCCCCCACCTTCTTCTTCACTCCTTTCTCTCCTCATCTTCGTCCCCCACATAATTACAATCTCCAATCGGTTAATTGCAAACACACACGTTTTTTTTTATTATTGACCATTTGTTTTTTTTTTTTTTGTATTTTTTGTTTTTCTGGTTCACATAGTTACAATGGTAAATAAATATCTCAACACATCTTCTTCTTTTTCTTATTATTATTTTGTTTGTTTGTTTGTTTTTTTTTTGTCTTCTTTTTCGAAATTTCGTATAATATAAAATAACTCGTCGGTTGTACAATTTGCGCGGAGCTTCGCAAACACGTGAGCGCACACACACACACATACACACATACGCACGTACAATAGTATAATTCTCACACTCGCACAATCACACACACACACACGTACATTTAGTGTACACGTTTATTTTTAGTTTTTTTTCTTATTCATCTTATTTATTTATTATTATATACATTATTTCAAGTCGGTTTGTACAGAATTTTTACAAAATAATAATATGTGACGATGTAAATAGTATACGAGAAAAAATGGAGAAAAAATAATAATAATAACAATAATTATAAAAAAACATAATAAAAATAATAATGAAAATAAAAAAAAATGACAATAACGATGCAAAAATAGAATAAAAAATAATTATAATGAAGAATATAAATGAAAATGAAAATGAAAAAATTACAATAACGATGCAAAAGTATTTGTTTCGTCACGTGGTTTAAATTCGCGAAGGGTTCGTTCTCGTCGCGATGCACGACCGAACGTTATATGTATTTCCTCACGACCTCCCGGACTCGCTCGCGAGACGACCCCGTCGTCGTCGTCGATGTTTCGCGCGAGTGGGGTCGCGAAAAAAAAAAAAAAAAACAAAAAAAAAATGTTCGTCGGTCGATCCTCGACGTGTCGTTTGAAAATTCATTCGGGCACGAACGAATGGGGTCAGAAAAAGATTCGTGAAACATGATAAGAGACGCACGCACAATTACACACTTACACTTATAAACACACACACACCCACACACACACACACACACACACACGCACGCACGCACGCATACATAAACACGCGATATGTAAAAGTGGGACTGCGACACCGTACATCGGCGGGACACATGAGATTCCTCGAGAAAGCGCACAGCCGTGGTTTTCATTTTTTTTTAACTTTTTTTTCTTTTCCATTTTTATATTTATCATTATCACTTATCACTCCTGTTAAAAATTATTATTATTAATTATCATTATTATTATTATTATTATTATTATTATTATTATTATTATTATTATTGTAGTTGGTTACCGCTAATTTCTACAACTATCGTTGACAAAAAAAAATAATAGTTCTTTCTTTTTCAAATTTTTTTTGTTTTGTTTTTTGTTACAATTTTTTTTTTTCAATTAGTCGACATTTATTTTAATCGTTCAAAAACAAAAAAAAAAAAATAGTTCTCTCGTTTCATTAACGTGTGAAAAAGCATCCACGACAAAAATATCTCTTTTTCAATTTTTTGTTTGTTTTTTGTTACAATTTGAATCATTTTTAATTCATCGACATTTATTTTAATCGTCAAAAAAAAAAAAAAACACAATTATTCTTCGTTCGCTCGTCGTCTCACAATATTTTCGAAGTTTGTTCTTTCTCGCGAGAAAAAAAATATATATATACATACGTACATTCATATGTAATAAATGTAAAAAAGAAATTTGAAAAAAAAAAAAAAAAAAAAAAAAAAAACGAATCCAGAAGTCAGGCCAAAGACGACGAGAGACAAGATCAACTCTTGTTCTCGTCGTTTACGATTATGGTCGAACGAACGCGCTTTCGCGAAAAAAAAAGAGAGTGAGAGAGTGAGAGGAGAGTTCCTCCAAACTTTGTACACACACACACACACACACACACAAACACGAGTCGAATGGCCCCGAAAAAGGCTCTCGCCAAATATCGTCCCGATCTCCCGTTCTCTCGCGATCAAATTGCGATCCTTAAATCGAAAAGTTTTACCGTTCTCGTTTGGCAAAGAGATCGCGCTTGCTCTCACTCTCTCTCTCTCTCTCTCTCTCGCTCTCTCGCGCGCGTGCGCAAACGGCACGCTCGACACGCCTGCCGATCGCGATTGTGCAGATGCGTTACGCCGATTGCCTCCCCCCCCCCTCCTCCCGCGACTACCGATTCACTCGAATAAATACCAAATACCATATTTACACAGCCGATTAATCGTAAAATAATAATAATAATAATATTAATAATAATAATGATAACAATAATAATTTGCTCCGCGGATTTTGAACTCTGACAATTTACACGCACGCAAGTCTCCTCGCCTCGTACAATCTTTTCTCTTTTTAATTACAAAAAAACAAAAAAAAATTATAAAAACATAAACAAACTCTTGTATTATTGTTCTTAATGTTTTTTTCTTTTTTTTTGTTTCTTCATGTTTTCGGTGTGTTTCGCAAATAATCGTACACGATCGAATGAACTCGTCGGAGCAAAGACATTTTTTTTTAATAAAAAAAAATAAACAAAATTATTGATAACAATAATAATAATAATAATAATAATAATGATAATAGTATGCGCGAAAAAAAAAACGATTCGAACGATCGATAACGCGTAGTAATGTCCCGGAAAAGTCGGTTTCATACCGCACTTCATCCAGGACGAAATAAGTCCCTCTTTCTCCTGAAAAAAATATATATACATAATCCATATATATATATATATATATATATATATTCATATATGTATTACGATTAAACTTATTGGCTAATGATGGACGATCGAGTTCGTCGATGAGTTTACGATTTCGTTTATACATTAAATTTAAAATAATAATAATAATAATAATAATATTTTTTTAAAATTAACGAATATACAGTCATAACTTTGTGTATGCAATGAATGAAACAATGAAACGTCGCCAAAAAAAGGAAAGAAAGAAAAAACCAAATTCTCACACTTTGAGAAATTCGTGAAGAAAAAGAAAAAAAAATCTCGATAAGCATATCGACATGAAAAGTCCGTAAATAAAAAAATGATCGACACATATGAGAGAGTGATTTTTTTTTTTTATGTTTGTTTGTTTGTATGTTTTTATGTAATGTTAACTTTATCACAGATTTCACTTGGAACTGAACACTGACGTAAGTGTGCGTGCGGAGAGCCGTCACCGTCGACGATTTGTTTTTCTTCAAATTCTCATCACATTTTTCATTCAATTCAAATTAAAAATAAAAATAATTGATTTTTATTTTTCGTCGTTCATTCGTTCAATTTTCCAAACGATCGATAATTCGATCGTCTCACACCGTTGAACCTCAACCTCAAACCCCAAAAAAAAAAAAAAAAAAAAAACCGCGAAGAAAAAAAAACGCCGTCGCAAACTCTCACGAAAAAAAAAAAAAAAAATCTTCGAAAAATCTAATAAAGATCGTACTTGAGTTTTCTGAGCATAAGATCAGCGGCGATTCTCGCGTCTTCCACGGAATCGTGTTCCCTCGTTTGTATCTCCCGTTTCAAAACCGTGCGTGCCAAAGTTTTCAGACTCGTGCGAAACGGATAACCCAAAAAGTGTGGATAAGCTACGCACGTATCGATGACCGTGGTGTGAAGCAATCTCAGTGCTCTCAAATCATTTTCCAAACCATGACCGATGAGAATGGTTTCCGCGTGTACGAAGCTCGTCAAATCTTTCTGAACATCGCGAAGACTCTTCGTGGCCCTGGCCAAATCTTTGGCGGTTATACCGCTGAATCTTGTGTTATGATCGATGACCTCATCGTCGGGTTTTACGAGAGCGTCGTAAATCACACGACCGTCCATCGTCACAAGAGTGACCTTGGCCAGTTCCAGGCCTCTTCTGGTAAAACACATTTCGCAATCGAGAGCGTAAACTCCGTAATTACCGTCTCGAGCGACGACTCTGGAGGGTCGTGTTCTCGCGTAGCCGTCGAAGGGTCCGTTGTAACCCGGTGCCAAACCCGTCCAAACGTGGGTCCGAGCCGAGGTGCAACCCTGAGAATCCTCCGAACCCTGACAACACTCCCACCTGTCTCTCTGACGACGATCGTGAAAGTTTCGCAATTTTCCCCAATGATAAATGCATTTGTCCTCATTTACGTATTTTCCATTTTCACGATTAACGTAAAAAATTTCGTGACAACGAACGCAAGGACGTTCGACGTTGTTCGTCGTGTTGTTATCCGTGTTCCAATAATCGTCCTGTGATCTCGAGTCTCTTCGTGATTTTTCGGCGTAGTCCGACGACGATGAAGACGATGAAGAAGAAGATGAAGATGACGATGAAGAAGACGATTCACCGACGTCAGAACTTTTCTCGCTGTCCGACGAACACTCCGGTTCCAAATCCGAACTCTCCAGTGATCCTCCACTTCCGTTACCGCTGTCGGTCTCGCAATCCGATCTGTTCCAAGTTTTTCCATCGCTTATTGCACATTTTTTCGAACTTGTTTTCGTTCCCGGAACGAATTCACGAGCGTTAACGTCCAGATGATGATTGTTGTTGTTGTTGTTGTTGTTGTTGTGATTGTTTCCACGTGTCGCACGATGAACGTGGGGATGCTGATGATGATTGAGAATGACAGCGTAGCCGGGAAAACGACTGCATTCGACCGGATAACCCAGATGTGCCAATTGTACACCGGTCAGAGTGTAACGACGAAGAAGAGTCGCTAGGGCAGCATCGCTAAGATGATTCAATTCGTGTCGTTGACTGCTCGAACGATTTCCCAAATTTTGATTGTTCGACGACGACGATGGATTCTTCGATTTTTTCGTTGCTGAAGAATTTGTCATCTGGCCGCCGCCGGAATTTGTAGTCGAACCGATTTTCTTTGTGTTGGACAACGTGGAAGCCGATGATGGTGGAGGATTGGAACGGATTTTTGGGGTGTCTTCGGAACGCTGATTTGCCGATGAAGACGATGAAGACTGAACGACCGAACGACGACCATTTGCGGAGCCCCGAGAGTTTGATTTGTTGGTTATCGTTGGAAAATCCGTGATGCTGTCCAGCGACGGACTTTCCGCGCGATAATTCACGTCCGTGTGATGCTGAAGAGACGCACGATGATGATGATGATGATGATGACGTGGACGCGTGGGCGATGATGCCGATGAGGTTTGACGACGATGACGATGATCTTCGGTCAACGAATTATTGTCGTCGTCGTTGTCGTCGTCGCGACGCTGTTGCGATTCGCGCGGGGCTCTAGTGCGATTTTTACGCTGACGACGGCTCAGAGTCGCGGATGATGTTTGTACCTTTGAATTTTTCGTGATGTTCGGAACTTCGGTGATCGTTGTAATGGCCATTGACGGAACTTTCGTGGCGATTTTCGAGGCTGTTGGGGTCGTGGAGTTGATGGTTCTCGTGGTTGATGCACCCAATGACAAACCCTGGACGACTGGGTTGCAACGTGTGTTCGTTGTGGTGCTGTTTGCGTAGTCGACGACATCGTTGATGATGCTGCTTCTGCTGCTGCTGCTGCTGCTGGCGGCGTCACCGAGCTCCGTATCCTCTTCCGGCACCAGGTCGCAATCTTTATGTGGCACACACAAAACAAGATGCGTAAGTGAATCGCTGTTAACAGGATGATAGTTTTGTTTTTTTTTTTTTTTTTATTTTTATTTTTGGTTGTTGCTGATTTTTCGAGGGGTGGGGAGGAGGGTTTTTTTTTTTGGTCTCAATGGAAAATTTGATGTTACTTTTTTCTTAGTGATTTTATAATTAATCCTAATCGTTGTAAATAGGATGATTTTTTTTTTTGGTTGTGGTTGTTTTTTGAGGGGGGGGGGGGAGGAGGTTTTTTTTTTGTCTCAATGGAAAATTTGATTTTACTTTTTCTTTTAGTGATTATACGATTAACCCTAATCGCTGTAAATAGGATGATTTTTTTTTTGTTTTTTTTTTATTTTGCTGTTTTTTCGGGGGGGAGGTTTTTTTTGTCTAAATGGAAAATCGTTACTTTTTCTTTTTAGGGATTACACGATAAACCCTTTCAGTGGCTTTGAAAAAAATATTTAAAAAAGCATGAAAAAAATTTGTCAAAATTCATCCGTGTGGCTCAGGGATTTCTGATTTACGATAAAAATGTTTGATACGCGAAGTTTCACGGATTATATTCATCATTGAAATAACAGAATCGACTCCTGGTTACAGCGAGAGGGTTGAAAGACACGCCGATTGGATAGAGGGCTAATTAATATGCGATGGCCAGCACACGCTAATTGTTAGAAATCTCTCGCCCACAGCTCGTTCATCATTTTTCGCGATGACGATTCTCACGTTTCTATTTTTTTTTTAAATCTTTTATTTTATTTATTTATTTGATATGCTGATGGGAAAGATTGATGGACTTGAAACCGGAAGTTTCAGGGGAGGTCCTAGAGTTGATCAATATTATAACGATCTGTGATAACTCAAAGTGTTTGAAATTCGCAATCACTCGGAAAATTTTATCGGTTGTGTGGTCGTGTGTTCCCCCCTCCCCCGTCCCTCCTACTTTCTCACTGCTACAGTGAGAAATCGTGTGTGTGTGTGTGTGTGTGTATGTGTGTTGAGATTACGATGCACGTGACGTATTCATTAACGCATTAGCGGTTGTTGCGACATAAAAAAATTTTTTTTTTTTTTTCACTCGCTCTTCCTCGTCACACAAATCCCCCCCCCCCCCCAACCCCGTCGCGGTTCTTATTCTCTCGGAGAATCTATATAGCATATAGCTACTTGTATTACGCGCGCGTGAGATCTGTGACTTTGCACTTTGAATTATCGTGAGGAAGGTGGGCCGGGTGGTTCGCTTCGACAAGCGTGGAGACATATCTCAACGACACTATAAATACATATATATATGTGTGTATATATCTCATTACGCAATCTCTCGATCTTCGAATGCTCGGAGAATAAAAAACAATCGAACGCAAGAAATATTTTCAAACGATGAATCGCATCATGGGACTTCGATGACGACGCCTTCTCTCAATGACTGGTATAGTGTGGGGAAGCGGAGGGGGGGGGGAGGGGGGTGAAATCTCGAACGCACGGGAAAGTCATCCGGGGCTTCGAGGAAGTGTCCGGTCGTCGTGACGACATCGCTCGATCGAAGGAAAACGATGAATCATATAATGGGAAAGGTGAACTATCTGGCTTCGTTGCTTTATGGGTGAGTTTGAGGATATATCGTCCCACGCGAGAGAGAGAGAGAGAGAGAGAGAGAGAGAGATTTGGTTTGTTTATTATGCCATAGTCGTAACTTTAGGCAATAAAAAACAATTATAATAAGATAAGAATGATTAAAGACTTGTAAATAATAAAAAAAAATAGAATTAGAGATATAAAACAATAATAGTAAACATAATAATAATGATACTAAGAATAAAAGAGAGAGAAAGAGAGATTTGATTTGATTTGTTTATTATGTCATAGTCGTAACTTTAGGCAATAAAAAAAAATTATAATAAGATAACAATGATTAGAGAGTTGTGAATAATAAAAAAAATAAGAATTAGATACATAAAATAATAAAAGTAAATATAATAATAATAAGACGAAGAATGAAAGAGAGAGAGAGAGAGAGGGAGAGGTAGAGAGAGAGGAAGACCAACTGACTGACTGACCGAAGCGCGAACGACCGCGATCGAAGGAGTCGCGGAGAATCGCGAGAGGCGAGATAGCCAGGAAGTGAGGATAAGTGCCAAGTCAATAACGGGAGATTGGCATCCCCGTTTGTTTCGTCGTCGGTGCAAACCGTCCGCGATACCGTTGTGTTGCGCCATTATAAAAAGATCACGGCGTGGATCGCGAGTCGTGATCGAAGCAACTCTTAGACACCAAACTCTTACCTACCCGACGCCAAATTCTCGCGCCTCACTTCCAAATTATTTCACCTCAAACGTTTGATCTTTTGGGTGAAATATGATTTCAAAAATTTGACCTGAAGTGAGGTTGACATTTTTTTTTTTTTTCTTCATCTTCGTTCGAGACTCAATGTTGGTTTACGAAATTTTTGTTTAACCTCCGTTTGACCTTTCGAGGAAGGGTAAAATTTGTATCTTTCCCTCATTTCACCTTCGTTCACCTTTGTTTCACCTTGCAAACATAAATAATGAAAAAAAAATAACTGCAAGTTTTTGGTGAAATAAAGTTGAAACGCACATGATAATCGAACTCATAGCTTAGTCCTACTTTGAACCTACTTCGCCCTAAAAGCGATGTATGAGGAACTCTTCTCGCCAAACGTTTTCGATCGTCAAATCAAATTCCATCGACGACAATAAACTCACGACTCAGAAAAAAATCCATGGGAAAAATTGTGAGCAAAATATGAGAAACGCAAATCGACGTTGCGCATGCGCGCGGCAAACGAGTTTCGTAATTACGATTTATAATTCACGGCGAGCTTCCGTTTTGTGAGCTCGTTGTCGTTATGACGCGTTCGAGAGCTCGTTCGCGCATTGGCAAATATGTATTTAGCATCAGCATAGCGAGATAAACGTTTTTTCGGTAAACAATCTCGACGTTCTGAGGGGAAAACCGGGGGAACGACCAACTACGCCTTTTCTCTCGTTGAATATATCTCCCTCGTTAAGCGATTTGCGAATTACGTAAAATCGTCACGACGCAAAAGCCATGGAATTCCCCCGTTTTTTGGCCTCCCTGCCTGTCGAGAATGTCGTCTGTTTTTGATTTATCGTTCTTTGTTATCGAATAATGAAGAAGCAAGAGAGAGAGAGAGATAGAGAGAGAGAGAGAGAGAGAGAGACGGAGAAAGTAGTTGGTCATTGTTTTCCGAGACGGAATTGAATAATCGAAACGGTAGAAACGTTTTCGGGCTAATTGAATTCTTTTTTTTTTTAAATCCATTTTTTTAATTCACAAGTGAATTATGTAAGAAAGTTACAGTTTTGTATGTGTAATTGGACTTGTGTTGTATTTTATAGACACAATTTATTCAATCTACATATAGATGTGATTTGTTAACAAGTCGAACGGTACTTGTCCTTGAATTTTAATGTATTATACATATATATATGTATATATATATATATATATATATATATATATATATATATATATATATATATATATATATATATATATATATGCTCTTTATAATCTCCACTAAATTCATGAATATTCAGAAAATCTAATATATCTGAAATTAACATAAATTGTGTACAGACCCCATATATACATATATATATATATGTATAACTTATATGGGGCCTGTAGACAATTCATGTTAATTCCAGATATATATTAGATTTTCTTAATATTCATGAATCTAGTGAAGATTATATAGAGCATGTGTATAGAATATATATTTTAATGTTCTATGGAATATGTATATATATATATATTTTCTATAGAACTATGTACAATATAGATTTCCATGCTGTATAGAATATAGAGTCCAATGTAAAATTACGAAACTGTTCATCTCTATTTATTTTGTGCATAATTCTTATACCTATATTTTTATTTTCGGTAATTATGCGATATTAAAGATATTTGCAATCTCATTTTAAAACTGTTTATTACGTTTTCGAGTTCAACAGTCAAATAAAAAGATAAAGAAACAATTAAAAAAAATCATGTCCAGGACATAATTTTATTCCCTTAATTTTTTTTTCAACGTACGACCAAATTTGCTCAATGTTCTTTCTTCGTCAGAAAGATGCTTACTTCGCTTTAAAAAATATCATTATATATATATAAAAAAGTATCACGGATATTTTTATGACGAAGAAAAACACATTGATCACATTTGTCTCGTATTAATATTTCAGCTGTGATAAATAAATATTCGATAAACGTTTCGTGATATAATAATTAAAAAAAAAAAATAAAATAAAAAAATCCACAAAAATGGGTAAATATTGAGATAGGTCGGGGTAACTTCGGGAATATATATTTTTTTCTCAATCATTCAAAACCCGTTTTAAATTGATTCTGCAATCTCAAAGAATTTTCTCAAATATCGTTGAATCGTAAATAAATAAAAAAACATTATTTTATGTGTTTACGGGTTTGATATTTTTTATCGTGATGAAGCTGATTTCGTTGAAGGGGCAATTACACCGATAACGGGGTCTTCGGAGCAACGATCGTGGGTTCCCATGGTGTCTCTTGTGCGCTGCTATAGTGCTGCTGCAACACACACACACACGACAAACACGACGAACACGACTCTCTCGGGAGAGAGTTGCACACTAACCCACTCTTCGCCTCGAGACCGTTACTCACACGGCTCGCGTCACGGTTACTTTGTGAAACAAAGTAAACGTGGCAATTCGTGTGTGGGATTTTATATGCACCGGAAAACCGCGTATTACGGTAAACCGTGTACAAATGTGTGCTACACACGTACACATACACACAAATTCGCGACCGGGGGGCATCGGTTACCATTGTGTCAACCGGAAAACGAGCGTGTGTGTGCCCTTAACGACGGCCAACTTTTTTTAAAAAATTTATATTAATATTTATCATTATTATTATTGTTATTAATTATAATTTTTTATTATATATCATCATTATTATCGATGTTGTTATTTTCCAGCAGGACGAAGATTGTGTATGATGAATAAAAAAAACGTTCATTGCGTTATAATTTTTTTTTTCATTTTATTCATATGATGATTTTAAAAAATTTTGAGAATTTTTAAATTTTAAAATAATTTTTTTTTTTTTTTTTTAATACAAATTTGTGTAAATTCTCGTCTCGCGAGTCGTGAGTAACGCGTTAATGAACATTCTTTTGTAAAATCGTGATACAAATTTCACAACTGTTCAAACATCCTTCGAGAACGTCGATCGAATCTAAATAATCGTAAAAAATTTTCCGATTACCCCTAATATCGTGTTTGAGCAGTTGAAATTTATCGAATATAAATTATTTCGGACCCAGACGACAAAAAAAAAAAAGAAAAAAAAAAGTGTTACCGGAATTTAGGGTTATTTTTATCGCCGAAGTATCCATTTTACGTTTTACATTGGTGATTCGAAACGATCAAATTTTGCCATTTGTCATTGGAATAATCGATAATTCAATATCGACGTTCAATCATTTTCTTTTATTATTCAAATTCTGATAAATTCGATGATTCATTTGGAGATTGAGTTTCTCGTCGTGCGATTGCGATTGGAAGAAGATCGATCATTTTTTTCACAATCGTTCGCAATTGATCTAAACGATTCCTCGACAAACGATTATTATTATCATTATTATTTATTTATTTATTCATTTATTCATTTATTTATTTATTCATTCATTCATTCATTATTTTCGATTTTTTTTGCGACATTCTTAAGACTTCTATATTCAATTCTTGGTTCTCTTATTATTATTTTCATTATTATTATTATTTCCCAATAGCAACCAAAATATTTGTAAAATCAAACGAACAATTTTTTTTTTTTCAGATTCGATTAATCGTCGGTGTGTCCTGTTCGTTAACGATGATTCATCAAACCTTGAATAAAATAATGTAATATTTCCAACCGATATATACCCATCGATCATTCAATTCAATTATTCGATGATACACGATAAGGATGGCCTCGCGCAGACGCCGAGAGTCTCGGAGATAACGAAGCCACAACTGTTGAGAACTTTTTTTTTTTTTGTTAGAAATTCGAGATTCAACGACTGGTAAATCAGCCGGTGCGACTTTTAATTTCGTTCGAATTAACATGAAACCAAGATGGATGAGACTGCGAACGAAGGAAAAAAAAAAGTAAAAAAAAAACGAAAAAAAAAAGAAAAAGACGAAGAAAATAAAACCGATAACAATCAAAACGACCGATGAATCTTTATTGCGCGATAAACCGTCGAAGGACGGACTTCGAGTACCGATTTACATTCGAAACTCGAACGATTTGGTAATCGATTGAAAAAAAAAAGATAAAAATAAAGAAGAAACAAAAAAACAAAAACAAAGACAAAACAAAGACAAAACAAAAAGCAACGATCGGTGAATCTTTTCACGCGCGTTTATAATTTCGAGCAAAGCGAGAGAAGAAACAAATACAAAAAAAAAATCAATTTACAAAAAAAGAAGAGGGAGAAAAAGAAAATTTAAAAAAAGAAGAGAAAAAGAGAAAAAGAAAATAAATTTTTTTTTTTAAATAAAAATCTTGTTCGACGAGTGATTAGCGCGTGCGTATATATCGATAGTGGGTTTATAATGCGTGTACCGGAAGTCAAAGTTTATTGAAGGAAGCATCGCGGAGCGTCAGGGCGAGAGGGTTAGAGAAAAAGGAAGGAGGGGAGGGGGGGGGGACGCAGGTCATCGAGTTCAGTGGGCCAGTTGTGATTTCGAGACTGCGAGCGCCTCCTTTCGCTTAGATCGCGAAATTAAGGATCCATGACACAAACTTTCAATACATTTTCTCCTATTATTATTATTATTATTATTATTATTATTATTATTATTATTATTATTATTTTAATCCTTAAAACTTCGAAAATGGTTACTATGTTCATAACACTCTCAATGCGACCTGGACAATCGAGAACCACTAGGAGGCACATAATTGACCGTCAGCCTTTGTCCTTCTGACTTTGAAATAAAGTAAAAAAAAATAAAAAAGAAAAAAAAAGTTTGAAAACGGCAAAAAAAAATATAATAATTCGTTAATTTGTACGTATGTGTGCATGTGTATGTATCTCCATTAAAAATTCAAGTGTAGAAGTCCACGTTTGAGAAGCTGAAGACGTTAGCACCAAAACGGGCCCAAAACCTTCGTTTAATTATTTTTTTTTCTATTTTTTTTTTCCGTTCCTCAACGTCCGACCTCCAAAAACCCGATACGCCATATTCGAAAGTTACGCACTACGCGTCTTCCCAAATATTCTTCTCCTCATCGACCGCGTGTTTCCTGGCCCGATCAGGTGTTCAAACATCGAACACAACCGCCACTTTAAACTCACGGCCCATTCCACGGATTAGAATATTCCGTTGCGCAATACTCTGGCGCACCGAAAAAAAAAAATATCAAAAAAAAAAATTAAAAAAAAAAAAACAACTTATTATCGTAGAAAATTATCAACGACCAAGGTCGACGAATATAAAAGAAGATACATTATCGCCGTAGGCGAAGAGCTTTTATCTCTGTTGCGCAACTTGAAGCTTTTTCGTGACGACGAATTTTTGTCATTGAATAACCAATTTGTTAGCACAGTGGCCGCGTGTTGTCGAGCAATGAGGTAAAAAATTTAGAAAACAGAAGAAGAAGAAGAAGAAGAAGAAAGACGTTGATCGACGAACATTTTTTCCCTGGATTGCCCGAATTTCGAAGCTCTCCCACGCGTAAACCATCAATATTAGACAAACGTCGTCCAGAACTTTTTTGTAGGTAATTCAATTATCTGCAATATTGTTTACGTGAACTTTTGGTCTACGTATCGTTGTTTGGCCAGCGTACGGATGGAAAGATAAAAAATTCATTTTTATCGATGACTACCCGAATTTCAAAGCTCTCCCACGCGTAAACTATCAATATTAGATAAATGTCGTCCAGGACGTTTTTTGTAGGTAATTCAATTCCCTGCAACATTGTTCATGTGAACTTTTGGTCTATATATCGTTGTTTGGCCAGCACTCGGACGCGAAGATGAAAATTCATTGATTTTTCATCGATGAATTTTAAATCCTCAAAATGCTCATTATAAATCGACTCCACGAATTTTTTTCTCTCTCGAAATATCTTCATGAATACAAATATTTTGGAGAGAAAAAAAATTGTCAGAACCTGTACTATAAAAAAATTCAATGTGCTACAGAAATTATCTTCATGGTGTTTTTTATTTCTCCAAAATCTGCAAGAAAAAAAATTGCAACTCCATCCAAAAAATTGACAACACTTTGATAGTTTTTGGAGAAAAAATTTTAGAGATCGATTTTCCATGTGCACGACTTTGAAAAAGTTTTTTTTTTAATAAAAATTTTTTTTAATTAAAAAAAAATTATTCTTCATTTGAATTTAAAAATTTTTCTTTCTTTTTCAGTTCCTTCTGAATTATGACCTTCGACCGACGAAACTCGACAAACGGATTTGTAGAACGATGCGAGAGATACATTTTTCAATTATTTTTTTTCGGTCGCCGAAGCCTGAGAGAATGACGATCGAGCGTGACGAGAGGCAAAAAAGTCGGAAAAACGCGAATCGCAAGAAAGGACGTCGGGGGGGGGGGGGAGAGACTAGAAGCGAAGGAGCAATCTGCGGTCGAAACATTGTGCGAGTATAGACGTGACATTCGTATCGGTGAAAAAAAAATGTACGAACGAGGTAATTCGTTAACAACGTGATATCGAGACGGTTTGGTTGGTCCGATCGATTTCTCCACGAGCAACAACACGACGACGACCTACATAGAAATTAGTGTCCATTAAGCGTACAAGGACTATGCCGAAGTGGGGAGCAACGACCACCACGTAGTCGTAGTAATCGTAGTCGTGGTAGTCGTCGTCGTCGTCGTTGTCGTGGCCCTCGGCCCTCCCTCGACATCCTTGCTCGATCGTTAAAACAAATAAAAATATGAGGGGGAAAAAAATAGAAAAAAAAAAGATTTAAAAAAAAAAAGAAAAAACACCATTTCAATGGAAAAAGTGGAGCGCGATGTCAGAAGCAACGAGACTATTCATGGGCACCCAGATTTGTGATTATCGAACGAAAAAAAATGTTTAAAAAAAATATCATATAATGAAAAAAAGAATAGAAAATGAATATATTTTTACTTAACACGTCACGTTAATATTTTTTATGCAGATTGGGCGATGCGTCGATCCATTTGGAAAGTCTTCTTTTTTGTATCTTACACTTCTCTTATTAAAGATTGAAAAAAAAAAATTATTTCATTTTTATTTTCATTTTTTGAAATTATTATTATTATTATTAATTTTTCCTTCCAAATAAATTAATTTGTCAAAATGATGGACGCGTTGACGGTGTTTTCGCGATGATTATTTGATTATTTGATTTGATGATTTGTTGACATGATTTTTTTTTTTTGGGGGGGTGAATTAGTTTAAATTTTGATTTTTTCTTCAAATAAATTAATTTATCAAAATGATAGACGCGTTTACGGTGTTTTTTTGTGATGAGTAATATTGTTGTTGTGGTTATTATTATTATTATTATTATTATTATTATTATTATTATTATTATTATTCATTTATTTATTTTACTCGAGCTTAAAATGAACGCTGACGTATCGAGAGAGGGCGAGAGATTCGTTTGATCGTGTCTGGCTTTTGATAACGCACGGAAAAATGGCCTCTAGTACGAAAATACAAATAATATAATTTTATTTTTGTCTTACGCGAGCAACGAACTTAAAAAAACAAACAAAAAAAAAGAAATAGATGAAGAAAAGAGAAAGAGAGAGAGAGAGAGAAAGAGAGAGAGAGAGAGAAAGAGAGAGAGAGAGAGAGAGAGAGAGAGAGAGAGAGAGAGAGAGAGAGAGAGAGAGAGAGAGAGAGAGAGAGAGAGAGGAAAAATGTGTCTTTGTTCGACCTCCCTTCGAAAACGTGTCATTTCATGCGAAATATTTTTTTCTACCCCTCTACGCTCGGTTCCAAAGCATGAGATTAACATTTTTGAAGGAGGATGAACAAAATTAGCATCGTGTGCATCATGGGCGAAAGACGATTTGTCAAATCGTCTTTTTTTCACGCCCTTGATACACACAATGTACTATTAACTCGCGTGAGAAGCTTGCGATGGGGGGTCACAGAGTGGGATGAGGCTCGAGATTGTGATGCTGGCAGGAGGCAGAGAATGGAAACGACGAAATTGCGCTTCCCTCGTTCGATTTTCTAAATTTTTTATAGATATATAAAAATATAAGCCATTCCATCAAATTTTGGACTTCACTACATATATTTCGTTTTCTTTTATCTTCAACTATTTTTTTCCACGGGCTTACGCTGATGAAAAAATACATAAAAAAATCTGTTTGTCGCGTGAAATCGTCTCAGCTTTTCGATAAGAATATCAGTTTCTAATTTTGACCCTCAAGAAATCCATTGAAATCGAATTTGAAACATAAAAATCGGTTTTACGGCCGTTTCCCAAATTTTGGAAATTTTTTCAATAATTTTATCGAAAAGCTGAGACGATTTCACGTGACAAACAGATTTTTCATATATTTTTCCAACAGCCTAACCATATAAAAAAAATATTTGAGAAAAAAACGAAAGAGAAATAAATAAAACATTTTTTAAATGTCAGCCGTCGAAATAATTTTTAAAAAATGGAATGGCCCATATATATATATTTTTTTTTTCTTTTTGCCTCTCGTAATATATTGCTTCTGGGGTTATATCAGCGAATAGTTAGCGAGTGAAAGAGAGAGAGGGAGCAAGAGAGAGAGAGAGAGAGAGAGAGAGAGAGAGAGAGAGAGAGAGAGAGAGAGAGAGAGAGAGAGAGAGAGAGAGAGAGAGAGATGAAGAGCGATAGAAACGACTGTGACACACACGTACCTTCGGCACAGCTTGCGAGGAACTTGCCGTTGCTGGAGAAATTCATGTCGAGGACGGGCCCGGTGTGACCCTTGAGAGCGCCCACCATCCACGAGTGCGTGAACTCCTGTTGTGCCTCCCGACGTTTTTTATTCTTCGCACGTTTACCGCTCGTCGCGTTGTTGCCGCCTCCGCTTGCGTTACCATTGACGTTCGTCGATGAGCCATTTTTCCCAGTTTCGCTCGGTGAATTGGCCGAGTAGTCGTTATCCTTGTCGTTATCCTCATGCCTTTCCAGGACATCTGCGTTTTCACCAAGAAAGACAAAAAAATGTAATCCATCATTATTATTATTATTATTATTATTATTATTATTATTATTATTATTATTATTATTATTATATTTTTTATAATATTATTGTTGCCACGATTGATATATATATCAAATTTTAATAGATTAATTTAGATTAACACGTAACAATTATTTATTTTATTATTATTTATTTTCATTTGCAATTTGTTTTACCGGAAAATGCAAAATTTCGAGAATGAAAACCAAGTGCAATATAAAAAAAATGTGACCTTGAAAAACATAATTTGAAACAAAACCAAAAAAAAAACCACACCAGTCGTGTTCGAAAGGAATAATCGAAATTAATTAAAAATTACTTTTATTATAATCCCAATTTTCGATCTCGTAATTATTTCGAGCGAGTCTTCGTCTCAATCGTCGTTTCTTCGATTTAGAAATTTTCCCAACCACGGAAATCTCCATTGTCAATAGTCAAACCGACAATTATTTTTCACCCCACACACACACACAAACACTCAAACAAACTTTCGAAAAACAAATTTAAAAAAAAATTTTTTTTCCCTTTAAATTTCGCGACAAAACTTTTGCAAAACTTTCAAGATTTTGACAAAATCGATACGTGGTGCAACGTCGAACGTACTATTTACAAATGCGAGAAATTGCAATCGTCGAAGTTGCTTTTATGCGTCCTGTTGAAAATCGTAAACGACGGTGAGCCACGAAAAGCCCTCCGAGCAACGATTACCCCCTCCCCCTTGCCCAAGTCGTTGTCACAACGTCAAAATTCTTCTCCCCCGAGCCCGATGCATTCTCGAGCGTCCATTGGGTCAGGCTGGTCAACCGGTAAACGTGAAATAACTCGAAGAATCGAAGAAAAAGGGCTTTTAAACGCGCCCATTAAGCAAAAGTCGTTCCGTCTCTCTCGCGCCGCAGCGAGCGCCCATCGCGCCGTCTCTCTCGCACTCACGTCGAACTACCCCGCACGAGCGAGAAAAAGGTCGAAGCGCGCGCGCGCGCGTCATCTTTTAACCGGCTTTACGGAAAATTCTTCAGGTAGGCCCTTCGGGATCGATGTTTGTGAAAAATAACGAAAATTACGATGACGCGACCGAGCGTCGTTCGGTTGGGACAATGCGCATGCGTCAACCAACGAAAGAAACGTGAACAAACGCGATGCAAATAAATGTTGTGAGACTTTGAAGAATCACGGGAGATAGGAGGACTGATGTACAGTGGAACCTCTCGAAGGTTTAAAATCCGGGGGTACGAATGGGGCGGGATTGGAATATTGGGAGATTGATCGATCGTCCAATAGCGAAACGGTTCGATGTACTTGCGTTGGTGTCTGCCGACACGAAACCCGTGACTCTCGGATCCGAAGCGTTTCATACTTCCGGATCGGCTCTGTGAATTTACAGAAAAACAATAATATACCGATCGAAGCGATAACAAAAAAAATGTGATACGCGAGGCAAACCCGACCGAAAGGTAAGTGCGGAGTTATGAAAAAAAAAACAAATTAAAAAAAAATTACTAGTTTTTATAATTCTTCCGAACTGTCCGATGTTGTGAGAACCTAACCTACAAATTGTCCCGTTCGAGAAAAGTCAACTGCACGAGGACATTGAAAATATATGAATAATTCTTTTGAATGTACAACGAACATCCGATTCTTTCGTTCGAATCTATCGGCTGTCCGAAATGAAATTGCCAAAAATTTGGGAAAACAACTGAGCATCGCCGAATTGGGATTTTGAAATGCCCCGCGTGTTTTTCGAGACGCATCTCGAATCATTTTGATTTGAGAATTACCGCATTCGAACTGTTGAGAGGTTTTACTGTAACCGTCACAACAACCTTCGGTGATACATCCCGACGATTGTAACACGGATATATTTGTAAACGGACGCCAATTTACACGCCATACGTATACACAAACAGACACACACACATACAACGAAGTACAGACACACAGTTTCTCATTGTACATAAATTGTCCTTCGTGGTGTCATGACAGACCTCGACACAACGCATATACTTATCGCACGGCCAAGGCGACACTCGCGTCTCGAATGAGAAAATGTGAAGAGGACAAAAAAAAAAAAAGATGTGTAAAAATTCATTTCGACCGAAACAATTGTTATTGTAAAATTAGTTATTACTGAAATAAAGAAAACAAAAAAATCTCTCTAAGGCTCTCCAATTACAAATAATTGTGTGTGTACTTTGTTTACCACATAATGCCATTCGATACTTGACAATCAGTCATTGCCATCCATCCACACACACACACACACACACACACACGTAAATACATTTGTACATGTGTCCGCATTTGTAAGTAAATTACGCGATTAATTATTCCACGGTGAATGATTTAATCTATCAGTCGTACATAAAATTGTTATTCATTATTATTATTATCATCATTATTATTATTATCATTATTATTATTATTATTTGTTTTCTTGAAAAACAAATTACCAATTTTTTCAGATTTTTTTTTCTATTATCTGTCAATTAAAGTATTTTTCATTTCTTTCGTTTTCTTTTTTTTTTTTTTTCAAGTATTTTTTTCACATGGTTACGCTGTTACAAAAATATATCAAAAATCTGTTCGTCACATGAAATTGTCTCAGTTTTTCGACGATAGTATTGAAAAAAAATTCCAGAATCTCGAAAACGACCGAAAAACAGCTTGTTATGTTTCAAATGCGATTTCAATGGATTTTCGACAGTCGAAATGAAAAATTGATATTTTCATCGAAAAGCCGAGACATTTTCACGCGACAAACACATTTTTAATACATTTTTCCAACAGCCTAAGCATGTAAAAAAAAAAATACTTAAAAAAAAGAAAGAAAGAAACCGAAATAAATGAAAAATACCACAATTGACAGCTGCCAAAATAATATTTAAAAAAATCTGAAAAAAATAGAGAATTTTTTTTTTTAATTAGGAGAGTTGACCAAACAAAGTACAGTCTACAATTTCATTTATTTTTGAGTTAATGGAATAGTGAAAAAAAAATTTATTTATTTATTGATTTATTTTCAATAAATTTTTTGAAATCGCCATTTTTTTTAATCACACGTCCTTGACCCCCCTGGAGAGCTCGCGGTTACGCGATAAACGGGTCAGATAAAGCGTCGAGAAATCGTGTGAGGCGGCGCGTGTGGTAGTCTCGAAAGGCGATCGTCAGGTGCGATTCGTCGATGATTTGTCGACGGCAAACACAACGACAATGATAAAGTTTTAACGAGAGTGCGAAGGGTTGAAAACGACCCGCCCCCTCACTCCTTACAATATTCTGATTAATGATATTTGAAAAGATAACACACGACCCAAATACCTCAATCGTGTATGGGCGATTGCCGTTTCCACGATTATATTCCAGGTGATAATGGAAACGCGACAATATAGGAAGAACCATTGTAAAATATTCAAGGAAACCCGACAAACAAACACACGGCCTTCGAACGCCATACCTGTGTACGTGTGTAACACACCGAACACGTGTGTACAAATAAAAAATACTATATATATAAAAAAAAAAAAAAATAAAGAAAAAAAAAGTAACGATAATAACGAAGCCGTAACACGACGCGATGAATATTTTATTGTCGCGTTACGCGAGCGAACATCTCGCGAACGAGTTCGAATGAAGAAACGAGTTAACTCGATGACGTATAGTTGAAAGAATAAATGAATAAATAAATAAATGAATAAATGAATAAATAACAATTTTTAAAAATAAAAAAATAAATAAACTAATAAAAAAGAACACGTGAAATTTTGTGACGATCCTTGAATTTTTTTTTTTTAAATAAAAACAATAAGAATAATATTAATAATAATAATAAATTATTGTTATTATAATTATTTTTATCATTACTCATAGAAATAATAATAAATTATGAAACAATATTTTTTTTAAATTTATCTCGCCATTATTGTAATAAATACTAATAATATTGATAATAATAATAATAATAATAATTCATAATTATTGCTATTAATATTATTTTTATAATTATTATTACTCATAGCAATAATGATAAATTATAGAACAATATTTTTTAGATCTATTTCATCATTATTGCAATTAATAATAATAATAATAATAATAATAATAATAATAATAATAATAATAATAATAATAATAATAATAATAATAATAATAATAATAAATATAACAACAATAAAATTGATACAAACGAAGAAGAAAATTTTGCGACACCGTATTGTTGACAAAAATAAAAAATAAAATCAATAACAATGATGAAAAATAAATTAATGCAAACGAACATGAAATTTTATTCGATGACTCATTTGCTCGATCATCCACCTCCCCCCTCCCTCTTCGACGGTTTATTCGTCACCAACGTACCCTTGACAATCCTGAAAATTTACTATTGACCTCGCATCTCGGTTTTGCACGAAGAACAACGACGACGACGGCGGCTCAACGCGAAAAAAGGCATTCAAGGATTTTAACAGCCGCACCAGAATCGGAACTATTGTGTTTCATCCTTAGCCGACGATGAGCCGCCCCCCCCCCCCCCCCCCCCACGGACCGAATGACGTTACGAAACGCGTCGCAGAGGCCATTTCGTGAGAATCGCCAGGTACATCAAACGAAGGTGTCTACCCGCTATTGCCACGCACAAAATATATGGGCCATTCCATGCCAATTTATTTGACAATCCTTTTTTTTTCTCAATCGTGATTGCACGGATAAAATTTAAAAAATAAAGAAAATAAAAAAAAAGTCGGTCGAGACATCGGAACAACAATTTCAAAAAAAAAAGAAACTTGTTAAAATATTTACGTCTCGGGCCAATTTTGCGACGCATCGACGGAAAAAAAAAAAAACGATGAAAAATTGTCGTTTAAACATTGTTATCGGAGCGTGCGTCCAAAGTTCAAGTCAATTATCGAATGCAAAACGTATGTTTTTTATATTATGATATTATGATTAAACGAACCATGTGACCGAGTGTTTGCAATTATTTATGAGCCACGAGAGAGCAACGGTTGAATGACTCACGCTGTATATGTTATTTTTTAAATCTTACAAAGAGACACACACACAAACAGACATGTAGGCACCAGACTTCGAAACAAAAAGAGAGACGCAAAAAGCGGCAAAAAAAAAAACAAACAAACAAACAAAACAAACAACTCGACAAATTGATTATTTTTCCCAATGAATTGATATTAGTAATTCTCTATCAGTTTTTCGCAAATGTTTTTTTTTTCCAGCTATAAGAATTCAAAACGCGTCAAAACTTTGTCTGCGTTATTTTTATATTTTTCGCCCCCACGAAATATCGTGAATGAGTCACGATATAAGTTAGTCGATTTAACCCTTCGACTGCACACTTCCGCCACCGATCTAGAACTGCATACAGGGTCAAAACGACCCTACGCGATTTTCAAACCGTCATATCTCGGTAAATATGCATTTTTTCGTTTTTTTGTAGTCTTTTTTAGTAGCCAATGATGTATACTTTATGGCCCAAAACTTGATTTTGGCCGAAAACGATCATTAAATGCGAAAAAATGATGAAACTTGGTGGGTCATAATGACCCCATATGCAGTCTAAGGGTTAAAAAGAAAAAAAAAGAAAGAAAAAGAATCCTTATTTGGGTTACGAGAGTTAGTCATAATAACGACGACCTGCCCGAACTTGTTTCGGCAGCGCCGCCTGGGGGCCTGTCCTCGCGTAACTGTTAATTTCGTGGGCAACTCGTGTGGACCGCCACAGCAGCGCCACTTGCGGCCGTAAGCTTGAAGTTTTAGTTATGCGTGTGTGTGTGGGTGGGTGTGCGAATCATGCTCGACGATTGAACGCTACGCCCGCGCCTTTCTCTCATTAGTTTCATCGTATATATATATATAAATAGATATAAACAGATCGCTGCAAGAGATAACTATATTTGGCATCGAACCATCCTATACGGATTGAGAAATAATTTATGGCACGGAATGATGCAGAGAAGCAGTCAAGACCGTAAGAAGTGTTTATTATTATTATTATTATTATTATTATTATTATTATTATTAGTTTCAAATTTCAAACAATTTTTTTTTAATTCGAAAAAAAGAGAGATGAAAAAAAAAAAAAAGTGTAACTCGGAAACGTGACCCACGTCAAGGTCGACTGTACGAGCGATCCGATAAAAACGTAAATTGTCGTGCACGTCATTCTCTATATTTGTATCCACGAATTTAAATCACAATAAAAGCAACAGATCACAAAACAGATATACGAATGTTGTGTCAGTTTGGATAATAGTTCGACAATCGGTTATCATCTGCTTCGACCAAAGAGACTTGGCATACAAAAAACTCTTCTATCCTTTATTCTCTTTAAATTTAATAGAATTTTTTTTATAAACATAATTTCAGAAGGAATGACTAAAATACAATAATCAAATTTTAAATTACGCGACTAATGATAAGGTCCGATCAAATTTCAAGAAAAAGAAACAAGAAGACTAAAAAAAAGATGAATAAAAAAAAGATAAAGAAAGAAAATAAGTATCGATTGACCTTTTTTTCCAAGAAAAAAAAACGAGAAGATACAAAAAAAAACGAAGAGATCAATACGGTAAACGGAGCGATCGCTATCTCGATTTCCGGAAGCCGTAAACCGGAACTCGTCAAACACAACCCGACAACCGAGTCGATGGCGTTAACACGCATGCGCTCATCACTATGCAGCAATCTCCATCGTACGGGACGTTTGCCTTGACATTTTTTTCCCAGTCCACAAACGTCACGTAAATAAAAATATATCGAAAAAAAAAAAAAGTTTTGAAAAAAAAAAAAAATCAAACAAAAATTCAATATTGCGATGAATAATGCGTTCACGTACGTCCTATGACGTGTGTGACATTATCGTCGCGGAAACTTAAAAGTCAAACGCAACGTCTCTGACCCACGTCAGCGCTTCATTGTATCCAAGGATGTTACATTTTTAATAATAGGCTTTTGTTATATTTTCGTCGTACATTTGCAACTTTGTTTCAGCTAGTTTCTATACATATATATTTATTTTCTAAAATCAATTTATTTCACACGAATTTCCGTGTAGGACAATATTCTCAATAAAATCGAACAAGATTTCGAAAATACGAATTAATTTTATGAGACAGTTAAGGAGAAAAATAAATCTCAAAAACGAAATCTGCAATGAAAAGAAGACGTCTTCCAAGTGGACGACGAATAAAAATAGATAGACAAAGTTTCAGAATTTTTATCTCAAAAACTATTCGTTCAAAAAAAATAATTGATTTTTAATTCAATAGTTTTCTTTCGATAAAAATCGTTCCAGCTATTTTCTATATTCACAAATATATATTCAATCGCCTACAAAAATTCGTCCAAAACGGATCTTCAAACCATGAATCAATTTCACGAGATTAGTTGCGAGGAAAAAAAAATATTTGCAATTAAAAGTAAAAAAAAAAACATCCAAATAAACGACGAAAAAAACAAATATATATGCATATATATTTGCAAACTTTGGAAACTATTATTATCTCAAAAATTATTTGTTCAATTTAATCCAGGTATATATTCATATATATATATATAATCCAGGTATATATTCATATATATATATAATCCAAAAGTATTGACATAAAGGTACGTTGACAATTTGTTTTTATTTTATTTTTTCAACCTCCATCCACGGGAAACGCTCGCTTTAAAAATTACAAGTTGTCACAAAACTGTTAAATTTCCAAAGAAAGTCCCGACTTCTTTCATGGAAATCTTTTACATCGATGCACGATGCATCCCAATGTGTTTGTAAAATGCATTTCCGAATAATCATCATCCAGGCCCCACGTGTGAAGCACACTGCACACCCCGCAAATATCCATCCTCAACCGTAAGACGAGACCGGAAGAGGCAACGAGGGGGGGGGGGGAGGAGGTAACACAAGGCAGTAACGGAAGCCCTCGTGAAGAGGTCGGGCTCGATGCAGCTGCTGCAGAACGATGAAGATGGAGAACGTGCGATGTAAGACGACCCGTCACGAGCGAGAAAAGAACGAGGAAGAAAAATAATAATAATAATAATAATAATAATAAAATGGCGAACGACGAGAACAGCTGCGGTCGGACGTTCCCTCGACCCTTCGAAACCTCCTCCACGCATATTCATCGTCAAACTTGCTCCCTCAAAAAATATAAAAAGGTCACCTAAAGTCACCTAAAAAATTTGAATTTTTTTTTTCGTCTCACGATCGATCCAAATTTGAAATTGATTCTACTTTCATGAAATATCTACACTCAGCTATCATTTCAAATTTTTTCCATAGTCTTATAAAGCAACTGAACGCTGAAATATTTATCACATCTGAGAATGAGCTTTGTCACGAAGAAAATGAGATGTCAGAATTGAAAATCCGTCAAGTAGTATGGTTCAAAAGCTGTGATAAGTGAAAAATATATATATATATATATATATATATATATATATATATATATATATATATATATATACTCGTGCGTAAACGACGGTTGACCAAATCGACCGCGAGGCGGCGCCCCATTCGCTTTGTTCCGAGAGCCTCACGTGCACGAACTTTCGTGGAGTACACGTGTACCTTGAAATCAACTTTGCGTCGGTAATCACTCCAATTTTCCACCCCTCCTCGCTCTTCTTCGCGCCCCCGCGCTCACTAGCCTCTTCGTTGTCGTCGTCGTGTCGGCCCCTCGTGTCTCCGCGACGTCGTTCGGACGAATATAGATCGGCCAGTTTATTTTTGTATCATTGCCCCCCCCCCCCTCTTCGACCTTCCTTCACGTGTGGAAGCAATTCATTCATCTTATTCGTCTTATTACATACTCGCTTGTCAAGAACATTCGATGAAAAATAATTCGCATGTATAAAGTACATTAATAAATATATGTTAGAGAAAAATGATTATTATTGTTAATGTTTTGTAAAAAAGTTTTTTGAATTCGTTTCAATAAAACTCTATTTGATCGATTTTTTGATTCATTGATTGATAAGTATTTGAAAAAAAATGAAAATCCTAATTGAAATATTTTTCTCACAAAACGATTATGAAATTATATCAATTGTTGAATTATTATATTATAATATTTATACAATGCATTATGCATTGTGAAACGATAATTTCGTGTGAATTATTAATAATTATACCACAAACGTGACAATATTGATTTTCACATGATAATTAATCCGGTAATTATTTGTTGAAAAAAAAAAATATATAAATTATTATTGAATTAAGATTTTTATTATCTAAAAAATGCACAATTTTTAAATGGAAGGCGTCTATGCTGATCAGAGCGAAACGAAACGATAATGAACGAGAAGAGCCGAGTGCCGAGTCTAGACGTGCCGGGGACTCGGACGTTCGGACTCTAACCCCGCGACGGTCGACCACGTGGTGGGGAAAACCCCGGACGGGGAGACACCTCCCCCTCCCCCGTTCTCGCTCTCACCCTCCGCCACCCGTCCAGAACTTTGCCGCTTCGTCCATGCGGATTTTCCCGCGTTAAACTTCACACGTGAAATGGACGAGTTGTGTGCGCTGCGCCGAACGCGAAAGAGCGTCGCCGCGCAGGTCGAACAAATAATAATAATAATAACATAAATAATAAAATCAAATAAATTCAAAAATGAAATAAATATCTAAATAAAACAAATACTGAATTATAATAAATAATAAAATAAAATAAATAATGGAATAATGAAATTTGAAGGAGAAAAAAAAAACAAAAAACGAAAGATAAAAAAATGAATCCTTGTCACTCGTGTCCATTGAATATAAAAATTTGAGAGGATGAGAATGACCTCATGAAGGGGATCTAGCGTTAAAAAAAAACCACGAAGAAAAATAAAAAACCTAAGCAACATATTTCGTTTGGAAAAGTATGAGACAGCAACGACATATATATATATATATATATATATATATATATATATATATATATATATATATTCGTTACTTTCGTCGTTCGCCTCGTGTAAAGAGAGAGTTCAGTGAATCACCCACGAGGGTCTTCTTCCATCCGTAACTCTCCGAGCCGCCTTCTCGCTCGCGTCTTTCCGTTGGTCCACCCCCCCCCCTCCCCTGCCCACCCGCCGGACGTTCGTGGAAACGAACATTGGCGAAGAACGCGAGCGCGAAATCCACCACGAGGTACTCTCCCGGTACTCCGAACCCATGCGAACATAACCTCCCACAATCGAAGCGTCTTCGCTCTTTACACCCACACGATTCTAACAACAATAAATTTTTCATCTTATTTCTCTTCATCTTTTTATTGTTTTCTTTGTTTTTTGGTTACAATTATTCCCGCAAACGTATTTCCTTCGTTCGTCACGTCGATGTGAATAAAAAAAAAAGAAAAAGAAAAAAAACCACGCTGGAGCTCATTTCGACGTATTGCATCATCAATCAGAGTTTTTAATTTTCGTTAATTTTTATAAAAGACGGAATAAGACCGACAAAGTCGCAAATTTGGCTTCTTTCTTCTTTGTCTTGAAAACATTTTTTTAAAAAAATGTTTTGTCTCTTTTTAATGACATTTCTTTTCGCTCGTTTCGTTTTTAAGGTTAGGTTTCGTCGTACCGACGGACGATACGAAATTGCGCGCTATTGGCACGTGAAAAATGAAGAAAAAAAATGTCAAGAGATCGAGAGAAGCTCTTGCAAGTAATTTCCACATGGACCGAAAGAAGACAAAGACAAAAAAAAAAACGTGAAAAAAATTCGTTTGTCAAGAATCACGTCATCGTAACCAAGACGCGAACGAATTTTTCCATAATTTTGCCAAAACATATTAAATACGACGGCATCCCTGTGTCCGGATACACATTTCCGGTCTTATTCGCGTCCTGTTCGCACGCATGTGCACAATTCGAACGTCAAAGTTTTTCTTTTTTCACACACAGGCGTGCTCGCTCACGGAGGGCGGGAGGACGGAGGGTGGGGGGAGGGGGGTCATTGCTACGCTCGCGGCGTGGTGCATCTCTCGCGTCGCGTTGCGGTTTGCGCGGGCGCGCTTGCGCTCGTGTAACGTTTGCACAGAGAGAGAGAGAGAGAGCGAGAGAGCGAGGACCAGAGAGAAGGAGAGAGAGAGCACACAGTCTGGCACGGTTGTGCGCGCGCAGTGGCTCGTTGCTCCCTCGTCGTAACGAACGAACCGGGAGAAGGACAGAGCGAGCGATCGAGCATGCGAGTGAGCGAGATGGACAGAGACCGAGAGACGAAGAAAGAGTGCGACAGTGAGAGAGACGAAACAAAATAATAAATTAAATGAAATAAAACACACCGACCAAAGAAAAAAATGGCACACATTTGTGTACACGAACAAATCCACATACACATATATACGTAACAACAATTCGATCGTTCACCATCGAAATATTGATAAAAAACAGAAAGACAAGGAAGATGAAAAGAAAAAGACAGAAAGCTTCGTCGGTGCTTACTCTCATCCTGATTGGTTATCTTGTGGCGTTTGTTGAAACAACCGGTGACGTAGCTAACGAGAAGGGCGATACCTCCTATCACCAAAGTCGTGACGATCACCAAGCTACTCGAATCCGTGATATCCATTGTTTAACCTTTTCCACGATAAATCCTATCTTGAAAGAAAAAAAAAACAAACAAACTCCGAACGACGAAAGAAAAAAAAAACACGCACACACGCGCACTATCAGCGCACGTTGATCCTTTTGTTCGTGGTCACGGAGATCACACGAGGGTCCACGAATCTCTTTTTTCCCCCAAAACGATTATTCACAAGACACAAGTTTTCGTATTTTCTTTTATTTTTTATTATTATTCTTTCGTAAACTCACAAACACGTTGTCGATGTCGTGTTTAACCTCACCTAATTTTACCGGAAACAATGTTAAAACACCGATCCCGCGTATATTTCGTTCCTAACCCTTTTTCTTTCGTCCTCCACGCGGTTAAAACGTTTTTTTTAATTTATTTATTTGAATCTTTGAGGTTAGAGAATAGAAAAATGGAAAGTTTGTGTGTATAAAAAATACGGCGACGGATTGTTTTTTTTTTTTTTTTTGGTAGGAACGTCGCGGGATTCGCGCGAGACGAGTATGACGCGACGCGTCGGAACAATCACGCAACCACGATGCTGTGCGGTCCGCGTCGACGGGAATTTCGCGAATCCTCTGTGTGTGTGTGTGTGTGTGTGTGTGAGTGACGGCGGTTGCTGCTCTCACGGTGTAGCTATATAGTTCGAGTAAAAAAAAAGAAACACATACACACTTCGAGACACGTTTTCACGCATGCGAAGCACGGAGTAAACTCGCGTGCGCGCGCAGCACACACAGATCCACGCTAAAGCAGCGTGGCTCCGTCTCTCTCTCTTTTGCTCTCACGCTCGATCTGTCTGTCTGTCCCACTCTCTCTCGCTGAAATATTCACGAGTCACGCGAGAACACGTTGTCACGCCGCTATCTCCGTCTCTCTCTCTCACTCCTTCAATGTTTAAAAAATGTTTCGCGCACTTATTTGTTTGTCACTCAAAGACACACACGTGAAACGAATTATTTTTGAAAAATAAAACAATATGAATAAAATTCAAACTTTATTAAAAACGATGGTAACATTGTTTTATTCATTTGTTGTTTTTTTTTTGTTGTTGGTTTGAATGGCAAATTTCGCAATGGTGTGGAAGACCACGAGTTGTGTTGAAAAAGCGCGTGCGTCGTCACGAGTTTCGAGCTCTCGGGGGCCGAACCGCACACAACTACCTACTGCCGCACGATTAATCTCTCTCTCCGCCACCGGCGCAAACTCTCCTCTTCCTCGTGCTTCCCCCACCCCGCGCGTCCCTCTCCGCCGCGCGAAATCAGCGAGTTGCCGCGCGGACGCAGCGCTGCCACGGCAGATGTTCGCGTTGCCGCCGCTGCCGCTGCTGCTGCTGCTGCTGCTGTTGATTCTCCTTCTTCGCTCTTTCACGGCTCACGTTCAAGCTACGTAATCTTTTTTCACCGATCTTGATCCTCACGTTTGCAACGTCGTTGTTTATAATTTCTTCGCGATCAACTTCCGTGATCGATCTGTCTCGTCGTTTATTCAAACACGTGGATCTTATCACCATTCTTGTCGAAAACAAAAACGAAAAGAAAAAAAAAACACACGCTGTTCTCGCTTCTCTCGGATTTTTTGAAACTTTATTTTTTTTTTCGTATTCGCGATTATTTTTTCATTATTCTCGTTCGAGAGATGGCGATTATTCACGATTGTTTTTTTTTTTTTTTTAATTATTAATAAATCAAAATTCAAATATCTCGAATTTTATAAGTTCACACGAAATTTTTTTTTTCGAGACAGTTTATTTATTTATTTTCACCTCTCGGTTTATTTGTATGTCAATGATGGAGGGAGGGGGGAGGGAGACCCAATGATGGGCTTCGACGAATCCCGTCGCTCGCCCGCGGCGAGCGCTTTAACCCGCGAAATTTGAAAAAAATTCTTTATTGTTGTTGTTTTTTTTTTCGTCTAAAATCGCGTTTTTATCATGAGCACACGAATCGATTCGATGACGACACCAAAAGACGAAGTAACGCAACTATCAGGCCCACATATGCACGCTCAAAAATTCAGTCGACGTGATAAATTTCCCAAAAAAAAAAAACAAAAACAAAAGTAAAACACGACCGTGAGACAGAAGTTCGTTCGGGTAGCGTCGATGACTGTCGATGACGACCGAAGCTGACGGAATAAGCCGCGAGACTGTACGTCGAAATGAAAATGATAAAAAACAACAAGTCTCCGTACACATCACCGCGTGGTTTGTCCTCCGTGTGGTCAGGTTACGTGGTGGGGGTTATATGTACGTGGTCCTCGCTCACTGATCCACAATGGATCCTTCTCTCCTCACTCGTTCGTGCCCCTTCCGCGCCTCGCGGGTCGCCGCCCCCACTTCGCGGAGTTTTTCGATCCGCGCCGGTTCGACGTATCCCCCCCTCCGCCCCCACTGCCACCCGTCGTCCGCGGCGCGCCACTCACCGCGTTGGGCTATCGGGCGCGCACAGGTGCGTCGCCAATCGCGACCGAGCACCCGCGGCCCGCGGACGAATGAGCGAGCGCGTCAGCGCGCATGCGCGGCTGACAACGATAGAGACACACTAATGCCACACGATTAGAGCGAGATAGGCGCGTAGGTGAAATGAAACAAAAAGAAGAGTCTATGTTACGGTCTTTTAACGCGCGTTCATGGTTTTTTAACACGCGTAGTTTATTCACCCTAATGAGCCCTCGGCCTGACCGTTATCGCTGATTGTTTCTTGTTGTTTTTTTATTTTCCAACGTTTTTTTTTCTCGTATTGGTTCATTTTTTTGTTGACAATGTCGAAGCCTGGTTCTTTTTATCGTGTCCCAAATCTCGATGGTTCGACGTATGATTATTGTGGAACATCGATTATTATCGTTCGACGTTGATATCGCGAACGGAAAATTTAATATTTTCCAGAAGGAATTATCGTGGAAAATGTTTTCTCGATGATATTGACAATGTTTTACGCGTTTATTTTCGGCGAGTACAAATTCCACATGCAAAATTTTGTTTTTCTTCAATTTTTCAAAGACAATATATATATACATACAATTTCATACAGCTATAACTTTCAAACGATTGACTTCGATCGTTTCAAAAAATAAAGAAATAAAAAAAAAAAAATAAAAAAATTTTGCGAAAAATAAAATGATATAAGCTGAAAATAGTTCTGAAAAATATTTCGATTTTTCTTGATATGTATTATGAACACACGTGTGTGTCATACATCATCGGTTGACAAATAAGACGAACAGAGTAGCAAACAAGACGTGTACGTCAATATGCTCGTCGATGTCGTCACGACGACTTATATTACTCATATCTTAAAAGACAAAAAACAAAAAAAAATAAAAAATGAAAACAATTTTAGAAAATAAAAAAAATATTTTAAAAAAATCATCAGGCCCAAGATGACGATAGATCTTCGCTCCGTTCGCGTACTCGCCGAGAGTACACTTAAACGCGCGACCGCGAAGAATCACCGGCGCTTCATCATCGCGTGGCCGCGCATGCAGTCCTCGTCGAGATTGTCCGGGCGTCATCGAAGAAACGAGGCGCGATTTCCTCGAAACGAAACGCTCGTTCCCGGTACTACTCACGAAGCGCACACACACACCGCGAGTGAGTTACGTAGCTCTCGTTTGCTCTCTCCCCTCCACCGCCCCACCCCTTGCCCCCCCCCCCCCTCCCCCATCAAAGCGACGAGTTTTCCGCTAAACTGACGTTCCATTAAGAACATAATCAAACGGCTTCGCGATATTATCGAAGAGGGAGAAGAAGAAGAAGAATAAGAAGAAAAAGGAAATATAAAAAAAAGAGATATATATATATATGTAAAACAACTTTTGTGACGTCACACAAAAGTGGTTCGTGCGATATTCGTAAGAGACAAAACGTTCGTTTCGTTTGAGGCGAATATTGTTAAACGGTAGAGCGAGTGATTGGCATTGTTTTCGTGGTTACGTGTCTCCCCTCGGTGAATCAATCGTCGTTGGAAATTCTCGTGGATGATAATAATGGATTAATGGATCTGTTGGATAAGCGGACGATGATTGTGATGAGAAGGAAAGATGGAAGAGAATTTGAGATCGTGAATAACGAAGCTGTGGAATTTTGGAATAATATTTATTCGGACGAATGTTTATCATCAGCGAGAAGAATAAAATTATTATTTTTTTTTTTTTTATAAATCATGACAAATTACGAAAGAGGGGGGGATTGTTTGTAACGAGAGAAAATATTTCAATGATAATGGAAAATTACGAAAAATCTTATTACCAATATATATATGTATGTATATAATTCTACAAATTTATTTAAAAAATGTATATTGTAAAACATAAAAAACATTAAAAGTAAAAAAATTATATTTTTAAATATATTTATGAAAAAAACAGAAATAAGAGAAATCCCGAGAACTTTAATTTCGCAAGAATAATTTGTATTTCTTGATAACTTATCCAAAACGAACGAATGAAAATTTCATAAGTCATAAGTTCAGGAAAGTCCGTGATACTCCATAATTATGGAAAAAAAAAAAAAGTCTAAAAAAAATGTAAAATCATAAAAACGAAAAAGAAGAAGAAATAAAACATGCTAATATCATTATCATTGCTTCCCCCATCTGATTATTCAGCTCGAGTACTATGTACACGCTTTAATTTCCGAACAAACGAAAAATTCCAGAAGTCATAAAATTGGGAAAAGCGAATGGATGACCATAAATTTCGTTGAGCCCGGTCAAACAAAGAATTTCGAGATAATAAAAATACCCGTATATATATGTAAACACACACATACACACACATCCAAATAAATATAAGTGCAAGAGGTCACGGTGGCAAATTGTTATTAACCCTTGACGATGGCCTTTCCAGCATCGTTCGCTTAATCTTTTTTTTTTTTCTTTTCGCAAACGCGTGAATATTTTCCGCAATTTTCATCCTCTTAAAGGATACGAGTGTGATAAGAAATGTTGAACGAAGGGGTCCGTAGATAATTGTGAGAAATTTATAGAAATATATATATATATATATATATATATATAAATTTTTTTGATACGAAGACGGGCACGAAACTCGCCATGAGTATTGCGTGAGACATCGTACGTCGTACGATGCACGCGATGGTCCATTGTCCCCCCCCTCCACCTTTTACTCCTCTTTCGTCAGCCACGCGTTTTTTTTCGTAGTTTATTCCGCTGACTAACCTTCGCCGCCATTCTCACCTCGTCTCTTCCATTATTTTCTTCCCTCTTTTCTTCCGCTGCTCCGTTTTTTTTTTTTTTTCATATTTTTTGTATCACGGTTTTCATCGATTAAGGATGTATGACACATGCAATCCTGCATTGTACGTCACAGTTCTTCCATTTTCTTATTTACGCACCGATCAACGATGAAATTTGTCACACGGACGTAGATCGATGACCCAAAAGCAGAAATGATGAAAAAAACAACAAAAATATAAAAAAAAAACTTTTTTTTCATCCCCCGTCCCGTAGATTAAAAATGTGAACTCGGACATTTTTTGTTCCGCTCACCCCCATCGAGTGGGGTGTCTTTCGATGGGTCTCCTCAAATGCAATTTCAAATGTTCCGAGACCTTTTCCATTTTGACCCTTCGGTCGTGAGATAATCGCTCTCAAAGTCGTCATCGAAGTATCCCCACCCCCCCCGCCCCTCTAATTTCCAAACCATCGATTCGAAAAATGTGAAAAAATTCCAGGATGTAGATTTCAATCGGTACAGTCGATCGAAATTATAACAAACACCGTGGCAAAAATAGTTTGCGAAAAATATGGGAAATAAAAAATTTTCGTTAACGATTTTTCGTGGAGATTAACATGTTTCGTCAATGGCTACTACGGAATAATAACAAAACCCTATATCATGTGCGTCTCCAACACGCTATTTCGACTTCTATATTTTTTTGTTAATTACAAGATTCAATCTGGCTGTGAAAATTGTCTTTGTAATTGTTTTTTTGATATTTTTCGAACACACGTGTCATACATCCTTAATCCTGTGCAACGCGGCTCTTATAAATAGGTATACTGATTATAATGCGTCGGCAGTGTTGCATTGTGGGATCCTAGTGATATCTCACGACTGGTATTTCATTAATACACATACGTGCACATGATCACGTGCACACACACACACACACACACACATACATAGACGTACATACAAGTGCAATAAAAAAGACAGACGTAAGCACTGCTCTTTGCTCTCTGACAATTAATACGAAACTTTACCGCTGCTTCCGAGAAGAAAAAAATTCCCCAGACAGCAAGAGGGACATGTGAGAGATTGCGATCTCAGCCAACAACTTTTTACCGTCCCAACCACCTGAACTTGTTGACTTCATTTCCCCCCCCCCCCCCCCATCGAAACTTTATTCTTACCAGTCGGCTGTGTGTTAAAATAATTTTCAAAATCGGATTAGCCGTTGTGGAGCTTTTTCTCAATCAATTCGAGACGAATGTGAAAAAAAAAAAAAGAATTTGATAAATTTATTGCGAGAGATATTATAAATCATTATTGAAGGGTTGATACGTGTAATTTTTGCAGGAAATTTGAGGAATTTTTTTTCAAAATTCCAACTTTTTCGAAAAATCGACGATATTTTAAGAATCAACCAAACCCTAAAAATTAACTAAATTTTGCTAAACCTTTCGTTAATCCTAATCTTTTTGCTTTTTTTCGTTTATGAATTTCGATTTATCAACGGAGATAACGTGATTCGATTATTCGTTCGAATGCAGGTACCTTCATCTCCGAACGCTGCACGTTGGGTACCGAGTCGACGAGGACACACGTCGTTGCAACGACGATTGACCGCGAGAGTTCCGTTGGGAAAACCGAGAGGGCTCTTGCATCCCCGATGGAGCTCGAGTTAGCTATATAGCTATATAAACCTATATATATATATATATATATATATATATATATATATATATATATATATATATATATATATTATCTATACATTTCCCATTTTCAAACACACCCTCTGCATTGCCTGAATTCATTTCAAACTTTTCAAAATCATTTCACGTCACATTTCCGAACTAAATACAAAAAAAACGTCGGCGAACAAAAAAAAAAAAATCGGGAAAAAAAATTATTATAAAAAAAAAAAATCCACCCCACAAAAACAGGAAAAAAAAAATGTTGGAAGCTATCCGACAAACATAACCCAAAAATAAAATAAAAATCATTTTCAATTTTGTTGTTTTTTTTTTCTAAATAAAAATTCGCAAATTGTAAAAGATATGATTTTTGAAAATATTGTCATATAGATTGTGCGTGTGTGTGTTGCCTGCTCGCACGGATAAAAACGACGGCGATGAAAAAAAAACAGTGTGAGAGAGGATACAGAGGGAGGTCCGGGTGGGGGGGGGGGGGGGGGAATTGAATTTTGGCCCGTTACTCGCGCCCCGTTACTTCGCGCCGCGCTATATACATATATATATATATATTATATATATAGTAAGTACCCGTCGGCGTCAACCGTTGCTCTCCCGCTGTCGGAGGTTTCGTCTTCACTGAATGTGTTGCGGGATATACGAACTCCGGGTTATTCACTTTGGCTATGTCCTCGATACGGGACAGTTCGAGCCGGGCTCACGGCCGAGTTGGTCTATCATGCCTCTCTGGTTCCCCCGAAGCTAACGCCGATGCTCGTTATCTCTCTCTCTCTCTCTCTCACACACCTTAAACGCGGGGATTCCCCCTTTATGCCCCCACCGACGATCGGTCGTGCCGCTATGGGGCATTCCGAGTGTAACGGGACAATCGAGGGATCGTTGCCACTACCTCACCCCCCCCCCCTCCCCCTCCCCTCCCCACCCTCTTTCCGTGATTATATTTTGTAATTAGTCGACAACATAACGAATGACAACTATAATTATTCGACTTATCGAAGATAAATCGTGACAGAGTCGAATGAAAAAAATCAAAGTGTGTGATTTTTGGGAGTTTCATTGATTTCGACTGTCACTTATTACTTATCATCGTCTTATCGACGATGATAAGTGACAGAGTCGAATGAAAAAAATCAAAGTGCCTGATTTTTGAAAGTTTTGTTGATTATTGGAACGATTTTATTTATTTTACTTTCGTGGGATTTGAAGGAGTCGTGGGGTCGTTGTGGACCCCACACGTCATGAGTGCACAATGAATTTTTATTATTAGTTTCGAGCCACGAAACGATGGATAACGAATAATCATCGTTTCGAGATTATCAAAGTCGCTTGTCACAAAAACATTTTTATTTTACATTTGACAATTGTCACGATTCGGTGATTTGAGATTTATCGTGTATCCTCGCGTGTCTCGTTATCGCATATTCGTCTCAGACACGAGCTCACACGTGTACGTGTCCGATTACAAAAAAAAAAACGTCGTTAACTGAAGTTCGTTATCTCACGTGCGGCATTTTCGCGACGCGAAATTATCGAATTAACCGATAAATAAATGAATAATCGAATTTCAGATAAATGAAAAATTTATCTGAATAATTATCAATGTCCGAATAATTTTTTTACGGTCACTGTATTACGTGACGTATCTCGAAAAAGGATGAAAGTCGGGTTGGGAAGAGTGGATGACCAAGGTCGGTCGGATTGCTCACACACGACGAAAAAAAAAACAAGAAAAGAAAAAAAAAACGGAGAAGCCTTTGACTATTCGGTTCCACGAGGTTCGGGCCAACGAACTCACGGCCGGGAGTTTAAAATCTTTGTTTCGTCCCAAACTCGTGAGCTCGTCGTGTGGGTGATCTCGGTCTCGATGAGACCATCGTGTGGAATGGAATCCACGGATCCGTGGGACGGGCCAGAGAGAGAGAGAGAGAGACTGTCTCACCTGTCAACCCTCGATTTCACGACGGAACAAAGCGAAATATTTGTATGAGCTACGGTCTCGGAATTTCTCTCGTGCTAACGTGTTTCACGTATACCTGTGCTTTCCGACTGTCAACGCCCACGTGTCTCTCTCTCTTTCTCTCTTTCTCTCTCTCTCTCTCTCACTAACACGAGAGTTCATCAGCATCATTGTTTTTTTTTGGGTTAATTTTTGTTTATTAATAAAAATGAAAATTAAATATCATTATTGTTTTAAATTAGATATAATTATTTGACATTCAATATCATTATTTGAAATTGAATATTATTATTTAAAATTGATTATTGTTTATCAGTTAGGATTGAATATTATCAACCGAATTTCTTTGTTTCATCTCACTCCAAAATTAACGAATAAATCAATAATATCATTGTTCCTGAAATAAATTTGTTTGTTTGTTTTTTTTTTTTTTTTTTTCGTTTACCTGAAAAATTAATTGCAACTGAAAAAAAATATAATAATAATAATAATCGAATTAGCAAAAGCGGAACCTCCGAATATCATCCGTTTGGGCTAAAATCTCGTCAGATGCCTTCCGATATTATCTTCTTCAATTGAAGTAATTGCCAGAAGAATCCATAAACTTTGCTTATTTTTTTCAACACACCCCAATATATATCGAATATGCATGTATACGGATATGCAATGTGATGGCGACGGTCATATTCATTCTCGAATCGCTACGCATTTAAAGCCACAACCCCGCTGCAACGAAAATAGAAAACTTCTTACAACGAATCGAGGTCCCTGGGGTCTCTCTCTCTCTCTCTCTCTCTCTCTCTCTCTCTCTCTCTCTCTCTTTCTCTCTCTTTCCGCTCCACGATCCACCAATCATCGCTTCGCATCTGCATACACACGTGTATGTGTGTGTGTGTGTGTGTGTGTGTTTAAACATTGCCGAGATACGCCCGCAAAACGCTATATGACGAAAAAAAACGTGAAAATAAACAATAACACATACAAAAAGCGACGGAAAATTCGTGCCGCGAAAGCACGTTTCCCACGTGTCGAAGATGCGCGACCGAATGTGTCCGATAAACTGCGCACGAATTAAAATTAATCGCAACGTGTTTACGACGACCCCGACGTTGGCTTTCATTTTATACGATTAAGCATATACATATAGAAGTGAAAAATATATATATATATATATAAACTTTGTATGGGATTTTGGGCATATATGGTTTATATATGTGTGTATCTGAATATAGACAATTTATGAGCGATGGCCATGCGGACTTTATACCGGTTATTTATCCCCGCGATCACACGTGAAAAATAAACTCTGCTGCGCAGGTTCGACGCCACCGGTTTGTCCGCCACGAGCGTGTTTTGTACCTGAACTAATCTTTCATTGGCAATACGCCACGACAAGTGCGCAGTTCTATCTTCTCATCCTCATATATCCGTATCTCATACATATTTTTCTTAATTATATATATATTTTTTTCAATTAAATTATTTTTCATATATTTTTTTTTTAGAATCAAATTTTTTGTTATATATATATATTTTTTGTTGATTGTTATTTTGTTATGTTCGCTATATCGATCGACTTATCCACCACGAATCAACAAACTTTCATATTTAATAAAATTTAACAAAAATTTTAACATTTATCACATTCAATACCCTCATTCACTAGTTTTTGGATTCGACAAATTCATAAATATCATCGAAATACAATTCAACCATATTCATCTCGATAATTGAATTTGAAAAAAATTAATTTACATTGAAGAAACTTAAAAAAAAAATTAAAAAAAAAAAACCGACGTTAGCACGAGATTTAATGTGCTTTACATTTCGTACAAAAACAATCATCGGCGTACATCGCGACGTATCGACGAAAGCAAATAATCGCCGACGATAAGACGTGGGACTCTAAAATCCCAAAAATCGTCACGAGACAAATTTCCAATGAGATGAATGATTCATCATTTTTTTCCGTTCATGGTGAGCTAAGCGCATTTGCTCGTGCCCGCGATTAGTCAACCAAGTTTGCACACGTTCGATGACTCACCATTCGTATCAGCGATTCGTTCCTCCCCCCCCCCCCCAGCCCCCTCTTCTCGCCCTCCTTAAAGTTTATCAGATCTTATCTATGTACCGTCATTTGCACAAAACCGGTAATCGTCTTTTTTTCTTCCAAAAATATAAATCAAAATCTGACGAACAATCCAAACGACTGCTTGCCGAATTTGGATCGGCATAAAAAAAAAAAAAGATTGTGAATAGAAATATTTAAAAAATAAAAAAATTGTGAACAAACGATTGCGGACGAAATCGTTCCACAATCTTTCCAATTTTTTTTTTTTTTTTTTTTTTTTTTTTTTTTTTTTTTTTTCATTCGCGATAGAAAACGTAAACATCGAGTCCCACGAGCGTAAACACGTGGGGACCAGATAGTCGCGCCGCGCATGCGCGCGACAGTCGCGCGCACTTTTCGCGGTCACGTGTTAACCACGTGCGCAATCAAACTACAGTAAAATCTCTCACGATGGTGCGAATTGTCGCGGAATATCTCGGGATCGAATGCGGTAAATCTCAAATCAAAATGATTCGAGATGTGTCTTGAAAAAAACGCGGGCGTTTCAAAATCCCAATTCGGCGATGCTCGGTTGTTTTCCCAAATTTTTGGCAATTTCACTTCGGACAGCCGATAGATTCGAACGAAAGAATCGGATGTTCGTTGTACATTCAAAAGGATTATTCATATATTTTCACGTGCAGTTGACTTTTCTCAAACGGGACAATTTGTAGGTTAGGTTCTCACAACATCGGACAGTTCGGAAGAATTATAAAAAATAGTAATTTTTTTTTTTTTTTTTTTTTTTTTTTTTTTTTTTTTTTTTTTTTTTTTTTTTTCATAACTCCGCACTTACCTTTCGGTCGGGCTTGCCTCGCGTATCACATTTTTTTGTTATCGCTTCGATAGGTATATTATTATTTTTCTGTAAATTCACAGAGCCGATCCGGAAGCTATGAAACGCTTCGGATCCGAGAGTCACACGGGTTTCGTGTCGGCAGACACCAACGCAAGTACATCGAACCGTTTCGCTATTGGACAATCGATCAATCTCCCAATATTCCAATACCGCCCCATTCATACCCCCGATTTTAAACCTTCGAGAGGTTCCACTGTACATCGATTATTCTTCACGTCAAGAAAAATCAAGATTCAGAAATAAATCGTTCACGCATCATCTGCAGTACCAAAAATCGTCTTCGTAACTCCAAACGATGCCATGAAAACGAGAAGACAAAAAAAAAAATAAATGTAAAACTTAATCGCCAAATGTGCACAAAAAAATAAAAAAGACGAAAAGAAAGAATAAAATAACAAAAATAACCCCCCCCCCCCCCACGCTTCGTCACCGGAAAAAAAAAGCCAAAAACAAAAAATAAACACAAAGCAATGAGCAAGAGAATGAATCTATTGCATCATTCGTTGTATTATTCCATCGACGATTATAAAAAAATAAATGAAAAAATACAACAACAATCATATAAAAAAGTTACGCACCTTTATTGTGATCGATAATCGTCGGGGCAGACCTGACCTCACGATCGCAAACGATTTCCACCGTGATCGTCATGATTTTCCACGTTTTTCAATTTTTTCTCGTTATTTTATTTGATTTTCCAATTTTTTTTTTTTCGTCGTCCAGAACACGATCGTTCCTTCTTTCTCTCGGAACTCGTTTCTTCTCCCTCTCTCTGTTCAACCCGTCTCCCCAATGTCACCGTTATCGCCACGCACAATCTTTATCATCACAAACAATCCGAACACAAACACGAGAACAAAAAACAAAAAAACGATGTCGAAAAAAACAAAAAACGAAAAAACAAAAAATTCATTATTTCGTCGTAGACTGTTAAACAAAATTTAAAAAAAACCAAAAAAAAAAAGTTTCGTTTGACGTTAAACTCGTGACGTACGATCCTTATCACAAACTCGTGTCTCAATCATCCACAAATCCATATATACAGATCACATTTGACCATAAACACACGACAACAGAATACAACAAAAAAACAAGAATCAAAAACCTCCAAATTCATCACTTTGTCGTAAATTCTTCAACGAATGTTGTAATGAAGAAAAACAAAAAAAACCAAAAAATAAGTTTTTCGTTCAACGTTAAATCCGCGATTGGCAAAATTTTTTACGTTTGTTTGATTCCGCATGCTCGCCGACCGCGATGATAACTGAGAACTTCCTTTGTCGTCGTCGTCGTCGTCGTCGTCGTATCTCGAGCAAAACACGACGGACATGTGCGTCATGGAGCGAACGATGAACGTTGTCGTTGTCGAGGGGGTGGGGGGTGAGGAGGATTGGTACTCGCGAATTGCAATTGCAGACCTGACGTGTGTGTGAAACTCGGTCGGACTGTTCGTGGCTCGATCGGAATTGTCGCGCACTCACACGCGCACACAAAAAGATAGATAGATAGAGAGAGAGAGAGAGTGAGAGATAACGTGAGAGACAGTCGAGATGCTACGTTGACAGTGGCTCGCGTGTGTTTGACTCTTTGTCGGGGCTATACTGGCGCGGGTTCGGCTTCTTCACCAGCCGAGGAGACTCTTTCGATCTTCTCCTCGTCCGGCTTTTCTCGAAACTCCGCTAGCGCAGCGATCTTCTGTCTCTCTCTCTCTTTCTCTCTTTCTTTCTTGCAACTATACGTCCAAGTCCGTCGCGTCATCCGTTAACCACAACGTCGGATTATTCTTTGCTTCGTCGTGGCACCGAAAAAAAAACGTAGACGACTATTCGGATGACGAAGAAGGAAATTTGAAAATTAAAAAAGAGAAAGTAGAAAAGGAAGGAAAAATTGTGTTTTCATTTGTTTCGTGTTTCTTTTTTCTCTTTCTTTTGGGAGGAGTTTTCTGTGTTGGTTGAAAGGTTGTAGAGCAAACGAAAAAATAATGCATCAACTGTGTGTAGAATGTATTATGGTTTCGTTTCGTATAGAATTTGACATATATATATATATATGTATGTATGTATATATATGATTTATGCAGACTATACGATCTGTGGAAAATTTAAATTCGAAGGTATGAGATATGTATATCCATGGGTGAAATTTAATATATATATATATGTATGTAGACTTTGCATGATTTATGTATGAATTATATATAGATTGTTTATAACTAACGAGTAACATTTTTATGTTCGAATTTTTTTATAAATTTCTTTGTAAAACCTAAAGTCAACAAAAATCATGGAGAGCTCAACTCGAAAAATGCATATATCCTGTGAAATTTTCTCATCTTTCCGATAATAGTATTGAAAAAATTTCCAAAAATTCAGGAACGGCCGAAACAACAGCATTTTACGTTTCAAATCCGATTTTAACAGATTTTCGAGAGTCGAAATGAAAAACTGACAATTCCATCGAAAAGCTGAGACAATTTCACGTAAAAAACCGATTTTTAATATATTTTTTCAACACCATAAGCATGTAAAAAAAAAAGACTTGAAAAAAGGAGAAAACGAAATAAATAAAAATTGCCATAATTAACAGCTGCCAAAATAATAGAAAAAAAAATCTGAAAAAATTTGAAAATTTGTTTTTCACCATGCACCTTAATCTATATATCTCGTAGGTTGTTGCGCGCGGCTGTGCACTCCGTGAGTCACGAAGAGGGCCCCGTTTTTTATTCACCCTAGCTCGTGAAGAACGTGCGAGTTTTTCTTTGCCCGGCCGGTGTGTCGCGCTCAAGGTGATGTGCGCCACACACGAGTAGCTCGTTCTCCGTCGCTCCGCTCGGGGCGCCAATGGCTCCGTCTCTCTCGCACTCGCCGCGCATCGTTCGATGTGGCACATCACCTTGAACGAGAACAGCGAGCCAATGGCCTGTCGGTGCAGGCACCTTCGTGCACACACGTTGACCCGATAGACCGGTACCTGCTAGAAATAACCACCGAATGCGCATGCTCGAGAAGCAGCAAGAGAGACAGAGAGAGAGAGAGAGAGAAAGAAAGAGTGACCGAAAAAAATAAATAAAAGGAGCGTTGAAAACAGTGAACGACGAACGTCTTAGCGAACGAAGACCAGCTAAGCGTATACACAGAACGGCGACAATGAGAAACAAAGAAACAAAGAAAGAAAGAGAGAAAAAAAATGGCGGGGAAAGGAGCAGGAGCAATAATAAACCGCTAATACACAACGCACGAAGTTAAATACCGTATGTACGTTGGGAACAAAGCCACAGCCATCTTCCCCCTCCCACACACGAGCCGCAGGTCTTTTTTTCTCTCTCGCTCTTTCGTCTACCTTTTTCGTTCGTCCGATCTCCGTCACGAGTGCGAGGGAGACAGCGCTATGAGCGCTCGCTGCGGCGCGACGGAGAACCAGCGACTCGAGCCTCAACTGTTTTCATCTTGTGACAAATAATATACAGATATACATGATATATGCATGGAGAGCTTTATTGTAGGTCGTTACTTCGTTGATCCCGTGATAATAAATTCATCGTGTACACATCGTACACGCATACTCCGATTTTTTTGTTTTCCTTTTTTTTTTCTTTTTGTTGTTTCTCTTCTCTCTTTCTTCGTTTTGTTTGTTTGTTTTTAATTTGGTTAATTGCGTGTCGAGCAACGTCGAGGAATTTCGGGAATGCGCTTGAGATACCTTTCACTTCCATTCGTTTATATTGACGTAGTAATTTCTTCGTTATTATTATTATTTCATTTTTTTCCCCCTCTTTGTTTCGTAGAAATTGTAGTCGAAGAAAAAAATGGATTCTCGTAAACAGCAGAACGACGTATTATCGTTTATCGCGTCTTTGTTATCGTCTCTTTGTGCGTAATTTTATTACGACGAAATATTGCATTTTTTTTTTTTAATTTCACAGACATTTTTAAATTTTTGTTATTTATTCATTATAAAAATAATAATAAACAAACAAACAAACTTCGAGAAAAAAAAGTATTTCTGTTTAAAAATTCATAACTCAGAGACAAATCATCGTATCGACATTTTGAAAAAAGCAAATTAAAGCCAAAGGGTGGGTCTTTCAAGAAAAAAATACAACAGAATGATACAAAGAAATCAAAACCCTCTCATTCTTTTTACCGAAAAATGTGAATTTCAGTTTTGTTTACGAAGTATTCGTTATATTTATTCATTATAAACAATTCACAATAAACAAACGAACTTCGAGAAAGTGCGAGAGAACTTCAAAATTCCTGCCTGAATCGAATCGACACCCCGTTATAGTGAAAGGGTTAAATTTCTGGAAATGCGTCTTTTGTTTCCGACAAAGCATTTTGAATTATCGCGCCTGTCGGCAGTCGAGTCGGGGGGTGGGGGGGGGGGGGTCGCTGGACATAGTTTTCTGCGCATCTTGGTCTCACGTGCGTGCGCATGTGTGCGTGTTGAGTGAGTGGGAGAGAATCGAAGGCGCCTACGAAGCCTGTCTCAGTCTCTCTTCCATTAGGCGCCCCCGGCATCGATTTTTCTTCTTCTTCTTCTTCTTCTTCTTCTTCTTCTTTGTGGTTGGCTCTGACAATCGCTCTTCGTCGACCCCGGCATCGACTCGCTCGATCATCCGTCCGGCGCCGCGCGCCTGCGCAGTCGCTTCTTCAAACAATTCGGAAACGTCGTGCGTAACTCAACGTCTATGGGGACCGTGGGGAGGGGGTCGGGGACGAGACTGATCCACGCACATATACTCCGCACGACCCTGGTCGATCAACGATCCCACCGCACGCCCACGACGGAAGTCGATTTTAGCACGAGCGATGTTTAGCATTTTCGTTTTGCAATAAAATCGCGCTGCCCCGAGGTCAATCGCTTCTTCTTCTTCTCCTTCTTTTTCTTTTTTCGTCGTCTTTTCGAATTCACGGGGAAAAAAAAAATAATTCTCGTGCGTCGAATTTATCCCGCTGTGTCGATGAACTTTTTCACAACGCATGCGCAGTTTTCATCGACGGAAATTAAAATCGATTAGAAAAATCGGTATCGATTAGGGAGAAAAATGCGTGTCGATTGAAAAAAAATAGATATCGATCTAAAAAAATCGGTATCGATTGAAGAAAAAGGTTATCGATTGAAAAGAAAATCGGTATCGATTGAAAAAAAAATAGATATCGATTTATAAAAATCGGTATTGATTGAAAAAAATGGATATTGATTGAAAAAAAATCGGTATCGATTGAGAAAAATCGGTATCGATTAAAGGAAATATTAATTGAAAAAATCGGTATCGATTGAAAAAAATCGGTATCGATTGACAATATCAATGATTCCAGCTTCACGAATTACTATGAAGCTACATTAATTTGACTATCAATTTTCGTAAAAGTCTCATGTACATTGCGAAGGTCACGGTTAGCTCGTCATTGCGGTACCAAAATGGCGTGGCCGATCGGCCCACCGCAGAGTCGCTGGGTGCCGATCGGACCGGAAGCAAATCGTAAGGTTGCGCGTCCCCCGGCTGCAGTGCCACGAATGAACAAAAAGCGGAAGCGCAATGTCAGGACGGCCAAAGCGCTTCTACGAATGACAATAGACTAATTACAGATCCACAGAGAGCTAAGGACAATCTAGACGGTAAAAAAAAAAAAAAAAAAAAAACTATTCATTCGGAATTCGTTCCTCGATTCGAATTGTCACGGTCAGCCTTCGATTTCTTTACTCGCGTTGACCAGACCGAGCAATTTTTTTCGTTCTTCTCCTTCTGCTTCGTTGCTCGTAATTTTTTTTTTTACCGAAGGTCGTTAAAGCGAAGACTCGAAATCTTGTTCACAGACGATTGATAATCATTCGAATTGTCGTGAATGACAAAACCAATGCGATAAGTCAATTTCAAAGATGTTAGAATTTTCGAGGTTATCGGTTTGGAATAAGCGGCGACATTATTTCGGAGATAAAAAGAAAAAGACACAGCTGCGCGTTGCGAGGAGCAACGAACCTCACGCGACGATTCGTCGACGTTGATCCATCTTTTATACAGCAGATGCTATTAAGGTCATCCATACATATATATACATATATAAATACAGATGAACACAATAGCGTTGAGACGCAGTTTCTCGTATTGATGATTTTGATACAAGTGCGAGGATCACAGGCGTTCAACAAAATCCTTCACGATTACTCCAAAATGGAGTTCCGCCATTTTGGAGCACCACACGAAAAAAACGTTTTGTCGCGCTTGTATCGAAAATCACCGGAACGATAAACTGCGTCTCAGGGCTATTGCTTCTCAAGTAAATAAAAAAAAGCCATTTTTTTTAACCCCCTAGATTTGTCTCGTCCTTCTGTTGCAACTCGAGGCACGACGTGGACGATCAACATTTCTCTCGTGAGTTCGAAAATTGCAATTCTTGTTCTACGTTCAACCCTTTTGGGTCCCCACCATTCTGCATTCGTGAAAACTTTCACAATTTTTTTTTTTTTTTCAATTCTGTGGAGACATTTTTATAAAATGAAAAATAATTGTCATTGGCAAAGTTTCCGAAACGTGTGCGATGCGCAACAGTCACGATGAAGAATGATGCAACATCAATGACTATTGAATAAATTGTTTTTGCGTGTGAAAAGTTGTTATTTCGGTTTTGGCCAGGAATTATCATGTTAACATAGTACACAAACGTTCGCTATACGAAATATAGTACTATACGAAAAAAAAAATCATCGTCCATGTAAAGTATTCAAATATTAGTACGACAGAATTATTTTATTAGATTGATAAACCTGCAAAGTTTTCACTTTTTTGTTCTTTTTTTTTTTTCTTAATTCATTGTTCCGTCGAGAGCATTGTATCGTTCAACCTCGACGGGAGCATCGTTCTTGGCGTCGGGGCTTCACGGCCGAGTTAACAATTTTTATTTTGTAAAAAAAACCTCAAAGTGGCGCCATCTAGCGTCACGAGGCGCTCCTCACTTCGGTGTTAATTCGAAGCTCCACCACCCTCGGCTCACCCGAACAATGATTTTTCACTGTTGGGAAAAGTGGAGAACGGAAGTTCCTCCGACTAAACTTGTCTCGAAAATTGAAATGCGCGCAATTATTTCGAGCGAAGCAAAAAAAAAAAAGAAGTCTTGTATGAAATAATCTCGTGGAATGCTTGTTACTCGATATCCACATAGTAATGGAGTTTTATGTGCTGTGTTACCTTCATATCCATGCGTGTGGATAATAAATTTCGTGGAATTGAATATGACTCATAGGTTATGTTCGATCGCAAAGATTTTGTGTAGGGTTTCCGGCCAGCTTTATGCAACTCTACCAAAGGATTCAAAATATGAAACTAAATAGATAGAAATGTAAATCAACGACTGATCCAGTTATTATAAGATAACAATGCGAAGTTGACTCGTCAGGAGTCTAATAATAATGTATAACCTCATCACCGCAACTAGTTTTCAATGTACAATCTCTGACAACATTTTTACGTTGAATTGCGTCTGATTACGCGATTTTTCCTCATATTTCCCGAACTTTCGTTCGGAGAATCGAAGACAACGGTAAACAGATATTTTTGGAACATTGCCTAAAAAATAATAAGTATTGCACAGGGTGACGAGATTCGTCAATATGATCACGCGGATCACAACGATGCTTATAGCGTGTGATCTCATTCGATCATTAAAACGCAAAAAGACCAATTGTGACAGCAGCAAATTGATTAATCATCGAATTCCAAAGTTTTCGACAGCAGAACCGCCATTTTCTACGTGTTCGAAGAACACCGCCATTTTGTTAACAAAATCCAAACGTCAATCTCGAGCTCCTCGAGCTGACAAAACGGCGGCAGTTGCCTGAGTAACCACGATACATTCGAATCGAATAAGATACAAAAAGACTTCCGGTTCCAAACAGAACTTTCGATCCGCGTGCTCAAGCATCTTCGCGAAATCTCTCGACGCACGATATTGCACATTCGTACCTCGCGCTCGTCCGACCGTGCGCGAAACCGACCAATCCCAGCCTCGCTATCCCCGCTCCTCCCACAACGCGATCTTACGCAACGCTCCCCCGATCGACCAACCGTCACACTACCACCCGAGAGAACATCCTTCGATCAATCAGTTTAAACGCAAATTTCAACGTTCACGGACGTACGACGACAAAAAGCAAAACGCGAATTTTTTTTTACATCATTCACACTTTGTGAAATCGAGTGAAGACAAACGAATAAATAAATCATCAAAAATGCCACGACGAGGACGAGCATCGGCTCCACCGCGAAGGACGTGAGTACAATTGTCACGAAAAAACATTTTCAACGATTCTAACCTTCATTCGGCCGAAGTTTCTCGAAAACCCGAAGGCGATGTGAAACCTTTCGAACTTGGCCGTGAGTGCGAGAGAGACAGCACCATCGACGCTCGCTGCGGAGCGACAGAGAACGAACGATCAAGATTTCACATCGTCCTAACCTAACTATTGATAATTCGATAGAAAGAAAAAAAAAAACGAGGCTTTGTTACGTCACACCGTCACAAGGTCTGGGTGGCTTCCGTCGTGACGTCGACCACGGTGCAAAGTTCCAATGTGACGACATTGCGAAATATTGTCTTCGTGTGAAATTTCAAATAAAAGCTGATGCAATTTTTCTCTTTCTTGTTTTTTTTTTTTTCTCATGACGCTACGATGATATTTGCAGAGTCAGACCGGCAGCGAGCGCTCCGAGACCGGCTGCGCATCCTCCGGCGCAAGCGGCGCCTCCTCCATCGGCGCCGATGGTCGCTCAGCCTCAGGCTCAGGGTCCGTCCCTGATGGGACAAATGGCCGCCACCGCCGGCGGAGTGGCCATCGGTTCTGCCGTGGGTCACACCCTTGGACACGCCATGACCGGAATGTTCGGAGGTTCCAGCGAGCCCGCTCAGGCGGCCGCCGCCGCGCCCGCCGCAGCCGCTCCGTCGGGTTATCCGTCTGCGTCGCAGCCCACCGGCGCCTGCGCCTGGGAAATCAAGCAGTTCCTGGAGTGCGCTTCGAACCAATCCGATCTCACCCTCTGCGAGGGATTCAACGAGGCTCTGCGTCAATGCAAATCTGCTAACAGTTAGTATCGATCGAGCAAACTCATCCAAATTACCAAAAACATTTTTTTCTAACGAGTCATTTTTCGTTGGTTTTTCAGACATGTGAATCTTTTCGGCGAAATCGGACGAAAAATTAGCAATGCCGTATTCCAACAAGAGTTGAGTCTCGTAGGAACAGCTTATTTACAATTATTATCAATGAATTTTGTTTTTCGATGACAAAAATTTTTTTGTCGCGTCCTACTTTATCATCCTTGGGACGTGTGTTTATTATTTAAACTGCGAATTAATGTAGAATTGGTGTTTAATGTGCGGCAAACGAGATGATCAATAAAAATGATTAGTTGTTAAACTGTAAAAAAAAAAAACAATGTCTGTTTTATCGATCGATCGTAACCCATCCCAAAGTTCCCAGAAGACGGTGGCGACATGGATAGTCGGATATCGTTCGGTCGTTGGTAGGAAACTGCGATTGCTTCGAAGTAGGCAGCCAAAGTTTGTTTATTGAACAATTGACAAGTCATCGAAGAAATTTCAGAGTCTGATGGGGCCCGAAAGCAATAGTCGTGGAAGGTGTTCATTCGTTCGAAGACGCATCGCACACCGAAATCTCAATGTCAAAGCTGTGGCTCGTGAACCAACATCCGTAACTTTTCTCAGACGAACCAACAACTATTGCAATTCGTGTATTACAAATAAAACCGACATTACATCCGATGGCAGTGTGTCGGAAGATCCACGAAAAAAAAAAAACCCAAACCAAACAAAACTAAAAAAATAAAAAGAAGGGTCGAGAAAATAATATTCGTGAAATAAATAAAACAACAAATTTGTCCGGACTTGTAACATTATCGAAGACTGTATAATCAACGATTTCGGAACAGTGTTTATTAACTTAACGCGTGCTTACGAGATAAGATTTTTGTTGTTGTTGTTGTTGTTTGTTGTTGTTCGTTTGTTTAAACAAGGGATGAGGGCGCGGAGAGGGCGGGGGCGGTCGGGCGGTTAACAGTACGAGACGGCAGGGTAGCGAGGAGGAAGAAAAAGAAAAATTTGGAACAAATGGTAAGACTATCTTTTGTCGGTGTTGAAGACTCTCATCATCATGAAACCAGCGACGGTGGCTGCTGCGATTCCCAATCCCGCTTTCCACCACACAACGGAATCACCTTGTATCAAACCGAATTGCTTCATGTGTCTGAAATAATTGAATGAAAAAAAAAAAAAAAAAAACGAAAGAAAAATTCGTTACAGATTGCGAATCGATCAAGTCGTTTTTTTTTTGTTTTATTTTTTATTTTTTATTTTTTTACCTCATCCATCAGGGCGCGATGAAATTTCTGGGTGGACATACGCTCGACATTTGTCACCAGCGTTGCATCAACCCTTAGCTGGTACACTGGGGTCAAAAAGTCAACCCCGATTCAAAACATTTATTTTTCTTTCTTTAATAATAAATAACTTTTTTCGTCCAGCAGACACTATCAGGCTATTTTTTTTCTTGAAGTAAAGTATTTCAAGAGTATCCAGTTCAATTTCCAGATTAAAATAACGAAAAATGGTGAAGTTTGGATTTTTTTTTTGTAAAAATAGCTAATTTTGCGTTTTTCTTAACTTCGACATTTTTTTTTCCAAACTAAATGTTGAATTTAAAGGAAATAACCTGTGGCACATCTTGAAGGAAGCATCGAAGAATATATGAGAATTTTTCCGAGTGAAAAAAATCAATCAGTCACTCGCAGCGAGCCTTTTTCAATCCTCGGGGTCGAGAAAGACCCCTGCAAGTCAGCTAAGGGTTGACGTCGCGACGAATAAATATTTTTCGTCGCCTACACGCATCCCCCGAAATTCCACCGCACGTTGATCAAAATTATTATCACCAGAAAAGTCGCAGCCTATCAATTTTTCACATGCCCGAAGCTCGACAATCGGTTAGAGTGCAATAACGAAATTATGTGTTTTTCAAATGGTGAACGAAATAAATCATAAATAAGCCAGGCCATGCGCATACAATGCAATTATCAAATACATTAATATTATCTTCGTCCAATCAGCCCGAAGCACACGAAAAAGAAAAATTCACAAGAGGAATGAGAATGAAATCTCGCGAAACAAACGAAAATCCAAATCAAACGAACAAAAAATAAAAAAACGAAAAAAAAAAAAAAAAATTATAAAAAACGATCCAGGAACCTTGTAAAAGAACTGCACCATTCGGTAGGTGTGGGATCGATAAGTAACATGTGGACCATTCGCCTCAAAGGACTGAAAAGATTCGAACAAACGAAATTTACGATTTTAGCATTTCTTTTTTTTTTTTCTTAAATCTCTCGTTGACATGGCAGCGTTGCCAATCGTCAGCGAAAGCGATGAGAAATCACAGACAGAAAGTGATGAAGAGCGGGAGCCAACATATGTGTGATACAAATGTGGATTACGAATGTAATCGAAGCTCATAAGCTATGTTTATAATTTTTTTTTACAACCTTTCCCAGCGAAACAAATAAATTATGGTAATTCGTTCAAAGCCTACGGTAAACACGTGCCTACTAAATCGAATACAGTGAATAATTTGACCAACCTGTGTCTGTAAAATAATACCCACGCTGCTTGAAAGCGGCTAAACACGAAATTGCTATCCGTTAGTTTCAGTTTCGGAATATATTTATATAATATGTATATTTGCAATTTTGCTTTTTCATTTTTTTTTAATGCAATTTTTCATAGGCGTTGAAAATTAAAAACAATCGAAAAGTGTACGAATACGAATTGTGATTCGCACGTTGGAGCAGAGTGTATTTCTTTTTCCCAGGATTAAGCGATAAAAAATACAAAAAAAAAAAAAAGTGGAAAGTGACAAGGGCGTAAAATTTCATAAATCGCTTTGGCAATCTAATTATAAAATATTTTCTACGGCAGATTCCAATTCCTTTTTCCCCTCTTTGTAAGCAATTTAGTTTTTGTTTTTCTTTTTTCTTTTTTTTTCTACATCAGAACATTCTTTATGCATTTTTTTTCAAGAGACAGAAAGAGAGAGAGAGAGAAAGTTTTTTTTTTTGTACGAAAGAAAAAGGAATGATAAATCATTGTCAACGAATATTTATTACTCACGGAAAGGCTGCCATTGTCGCTAATTTGACGAATATTTCCGGACGAACCGTACGAGTTACGCTGTAAGGTTGTGGAGGCATCAATTTGTATTTGCTGCAAAAACTCGCCGGCTGAAGCAAATATTCCTGCTTGACCTCTGACAGATCGCTCTTGTTAGCGACCACGAGTACCGGAATTTTACTGTCAGCAAAGTATTTCTGGAAAAAAAAAATCATATTTGTCAATTGGTTGAGTAAAACAAAAAAAAAAAAAAAAAAAAGATTTGAGTGAAATTTTGTTAATCTATGAAATCTATGAACGATAGGTTTATAAATCCGTGAATGGAAGGACTATGATTTAAACAATAATTCGTGAATATATATTTCACACGATAAACCACGAAAATTATTATATTATATCACTCACGATGTAAATTCTTGCGATATACTCAAACGATTTTGGATTGCTCGCGTCGTAGACGAGAGCCGCAGCGTCGCACTGAATTTGCGCTGGAGTTAAGGCATCTTGAACGTTCATTATATTAATATCCCGCAGAATAATGGTCTTCTCCTGACCGTAAACGTGAACCTGATTCACGGTCACGTGCGATTTCGGCGGAACTTTGTCGTCCGTCAATTTCTAAAAAATAAATAAATAAATACATAAATAAATAAATTTAAAAAAAAAAAAAAAAAATCGAAAATCTTTTTATAAATCTTAATTCAACTCGTTTAATCACAATTTATTCCAAAATTCTAGCTTGGTCGAAGTAAATTTCAAAATTTTCATTCAACGACTCATAATTCATGATTTACCTCGAGTTTAGGATCAATGAGACTCCTGCATAGCGTTGTTTTACCGCTGCATTTCGGCCCAATCACGTGACAACAATAAACATTTCTGTTCGATTGTTTCTTCGCGAGATCGAGTTTTTTTTCCCGTGTTATTGTTATCGCGCTTGTTTGACACTCGTTGTTGTACATGTTGTAACCCAGATAAGCCATGTACTCGAGAGTCTTGCGAAAGTTCGTCAGTGTCAGATACGCCCATTGGCACATGTATCCTTGGTAAGTCATCCAACCCTGAAAAATTATCAAGATCATTTGGTAAAACGCAATAAAAAATGAACATTTGTAAAATTAATATGCGACTTCGACTGTCACAAGATTTTCTTGTATAGCACTTATACAAATAGCCCATTGGACTATCAGAATACAATAATAGACCATTGAATCATAAAATAATAATTCGTGTGAATTATTCGTAATTATAACAAAAACGTGATAATTAATTAGATTTATTCGTTGGAAAAAATGTATTTCAAACACGATTTTCTGTTTTATTAATGATTTATGGTGTCCGGTTAAAAGTTTGTACGAAATTCGAAGACTTTTTCAAGGACAAGCAATATTCAAGGTCGGTTCAAGGACTTCAAGGACCACTGGACTTCATGTGATCACTATTCGGAAAATCAGAATTGATTTTCTGTGTCGAAAATTTTGAAAATCGACGCGAAAAAACTGTACCTTCTCGTTCGTGGGTACCATGTGTTTGTACTCGTCGCCCCAAGGACACGACGAACACCTCGAGAACAACGATTCCATCTCCGAGGGTGACAATGCACCGTCACGATCTCGATCGTGTTGCATGAACAAAATCGTCAAAAAATCTTGTCCCTTGTGCGAAAGCTCGGTCGAACAACCCGGCGGTACTTTGAGACTGTGACATCGATCATGCATGCATTGTGATTAATCATTTATGAACCTACGATCGATCGAGCGAGCATAGAAACCTGAAAATCGATTTTCTTCCCGACGAAAGTCAACGAATAATTAAAGCAATGAAAAAAAAAAAATTTAATTTTATTGATATTGTGATTCATCTTTATTTGTTTTCTTCAATTTTCACTTTTGGTCTGCTTTCCAGATGTATATGCTGCTCTTTTAGCTGGATAAAAATTATCTCGTGTTTTTTAACTCACGTTGGATGAATATATTCTTTTGGCATTTGCAACTCGTTGTCGTAGCCAAATTTTCTCAGTACCGCCCACGTCGTCTCGTTTCTACCTCGTTGAATGAACAAGCACTGAAGGTACATGAATCCTGAGAAAGACCAATTGTTTTTTTTTTTCCCATCTTAACATTTTAATTGATACCGAAAAAAAAAAAAAAAAATATATATAAAAAAAAATTACCCTTCATGGTCACAAAACCGTTGCAAGTTCCATCGACAATATTTTTCGACAGCACAGCCTTGACGTCCTCCAACACTTGAGGCTGCAGAGGTGTGTTGAAACACGTTTGTTGAAACGCGTTCAATTCCATGTCGTTCAACAGTCCGTCATTGTCGAAATCGCATATCTGTGATAATACCACGATAATTACACGACAATCACAATTTGCAACACTAATCTCGATCTCACAACGTCGACTATCAATATACGCTCACTTTGAATATTCTTCGAAGCGCCATTTTGCATTCCTCCGTCAACTCCTGGGTGTCGTAATTGTACAGAGGTGTGGTCGGATGCAAAACTGCTTTTTGCGCGTAATAAAACATCTCGGATATATTCTGGAGAGTTTTGGCGGAACACTGCAAAACACAAAAATACATCACAATTATTTTCCATGTGACATATTGTTTTTTTTTTGTTTCATAGAAATATTTTGAAAAAAAAAAAAAGAAAATACCTCGATGCAGCTTTCGATTTCCGTGAATTCCTTCATTATCGGATATACAGCCTGAAATCACAACATGATTGATACATTCTGGTGTTATCATCGCCTTCTTCCCCAAAAATCGAAATTATATTCCAAATCCACTTCGACGCTATCGTTCTACTCCGCGCTACCTGTCTCTAACCTTATTTCAGTCGTATTTGCATACCTCGATGGTAGAATAGTCGACAAGATCGATCTTGTTTCCCACGAGAACAACGGGACATCTATTGCCGGTGGAACACTTTCTGACCAGCGGCAACCAATAGGCGGCGACTCGGTCCAGAGTGTCTTCGTCGTCCACCGAGTAAACTATGCATATGACGTGCGCTTTTTGAATCTCGTCCATCAACTGATCCTCTGTCTGTTCAGTGGCTGTCGAAGAACCACAAACATTCGCATATAAAACATCGATCCCAAAAAAAAAAAAAACAAGAACGTACGATAACCTGCAAAAAAATTGTGCGGCTCACCGGAGTAATCGACAATGTGCGTGGGTACTTGTTCGGGAGTGACATCGGCGGGTATGGTGATCTCCTCCGCCTTGCTGGGCACCTCTTCCGCGTACTCCTCGCTGACCAGCGACAGTATGAGGGAAGTCTTGCCCACTCCGCGATCCCCAACGAGGAGGATCCTGACGTTGCGCCGAGGCGCAGCTTGTCGCTGCACCATTCCGCCTGTCACGACCATTCGGTAGCGGTTTGTCGTACTCTCCGTCCGTATCAATTCATCGGCCAGCCCATGATTCGCGCATTCGATGCACACACACGGACCAACGAGTCGACGACGAAGACGTAGACGACGACGACCTAACCTCACTAACTCAAACTCCCTCTCTCTCTCTCTATCTCACTCGACGATATCAGATTCTCTCGCGCCCGGCGCTCCGCGTCGATTATCGTTTCGCTTATCGCGATAAACTCTTTGCAAACCCACGAATCTTTATTTACAAAATCATCGCCGATAACTAGGTTAACGAAAAAATACTACTTCGGCGAGGAGCACGATACTCGAAAGCGCCTCCGTAATAACACGATCGTTTTCGTGTGTGTGTGCGTGTGTGCGTGTAGACGCATGCACCGTATTATACTTGTAACGCGGGTAACGTTATTCGTACACACAATCACACATGCATAAAACGCGAATTACACCACCCGCTGCGAACGCTCCGTGGGCAAATGAAACTCGCCAAAGTTCACTCGGAGGGTGGGATTTTCAAGGTTACGCCGAGGCGCAAGACGGTTTTTTTTTTTTTTTATTATTATTCTTCTTTTTTATAATGCCAAGTACGCAGGGTCTGCGTTGCTGGATTTTAGATACAGCGCTAGACACACCAATACTAACATATATGTGTATATATGTATATGTATATGTTTATATGTCTATACATATTTGCGCGAGACCGATCGATCGGTCGGAAAAATTTACGAACCTCGTGATCCACAACGATGACCGTGAATATCTTCCACTTCCGGTGTCCTTTCACAGACGCGCGTACAAACTTTTCATATATGTGTATATTAATTTTTTTTATATATACATATATATGTGTTTATATATATATATACATATGTGCATATACAAAAAGCAAAATTTTATTTGTCGCAGCATCTTTAACCAATATATATGTAACCACTTTCTGCACTCGTTGTTCGAACGTTCTTCCTTGCCGACGGAGGCTTCGAACGTTTTTGCCGAATGCAGATTATATTTTCTCAACATATATATAACACGCGAAAAACAACTCACACGAAGAGCTGAAACATTCGCGCGAAGAAGACACGCTTCTTTAACGTTTGAACGAATTAATTTTCTCCATCATTTCCGGTGAAATCGCTCGTGCGAACCCCGTTTCCACACTCCGAGACCAATTTCTTTTACGCGATTGTTCTCGCGTAACGGCGATGAGATATACCGTTCTAAACACATGACTCTATGTATATGTATAAATTAAAATGGTTCTTCAATTCTCAAGCATCCATATTAGTTCCGCCATTTTGGATTTTCATGCTGGGAATTAATTTATTTTTTTCCGTAAGCATCGTTCTAATGAAAAAAGCACATTGGGCGATTTTTCGAAAACATTTTTCATACCTGGCAATAAAACAAACATGGCCCAAATATTTTGTTCAGGTGCAGCTTTGAAAAAAGCTTTCGATAAAAAAAATTTTTTTTTTAATCTCGCCTCTACTTTTAGGATTTATTATTATTAATTAGGATTATTAATTAAGATCACTCGAAAAGCTTATCCATCCAGTTATAACTAAAGCGATAACGACAATGTAACGAATATTAAATACATATATTGTGTATTGTATACATATGTGTTATTCACGCTTTCTCAATTATAATCGCGAGTCTCATTTCGATTAATCAAACTTGTCGCATTTATTTGGTCGAATTATATCGCGGTATTTTGTTTGTATTATTGCATTATCGCATTATCACCGATCACGTGACGCAGTCGAGGAAAGCTGTTATGTTCGACGAAGTTTTTTTTACCCCCACCGATTGGGGAATCGTCATCGTTGCCGAAAAATGATTTGCAGGGTCATATACGTGAATAAATATATGGAGTCAGATATTGATTGAGGAGATAAATTCTTCATGTGTGTAACTCATAAATATATATATATATATATGAGCCATTCAATCAAATATCGGCCAATTGAAGGGATTCACTATCTGTGATCTTTATGATATTTACACACCTCAAAATGCATGTTGGAAAACAAATTTCCAAATTTTTTCCAGATTTTTAAAAAACTTTTTTTTGGCAGCTGTTTTAATTTATTTCGTTTTCTTTTTTTTTCAAATATATTTTCACACGCTTACGTTGTTGAAAAATTATGTTAAAAATCTGTTCGTCACGTGAAATTGTCTGAGCTTTCCGGCAACATTATTGACAAAAATTTCCAAAATTCGGCAGCAGCCAAAAAAAAGTTTTTATGAATTAAACATCCGTTGAGTCGTATGATCCAAAAGCTAGCCAAAGTGAAAAAATGTTGTGATAAATGTTACAGCGTTCAGTTGCTTTATATGGCTATGAAAAAATTTTAAATGATAGCTAACTATAACTATTCTATAAGGGTTAAATCGATTTCAAATTTGGATTCATCATAACACGAAAAAAAATTAAATTCAAATTTTTTTAAGTAACTCAGCCTGCTTAATACAGTGCAATTTAATAATTCGATAAAAATTCGACGAAACAATTATTTCGAAAAAAAAATCTTCGGAATTTTTAACGAAGACCGTTTGACCTCTGAACGTTGGTATCCCACCGATGCAGCTTACATCGCGGTATAGCACCAGGGGGTATCACACTAACACGAGACAACGAAATACACGAAATATAACGCGAGATGGGTCGTCCAGGTCGTGCCGATAGTCATTTACGACGATAACGAATTGGTATAAAAGCTCGTGTCATTTGCCACAAAGATGTACTCACCCTTGTATCAGAATGCGTTCCGGTATCATCCTCCTCGCCCTCGTGGCTGCTGCGGCGGCTATGGTCACTCCGAAAGCCGGTAAGTCAACTGCAAACTATTTTTACATCTTAACTTTCGCTATAACGCAAATAAAAAAACATTAGAATTCGACAAAATCGTCCATTAAAATTCTTGCAATAAATTTTCCTGCTCATTAACTTGTTAAACACGAATTAAAATTCATCGTTTGATTTACGATTGTTTGGCTCGACCCACATATGCAATAAAAGTCGCAACAAGATTTATAGAATTAGGTTCGACCAAATGGTAACTTGTACCACGAAATATCCATTTCGTTTCACGTCGTTCGACCGTTAAAAAATACATGACGGCCATTTGTGTTGCCAAAATTTGATTCATCACTGTCAAAAGCTCAAACAATTTATCTCATTGACCTCAACAATCCCAACTTTATTTTAGTCTAAAAAAATCATTTCCTAACTATTTTCGTCGCTAAAAAATTCGATTTGTCGTTCAAAAATCTCAAACAACAATTTATCTCATTGACCTACACAATCCCAAATCTATTTTAGTCTCAAAAAATCACCCCCCAACTATTTTCGTCGCTCAAATTTGATTTATCCCTCAAAAAGCTCAAACAACAATTTATCTCATTGACCTCAACAATCCCAAATCTATTTTAATCTCAAAAAATCACCCCCCCAACTATTTTCGTCGCTCAAATTTGATTTATCCCTCAAAAAGCTCAAACAACAATTTATCTCATTGACCTCAACAATCCCAAATCTATTTTAGTCTCAAAAAATCACCTCCCAACTATATTATCGTCGCAAAAATTTTATTTACCGCTTAAAAAGCTCAAACAACGATTTATCTCATTGACCTCTCATCGTCATTACATTCGTCCTTCGCCACTCGATTATCCAAACTCTCTTCGTCAACAGCCGATCAGGACTTGCTGAAAAAGCAGCAGGACATAATCGACCTCCTCGACCAGATAAGCCAAGAACTTCCCAATCAAGATCTCTACAATCTCGGTTACAACTATGACATTCTGTCTAACGCCCAACACTACAACGAGCCCAACATCGTTCTCTACTACGGTGGCATGGTCAAGGCCGGTCTGGTCCAGCCCCAGGGAACCGTGTACTCCAACTCCATAAGCCAGCTGCGCAAGGAAGTCGGTTTGCTATCGAGAATCCTTCTCGGTGCCAAAACCTACTCGACTTTCCTGAAGACCGCGGCATTCGCCCGAGTCTACGTGAACGAGGGACAATTCGTCAAGGCTCTGATAAGCGCTGTTCTCCAACGCGATGACACCCAAGGCGTCATACTGCCTCCGCTCTACGAAATCTTTCCCCAGCACTACATTGACGCCCGAGTCATCCAGGAGGCCCGTGACATCAGTGCCAAGGGACTTCACGGTCTTGGACAGAACGTCGTCATTCCGGTAAACTACACCGATCATCTGCCAATGGGTGAACATCTCATCTCCTACTTCACCAACGACATCGGTCTCAACGCTTATCACGCGTACATATCCCTCGCCGGATACATGACCCCCCAGGTAAGTCTCTCTACCATTTTGCTTCCTCATAAAAGAAGCTTTGTGACGTTCCGAATTTTTTTTTTCGACATAACTCAATGTCAATAGGTTCAAAATGTCAATTCAAACGTCTATAACTCGAGAACGGTTCAAGCTACAGCTCTCAGATTTTGCACACATATCGTGCAATACAATCTCTATGTCATGTATAATTTTTGCATTAATCGGCGCATCCGTTCGAATTTTACAGCGTTTTGAATTTTTCAAAAAAATGTCTGTCACCACTGTAGCGTCCGCAAATTTTAAGATATTCGTCTGAATAGTTCTTCGAATATAGAGTTATACCCAAGGATGTTTGGTATTGCATTTTAGCCGAATCCGTCGAGAAGTTCGGATTTTGTGATATTTTGAATTTTTCAAAAAATGATATTTGTCGCTTTGATTGCCGTTAACTTCTATCAATCGAATCCAAATTCTCTACAACTATGGAATATCATTGAGCTGTGATACATGTTAAATTTGACGAAGATCGGCCAAACGAATCTCATTTTAGAGCAATTCGAAATTTTGAAGTTTCAACCTCTGCAAATTCAAATATAATTCACGAACCGTGCCGAAATTTACAGACGTGCATTCGCTAACGTTTACCTCTATTCGTGACTAAATTTGGCAGACATTGAACGACTTCAACTTGCACCTTCCCTCAAAATTATGACGAAGCGATTTGCAAGTTTTTTTTCGTTAGTCACCCTCCACTAAAATAATCCATAAAAAATGTTCCCACAACGTCAATTCAACTCCGATATCCTGTTTACCCCAGCACACACAACAAGGACACCAACACGGACACGGATTGCAATCCGAGCAGGGTAAACCGGTCATAGGTCACGGTTCCCAGTACCTCTACCTCCACCAGCAGCTTCTCGCCCGTTACAACCTCGAGCGTCTCGGCCAGGGACTCGGTCCCATCAAGACCGTGGACTTTGAAAACGTCAAAGCCCCGTACCAGCCCTACCTCCAGCACATAAACGGTCTCCAGATGCCAGGTCGCCCCAACGAGCTCCACCTGAGCGCTCCCCATCGTCGCAATCTCATGAAGAACGTTCACGCCCTGGAACAACGTCTCCTCGAAGTCATCGACACGGGTTACGTAATCACGCCTTCCCAACAATTCCTCTCGCTCTACCAGCCCCAGGGTCTGAACATTCTCGGTGATCTCATCGAGGGAACCGGACGCAGCGTCAACCCCCGTTACTACGGAAGTCTCCAAGCCGTGGCTCGTCAGCTTCTCGGCAACACTCCCTCGCTCTACAACATTCACGGTTACACCCCATCGGCCATCGAACTCGCCGAGACCAGCGTACGCGATCCCGCATTCTACCAACTCTACAAACGCGTCATCGATCTCTACCTTCGTTACCAACAATCTCTCCCAGCTTACCAGTACAACGATCTCGTAGTTCCCGGTGTCAAGATCCAACAGATCATATTCCCCGATCTCGTCACTTACTTCGACAACTTCCTCGTCGATCTGGACAACAGCATCGTCAAACCCGTGAACGCTCAGCAACAGCTCGAAATCACTCGCAAGATCAAGGCACAGTTGCAGCGTCTCAATCACAAGCAGTATCAGTATCAGATAAACGTCGACAGCGAACAGGTTCAGGACAATGTTGTCGTCCGGGTTTATCTTGGACCGAAGTACGATCACGATGGTCAGACCATCGGAATCGGTCAGCACGGACACTTGTTCGTCGAACTCGACCAATTTGTTCATCAACGTAAGTCCTAAAGACTCTGACAAATTGTTCAGCTTCTCAATCATCAATTTTTTTCTGATTCATCCGTGTGCATCATATCTATTTTGTTTACAGTCCAGCAAGGCAAGAACGTGATCGTGAGAAACTCCCACCAGGCACTCAGCCAGAGCGGTGATCATCCGTCGGTCCACCAGATCAAGGTTCAGGTCGAAAGCGCCATACGTTCCCAGAACCCTCACTACATCACTGAGGTAATCTTACGAATACCTCTTGGAATCATTCAAATTACATTGATCGTTTTGTATTCTCTAATATGTACTGACAATCTTTTTTTTTTTTTGTTACTTCAGCCCCAGCAGATTCTTGGATTCCCCGCCAGGCTGTCCATTCCCAAGGGTACCCGAGGTGGTCTGCCTCTTCAGGTCGTCGTTGTGATTTCCACCCAGGAACCCCAAACTCTGTCATACGGTCCGGTCATTCCCGCCGAATATCAGACCTACCAGCAGCACCAGTTCCAGATCGTCGACAATGAACAGTACGAACAGATCGCCCAACAAGGACACCAGCAACAGCATCAACAGACCGTCGAGGTCGTTCCCGACTACCAGGGCAATGGAATCTACGGAAACGAGAGTGAGTCACGTCCCAAAATGTTTTTTTCTGAGCTCAATCGCCTGAACTATGATGAAGGTCACATGGTAAAGGTCATTCTAAGTCGGATCATCGAATAATCCGTTTGTTTCTTTGATTATATTTTCAGTTCACAAGCACTTGTCGTACTACGGTCACTACCTCTACCAGCAACACCCGAGTCTGTACGTGCACGCCCATCAGACTCATCACGGACACGGAATAGGACAGTCCTCGGGTCACGGTTACGGTCACGGAGAGCAGCAGGGAGTTTTGGGACTGTTCGGACAGCAGGGCCAGTACGTGTCCCAGCAGCAGGGACAGATTCAACAGGGACAACAGTCCCATGGACATCTTCATCACGGTGGACAGATGCATCAGGGTCAGATAAGTCATGGACACATGTACCAGGGACAATTGCCGTTGGGACAGGTGCAACAGGAAGGACAATTGGTGCAGGGACAGCAGCAGCAGCAGGGACAGGGACTTCAGGGACAATTGTGGCAACAGGGACAGCAACAGGTGGAGGGAGTCGTCGGTAACGTTCCTCAGGGCGTGAACATTCATCACGGACAGGGCATTCACGGTGGCGCCGTCGGCGGTGGAATGTGGCAATCCGGAATTCACGGCGTCGGACAACAGAACATTCAGGGAGGACAGAAGGGCATTCACGGCAGTGAGGAGGCTCTCTATCAGATGAACAAGGGCAAACACATCAGTCAGATTATCGGAGGAGCCATCAGTCTCGATGGAAAGCCTCTGGGTTATCCTCTGGACAGACCACTCGCCACCAGCGCTCTTTACATTCCCAACATGAAGGTCATCGATGTCACGGTCTATCACGATGACACCATTTCTCAAACGCTTCATTGATTCGTGGAAATTATTATGAAGAAAAAAAAAGAAACAAGAACTTAGGATCACTTAAGGAGCCTTCTCTGTCTTTCATCTCCGACTAGTAACGCGTCTTTGACAGCGACTGTAGCGCATATTGTTCAGCTTACTTTACTTCATTGGATTTTCATTTGATTTGATTTGATTTTTTTTTTATTGTTTTTGCCTTTTTGAAATATTTCGTGATTGTGGAATTGTTTGTTATTTCGATTTTTCTTTTATGTGCAAATAAAGCGCTTTCAAACGCATATACAAATGTTTTTTTCTTTGATACGTCTGAATCTTTGATGAATAATTTAGATATATATATAGATATATATTTATTTTTTTTATTAAAAATTCTGTTGGCAGACGTCTGGCTGGTTATAACAATGTACAATGAGTTTTTCGGTGACTCAAAAATTTTTCAATCGAGTCTTCGTGTGGGTTTTCTTCTTCCAAGATGTTCTCTTCGTGGGTTTTTTACAATTCTTCTGTTTTTTTTTTTTTTGCAATTTATTCACCGGTCATCATCTCCATAAATTCTGTGAACAAGGAAATAATCGACGAGAAAAAAAATTAGTATTTGTTTAAAAGCTTTTTGGATGAATAGAGATCGGTTTGGTGATCGTAATTGGTGGATGGGAGGGCATACCATCGAAATCCACGGTGCCAGAACCGTCGGTATCGATCTCAGCGATGATTCCATCGAGATCCGAACTGTTGAGTTTGTCGTCGAGAGCCGCGAGAATTTCTTTGAGGGTGGCCGTCGTTATGTAACCGTTGCCCTCGCGATCGTACAAACGAAAAGCCTCCTTGAGCTCCTCCTGCATCGCTTCGGCGTCCTCCTCCTCGAGAAATCTTCCGGCGATTTTGCAGAAACCATCGAAATTAACTTTGCCCGTTCGATCGGGATCGTTCTCCTCGATTATCGCGTTCAACTCGGAATCGTCGAACAACTGGCCCATCGTGTTCAATATCGTTGAGATCTTCAGGGTGTCGATGAAACCGCTCTTCGTCGTGTCGAACATCTGAAAGGCTTTGCGCATAACTGCGGTTTTTTGCTCGTCTTCCTCCTGCGATGGAAAAAAATATATATATATATAATGTAGATTCAAAGTAACAAGATTTATTGTCTATAAAAAGCCATATTTTTATTTTATTTTTTAGCTTTGACTCTGAATTTTAGACAAAGATGGACATTATAATTCAATTAAAATGTATTTCGAATACTTTTCGAACCAACAATAAATGATAATGGATTTTACCGGATTTATTAAATATTTAAATTCATTGTAAAATGATCATTTTTATGTTAATCAGTTATAATTATTACAGAAATGTGAAAATATTTATTTATGCATGATAATTAATCATAGTTATTTGTTTCAAATAATTTTTCGGTGAGAAAGAATTTTTTTTTTCAATGCTTTGGCTTCCTCACAGAGAAATCTTCGTTCACTATAACTACGACTCAGAAGTTAAAAATTGAAAGTTTCAAATTTCAGTTTGTTTTGATATTTTCAATATTCATCGGTGATGGCCACACATTCAAACATTTTTTCCAAAACTTGATTTTCTCGCCTTTCAAACACATTCTGAACATCATGTCACATGCAAAATTTCGAAAAAAAAAAATGTTTCCACCGTCACAAAGCTTCCTTCATGACAAAATAAAAAATAACAAACAAACAAACAAACAAATTTTAATCCGTTTATCCATGAAACAGATTCGAACGAGTTTCACTTTGTATTCACTGTTTCATTATTTATTTATTTATTCATTTCAACGTTATATCCATACAAATATTTTCGCATAATCTCATTTACACACGTTGACCATGCGGTTATGGTTTTTTTTTTTGTTTTTTCACTTTTTACGAAGAATTAATAATTTCCAACGAAACCAAAAAATTGGTAAATTAAATTAAAAAAACGTTTTTCGAGTAAACGCGTTTTAGTTTATCGACGGACGCACGAAAATTCCGTCTTACCATTTTATTATGTGAACGTTTTTTCGATTTTTTTTTTGCAAAGACTGTCGGTTCGTACGACGGACGGCGAATACCTGAGGACTACGAAGCACCTCATCCAGGATATAAAGCCTGGTGACTATCGTCGGGGGTATTTCGTGGTGTGTATGGGCGGGCATAGTACAACCAGCTAGAAAAGCTTTGGCGAGAGCACGCAAAAATAGTCGAGCGCGACGGGGAAAAATGAAATATGTTATAAGTGCCGCGTCGACAGAGCTGCATATAATCAACGTGCGACAAACCCACGATGTGTATCCTCCAACACACACACGCATACACACGAATAAACTTTGGATACACATGAGTTAATGATACGACGATCGTACATATAAACGTCAAGACGAAACTGGTTGCGAATGGCCGCGGAGAGGACGGCGGAAGAAGGCCGCGCGCGATGGCGTCGACGCCCGCCGTGCGGGCCGGAAAATCTTCGTCAACCAACAACCGGCGCAACCCGTTGCAACGAACTTTTTTCTTTTTTTTTTTTTTGGGGGGGGTGTTTTATTTTCTTGTTCTGAGCTATAACACCTGTTGCACCCGCGACCAAAAATATACCGACCATCGTCGTCGTTATAATCGTCACCTCGGACACGACATATAACCGACACGGGGGCTTCATAACTTACATCACGTTCCAGCTGCTTGTTCGCGCATGGGTCGGAGCTTGATATCTTGAGCGACTGAAAAAATTGCGGGACCGCTAATTACCGAAGGTCCTTTGGGGGGGAACAATGGAGACGTGGTGGGAGAATGTCTTCGGGTGGTCCTGGTTTTTGAAGTTATATAGTTTTTTTGGTTTCATTTTTGGTGGTTCTGATTTTTTTTCAGTCTAACTCGATGTTGGTCGGTTTTGGTTGGTTCATTTGGTGAGCCAGCACACAATAAACGTGACGATACCAATCGAATTCTACGAAAAGTAGAACTGGGAAAAGTATAACCGGCAAAACACTAGAATTGCCAGAAGTAGAACTGGGAAAAGTAGAACTGGAAAACGAAAGACTGGGAAAAGTAGAACTGGGAAAGGTAGAACTGGGAAATGTAGAACTGGGCAAAAGTAGAACTGGAAAAAGTAGAACTGGGAAACGTAAGACTGGGAAATGTAGAACTGGCAAAATTAATAGGGGTCGCAATTTCAGAACGATCGATTTTCAGACCGAACGAAATTCAGCTGCGTGCAAAGCTTTGAAGGGTCAAAATTCGCAACAAATGACAAAAACCATTGTAACTTCCAAACGAAGCGAAAATGAAGAAATCCACTCTGTAATATTTTCGACTTGAAATGACGTCCGGTATCCACCCGCTGTCGAAATGTTCGCCTTATGTTTCAACTTGTTTTACCTTGTACGTACGAATTGGATGGCGAAAGGAGGTTGAAATGTTTATTTTTTTTTTTTTTCAATCTCGTTTCAACCTCAATGTGTGCTCGGGTATCGACATTTTGTTTTCGCCTCGACTTATTCTTCCGAGTGACAGTGAATTTCTTTCGTTATTTCACCTTCGTTTAACCTTCCAAAATAATGTTAATAATACGTTCATTTGAATGTCCTGAAATCTTTCTAAACATCCAAAATAAAAATAAGTTTAAAAAACGGCGACATTCTGAATTTTGACCCCCCACGCACATAATCGTGAATCTCTTCGTCATCCAATACCATACATTTTATCGAGAAGATGAAGTAATAAACGATAACAAAAAAAAATCAATTATTGTTCACGTATGAATTTCCACATCGAATTCACGTGTTATAAATCGAAAAATCTTTTCCACGTGGAATTTCCGTTAACGTGTGATATTTATACCTTAACTCAAAGGGGCGAGGGTGTTTAGTGAGAATGTAAGATATTGGATGACAGTTTGCCAGAAGAGGAATGACAACCCGTCGGCTGTGGGCCACCGAGTTAGCGGGCGGCGTGTGAGAACGGCTTTTTGCGTTTTAAACCGTCTCGGACGGACGGAAAATTGGAACGTACAGTGAAACCTCTCGAGATATACAGTCAAACTCTCGACGATCCGAAATATGGCGCCTCTCGCGGAATATCTCGTGACTAAATGCACCGAATCGTGTTCGTCTGCGATGAACACATCGAACTGTTTAGCTATTGGTCGATCGATCAACCCCTCGCGATGGTCCGTAATCCACCGCCCATTTTTACCATCGACAGATTTTTGTCCATCGAGAGACTTTACTGTACGACGTTGGAATGAATCGCCCGCCGTCGCGGTTTTACGGTACGTTAAATGAGCAACGCCTTCGCTAATGGCGTCCCTCTTGGTCTGCTCGGTGATCCTCGAGCTCCGTCTCTCTGGCTCCGTTCTCCGTGACACGGACGACCATGTTCCCATCGTCATCCGCGTTATCCGTGCCAATTTCACGACAAAACCCGTCGGTGCCAAACGACCGCGCGCCCGCTTCTCTCGGACACACGCGAATTGCGTTGGGTAAGAAAACGCGTACGGTCCTTCGGGGAAAAAAAAAAAAAAAACGAAAAAAAATGAAACATCATTTCGGTACGCCACAGCGAGAGTTTCTTCTCTGGGTCTTATAGTCGATTACAACGCTTGAATTCACTTCGATATTTTCGCGGATTCAAACGCGCGTGCCGAATTATCGTGTTTTTCATCCGTCGTCCTCGCACATGCGCGAGTCATGATTTATCGCTTTTATCGTTTTTTTTTTCTTTTTTTGGAAATTTTTTTTTTTTTTTTATCGCGTCCTTCGAGAATTCGCGGGACGCCTGTGAAACTCGTTATGCGGACCATTTCCGGTATCTCGATCGTCCGAAACCATCCGTGGAACGAATTAGACGACGTTCAATTTTTTTTTTTTTTTTTTTTTGGCAAATATCGAAAGCGTGCGGAAATTTGATCGATAAGCGTTATGTCCGACGTGTTTCCTTTTTAGGGGTTTCGTACTTTTAAAGAGATGCATCTAGCGAAATATCAATTTTTAAATATATATTTTTTTTTGCATTTTTGTTAAAAAGAACCATACAAAAATAATTCATGAAAATCCTAAAAAGTATTTTCTGAAATTCGCCTTATTTTTCATGAAACTTGTGATATTACTCATGAATAAAAAAAAAAAAATCTTTGTCTTAGTCGCAGGATTAAATTTTCTAAAAGGATGAGCAATCATTCGTTTTGATTTCATGACACATGTGTGTCAAATGCATCAAGAAAATTCGGAAATTTTCATGATCATGATGAAAATGTTTACTCTATCATCATCAAAAATTCGTTTATAAAACGCTCGACGAATTTTCAATCGATTTCTTGTTTTTTTTTTGTTTTGTTTTTTTTTTTTCGTTCCGCGACGCGCGTCCTTCGTTCCTCATCATCGTTATTCGTGCGTAGTTCGTTCGCCTCTTGAATCACGGTCCAGGCCGTCTTTGATTATATTAACACGCCGTGTGATGGTTTATTCGTGGTCTCGTTGGCCACGAGCCACTCCCACGAATAGAACCCCGTCGACGAATATTCACGTAGTTTTTAAACAGTTATCTCGAAGCAAATTATTATTACAATCGAGGATGGTTCGTCACGCGTCATCAAGCCCGCGCCACGAAAATAACTTTTTCGGTAGATATGACAGTTGAGGGAGAGAGACCGTGAGATGGGAAGACAGAGAGAGAGAGAGATTCGTATTTAGGAAGGAGTCACACCACCGTCACCGTTTCTTAATTTACATAACGTTTAACCCGCGACAAATGAGCCCCCCCCCTCCCCCAAAGTACATTCTTGAACTTGATCGTAGATATTGCATTTGGAATTTTTTTTTTTTTCTCAGTTGATCAAAAAATATTTACCTAAATTCCAATTTTTTGATTCTTTTTTTTTTTCGTCTTCCAAACAATTTTTTATATTTTTATATTTACACACGAATATTAAATATATATGTATATGTATATTTAGTTTTTTTCTTTCGTGTAGAATATTTTTAAAAAACTAGTAACAAACACATTTTGTTTCCTCTTTTAGCTCTTATCATGGTAAATAAAATTCCCATTTGTATAAATAGTCAATATCCGTCGGTAATTAATCAACAATACGAAACTACGTACGTAACAATTAAACTCGTTTTTTTTTTACACGTTGTCTTCGTCTCGCTTTAACGGATCAACGAATTCATTTGTTTATTTGTAAAAAAAAATTCAACGATTAAAAAGCTCGATTTCTTGGTAAAGAAAAAGAAAATACGCTAAAAATGGACGTTTTGGAAATGTGAATTGCAGAGGAGACTGCAATCTGCTTTTTTTTTTAAACTTCCTTTTCTTAAAATTATTTTTTTTCTTTTCTAATTTTACGATTTGCTACGTTTTTTTTTACTATCCCATGAACAGCTCGAATAAAACCCACAACCATTAACCTGCCTTTTTCCTCCCCTCCCTCTCCCGCCTGATGATCCATCGATGTGCTGGTAATGAGTTTATAACAAACTCGTCATTTTTTTTTTTTCATTTTTTTTTCGTACGATTAAGAAACGACAAACGTGACCGTTTTATCGTTCGTTCTCTCTCGCACCGAGCACCGATAGCCTCGTCTCTCTCTCTCTCTCTCTCGCGCAATGCAGAAACGTGAGTCCAATGTGATCCATCGTGTCTCAACGTTCACGATAATATCGTCGACGGTGTCATCGGAGTTATCGCGCTAACACATTCGCCCGTAGCCGGAAGCTTTTCCATCAAATCGGCGTTTTTTTTTTTTCGTCGTCGTTCGACGAAGAGCTTGATCAACCATATGATGAGCAGCGGTATCGGCGTGACCATTGCGCAAGACACGGGAATCACTGAAACGAAAGAGGAAAATACGGTAAATATTTCATTTTTTCCTGTTTTTGTTTTTTATTTATTTATTTTTTTTTTTTTTGCTTCTTTTTTGTTGTAAAAATTTGGATAATGATTGTCACGCTTACCAGTGGTGAGATCGGCCGCGGGTTGAGTGAGACTGAAACGCAGAAGAAATATTGCGATACCCGTATTTTGTATACCGGTTTCTATGGCGATGGCTCGCGCGTCAATGTCCGGCTGACGGAATATCGTCATCGCTATCCAACCGCAGATGAATCCCAACCATGCTAATCCTATTCCGGACGCGACGATCTAAGAAAGACAAATGAGTGAACGAAAAAAAAAAAAATTAAACGATTAGAATCCCATTCACAAGCTTTATCGCTTTTATCTTTTTTTTTTTTTTAATTTTTTCTTTATACTGCGTCCTTCGAGAATTCGTGAGACAATTCACAAAAGCTAGTTAAGGATGTACGACACATGCAAAAAAAAAAATCAAAATGATCGAAATTACGTAAAACAGATCCTATTACATCTTGCATGATGTATTACTCGAGCGACACACTTCTTCGATTTGCATAATTTTATTCAGGACAAATAATGTAACATTTTTAACAGCAGCATTACAAAAATCGATGAAAAAAATGGAAAAAAGACTTAAAAAATTTTTTTAAGTAATTTTTTAAGTAAAAATAAATTTTGAAGATTTAAAAAAAAAATTAAAAAATACAACATTGTAAAACTCCGATGGGTAACGAGTTACCCCGACTCAGAACTCTGGATTTAATCGTGTTAAGGTTGCTCAATCGACGTAACTCACTTGCCACGAGAAGAGCTTGAAGAGATAGAGATTCGTGATAACCGCGAAGACGACGATGAAGAGAATGAGAATTACCGAAAAGGGCTTCATCACTCTCACCAATATACGACTGAGTTTTGGATATCTTCGCTGAATTATGTGGCCCAATGACAGAGGAATTATCAGGCCCACAGCTAGTGAGGCTATTCGAGAGTATGGCACGACGACGTTGCTCTTTTCGAATATTTGTTTGCCCAGAGTGAAAATCCACAAAGGCATTGTCACTGTGGGTGAATAAAATAAATAAATGAATAAATATGTTTCCGTTATCGTCAGTTTGTCGGGATAAATCGAATGGGAAAGAAAAAAAAAACTTACCGAAGGAAGCAATGGTGCCCAAGGTGGTCATTGTCACCGAGAGATTCAAATTACCGCCTAGAAGCACCGTCCAAATGTTGGAAGCACCGCCGCTGGGACTTATACCGGTGAAAAAGATGCCCAGTCGCAGTTCAGGTCTGTCCGGAAACAAAATGTGTCCGATGACGAAGCTGAGCTGCGAAACAAAAATTCTTTTGTCTTATTTACATGATTTAAAATAATTTAAAATTGCTTTTTGGCAACATTTACTATCGGGCTATTTTTTTTTCTTAAAGTAGACTATTTCAAGAGTATCCAGTTGAATTTTTAGATTAAAATAATGAAAAATGGTGAACTTACGATTTTTTTTTGGTGAAAATCGTAAAATTGGCAATTTTTATATCTTTAATATATATTTTTTTTTCATAGTAAAAATCGAACTTAGAGCAAATGACTTATGACACCTCTTGAAGGGAGTATCAAAGAATATATGATAATTTTTTCAAGTAAAAAAAAAACACAATTGGTCACTCGCAGCAAGTCTTTTCGTGCGCGAGGGTCGTAAAGACCCCTGTAAGCCAGCTACGTTAGATCGAACGTTCTGATGAAATTACCAGCGGCATTATCACAAACTGGGTGAAGGCTCCTATGGCAGGACCGACCGGATTGCGCAGGGTATCGCGACAAACCGACCAGTCGATGGCGCAACCGAAGTTTATGTACAAAATGGAAACCAGCGAAGCCACGCTGACCGTAAAGAGCGTGTCCACCAGTCGCTGAGCTCTGATCACGGTCACTCGCAGCTCTTCCGAAACGAACGTTCCCTGAAAATCCAAAAAAATTCTGCAAAATAATAATCCGACGAAGCGCGTAACAAAAACAAATAATCAAATTGTAATTCTGAGAGATTGAAATCGTAATTACTTGTTCGGTGGTGGCGACGAGGCTTATCCTAGCGTTTCCAAGAAAGACACCCTTGACGACGACGCTGTCGTTCCAGCTGGTCGTCCCGTCGGAACTCAAATCCACCGATTTGGGCGCGTACGCGTCGGCCACCTCGGAATCCGTCGTCGTGACATCGAATCGCACTCGAGACGGCCGTGCATCCGCAGGAAACGTGACGAAGAAGGGCACGCTGCGCTCTTCGTCCATGTGGACGGTCAGCGGAGTGGATTCCAAAGTGACGGCCCATTCCTGCGCTCCGACGATTCCGACAAGTAGCGCAGCTACCCACAAGACCTTCATTTTCTGCAACAAAACAAAAATTTTAATAAGCCGGACATGATTGCGACGTACACAGGTTTGTATGATGTAATCATTGAACCATTATTACGTCCAACAAAAATCACAGTCTATGAAAATATTTATGCAGAAGGAAAATAAAAAAAAAAATTCGTTACATTGTGAGAGTAATTTATTTGTATATAGGAAGCGTTAGAGCGATCGAAGATGCATTTATGCAATATCCACCATGAGAGCGAATGATAATGACGTCGCACACTTTTGACGATGATTCCCAAAGTGCGACTCATCAGGCAGCTACGATCGACGATCGGTTGTACTTCCCGCCAACGAGATCGCATCTCAAGGACAATTGGCCAAGTATCATACATATATATATATATGTATGTACATGTATATATATGTGTATATGTGTGTTTCACGGTATCAGATATAGTTTACTTATAAGATAAGATGAGAACGTGAAAATCGTCACACATACGAGGTCATCAGATCGTCATCAGATAAAAAAAAAGGAAAACATAAAAATGTTCAAATACCCCAAATAATCTATCACACGATTTTCATTCAATCATTCGTATGTTTGAAAACAATATAAATTACACGATTAAAGTTGCATTGTCATGAATCGGGGAAAAACAAAATTTTACCTTGGATAATAATTTTGAACCGGTCAATCCATGTGGCGAAGAATCGATCGAACGGAAATGCAAAATCGAACAGTGATGCACATTTTGTCTCACCCGTTGGATGATTTTACTCGAGAACGAAAGAAACGAAGAAAAAAAAAACAAATGCTGCGACTATCGAACAAAATTTCTCTAAACCGGATTTTCAAAGCGCACCGGAACAAGTTTTCCTCTGAAAATGCGGGACGGTGAAAGTCCGTCGAGATTTTACGGTACTGTCCGAGTGTTGGATATAAAACCGTTGTGGTTAAGGGGTACCGAAAGCGGTACCAAAATCTCGTAACAAAGTGCACGGAACTGCACGGATTAAGAATGAATCCGTGAACCGCCGTAGAAAATCATGCAACGCACGGAAATTCGAAACCACGTGACACCTGCTACCTATAGTTATCGCAAATTGCCTCCCCCCCCGCCCCTCCCGCGATGGTATTCCGTTTTCCGTTATACGTGATGGGGAACCACTGCAGAAAGTGACAGCTCAGTTGAGTGGTTCTGTCTCGCTCGCACCGCGTACAGTCAGTCAAAACGATTGGGTCCAACTATCTCCTTCTCTCTCGCTCCGCAGCGAGCGCCGACAGCGCTGTCTCTCTCGCACTCGAAGACGTGCAGAAAAGGACAGAACCACCCAGCTGAGCTGTCTCTCTCGGCTCGAGAATTTCATCACGCCGCCACGGCAGTGAGCGTTTTCCACATACATTTCAGCGATGAGAACCATTTTTACGCGTCCAACTTCATCTTCGCAAATTCTTCAGACATCTTCGTCAATGAAAATTGAAAAATTTTGCAATAAATGAAACTGAACCAACGATGCATTTTTTGTTGGGATGAATAGGTGATGTAACGGCGAATGGAGTGTAACGCGTGAGATAATGAAGTTTTTCATGGAAAATTGTGTTAGGGGATGATAAAAAAAAAAAAAAATTGACAACCCCGGCTAATGGAGATACGTTGCATCGTGGACTGTTTATGGTGCGTCGATCGTTCAGTATGGTAACGAGCGTCGTGCCGTTGTTAGGTTAAGTTTTCGAATTTCGTTTGTTCAAACGCGTGATAATGTCGATTATCGAACGAATCGACGATTTGTAATTGGATCGTTAAGAAAAGTGCGGAATATTGCAATGGCACCGACGATCCAGGCAAACGGCGGTACCGCCGACAGAGACAAACGCAACACGAGACCCGTGGAAAGAAGGTTTGTCAAACCGTTCTAACCTCAAAATTATTTATTCGTTGAACTCTCGATGCATCAAATTGCAACTTGGATGAAACTTTTCGTTGTTGTTCTTTTGTTTTTCATTCAGATCGGAATTGATATGCAGAGTCAAGTACTGTAACACACTGCCGGACATACCGTTCGACCCGAAGTTCATAACCTATCCGTTCGAGTCGACCAGGTAAGATTCGTTGATTCAGATTGATATATATATATATATTTTGTTATAAATTAGAATTTTTGTGATACTTGGCTATTGTTTGCGTTTGAAACAGATTTATCCAGTACAATCCGACGTCTCTGGAGCGTAATTACAAATACGAAGTACTTACGGAGCACGATCTCGGCGTGGAAATCGACCTCATCAACAGAGAGACCTACGCCGGTGATCTGAACGCCCAATTGGATCCGGCTGACGAGAAACTTCTCGAAGAGGATGTTCAAACTCCGCAGGACTCGAAACGTTCGAGACATCACGCTCGCAGCGTCTCATGGCTCAGACGCACAGAGTACATTTCCACGGAGCAAACTCGATTCCAGCCTCAAACTATGGACAAGGTTGAGGCCAAAGTTGGTTACAGTATCAAAAAGAACTTCAAGGTAAACACGACAAATTGCAACGAGTCGCGACTCGCAAAGTTTCGAAGAAGCCTGCCGTTTCCGAGACAACGACGTCTGATGCGGAAATGTGATTATTTTGTTATTAGGAAGAGACGCTTTACATGGATCGTGACAGTCAAATCAAGGCCATAGAGAAAACTTTCGAAGACAACAAGATACCCATCGATAAGCATTACAGCAAACCGGGGGTCGTACCGGTGGAAGTGTTCCCTGTGTATCCCGACTTCAAGGTAATTCACAGTCACACTTTTCATAGACGTTCGATTATGGAATTAAAAAATTTGTGTATTTAAAGTTCGATCGACGACATTTTTATTTCGATTGATTTTCGTTTTTCGTTCAGCTCTGGAAATATCCGTGTGCCCAAGTTATATTCGACTCGGATCCCGCACCGACTGGTCGTTCCGTACCTGCGCAGATCGAGGAAATGTCACAGGCCATGATTCGGTAATTATTATTAGAAAAATTAAGCATCACGAGAAAAGTTGCATAATTTTTTAAAAATTATTCTCAAGACATAATAATTTTCAAAAATTATTCAACAGTTAATAATTCTTTGAAAAACTATTCTCAAAGACTATAAACTTCACGAAAATGCAAAAATTTCAAAAAAAAAATCGTTAAAAAAAATCAATGAAAAACAGACAACTCCTTGCACTTGAAATTCGCTCATCAAAAATAATTTAACCATTTTATTTGATTATCAGTGGTGTGATGGACGAGAGCGGTGAACAATTCGTCGCCTACTTCCTGCCATTGGACGAGACGATGGACAAACGACGAAGGGACTTCACAGCCGGTATAGATTACGCCGACGAGGAGGAATACGATTACAAAATGGCCCGCGAATACAACTGGAACGTCAAGAGCAAAGCTTCGAAGGGTTACGAGGAAAATTATTTCCTCGTGATGCGCGAAGACGGGGTTTATTACAACGAATTGGAGACTCGTGTGCGACTGAGCAAACGTCGACAAAAAGCCGGACAACAACCGAACAACACGCGTTTGGTGGTGCGTCACAGGCCCCTCAACGCGACCGAATTCCGGATGCAACGTTATCGTGAGAAACAGCTCGAGCCACCGAACGAGGAGGACGAGGAGGAGGAGGAAGATGAGGACGAGGAAGACGAGGAAGAGACCCAAACGGGGGCGGAGAAAAATAACGACAAAGGTTGGTCAATCGATTGATTTTCACATTTGTCAAGCTTCACATTTGAGCTTCACATTTGTCAATTCTTAAAAATTTGAGGAACGATAGTTTTCGTAGGAATAATAATACATTTACAATTTTTGAGAATTATTTAAGAATTTTTCACCAAACAATTTAATAGTTATAAAATTTATTAATTTACTGGCAGCATGAAAAACAGGTTGAAAATTGTAATTTGCTTCCTCCGAATCGTGGGCAGTCTACGATTCCTCTAAGAGAAAGAATTTTTTTATTTTTTCAATTTTACGCAATTTTTTTGTTAATAATTCAATAAAAAAAAAAAAAAAACATTTTTTCTTGCAGCAGCCGCATCGGACAACGAGGAAGGTTCACGAGCATCGTCGCGCGCATCTTCGCGAGCTTCGAGCAAGAAATCACGATCAAAATCGCGATCGCGATCGAAATCACGATCACGATCAAAATCGCGATCGCGATCAAAATCAGGATCGCGATCAAAATCACGATCGCGTTCAAAATCACGATCGCGATCAAAATCCGGATCGCGTTCGAATTCAGGATCGCGATCGAAATCACGATCTCGATCAAAATCACGATCGCGTTCAAAATCACGATCGCGATCGAAATCGGGATCGCGTTCGAAATCGCGATCGCGTTCAAAATCGGGATCGAGATCGAGATCGGGATCGCGTTCCAGATCGGGATCGCGATCGAGATCGGGATCGCGATCGAGATCGGGATCACCGTCGAAATCACGATCGCGTTCGGGTTCACGATCGAAATCCGGGTCCCCAGATCGCTCGAGCAAACCGCGTTCGCGATCGGCCACGCCGCAGTCCCGTGCGTCGTCGAAATCGGGATCGCGTTCGCGTTCCGGTTCACCCGCAAAATCCGGTAGCGCAAGCGGAAGCGCGAGCGGTAGCGCTAGCAGCGACAGTGAGTGATTTAGTTTATTCGATTGACCGATTTATTTGCTCGATTATCGATTATTGTTATTTTTTATTTTATCGTATTATCATTGACCGTATCCATCGAAGTTACGTCGAGCACATTATGCACGACATTTATTTTTTCTTGTCAAGTGTAAAAAATAAAATTTGAAAAAAAAAAAAAAAAACTGACGTGATAAATGAACATTGACGAAATATAATAATGACTGGCTGCTTACTCTCCGTGAATCATTTATTTCACTTGTAATTGATCATTCGTGCCTTTGTCAATTGTATTACAGGGTTTACTCGGTAAGTTTATATCCTGAGCAAAAAAAAAAAAAAAAACGTTCCTGTCTTTGATGGTAAATTTATTGCAAGAACTGACGCAAGTCTCGACCGAGCGACGATAATTCGTAATAAAGTGCGATCGTCTTTTTTTTAAACTCAAACGGATTATTCCCGCGCTTCGATTTGCATCAGTTTCTATTGGGTAGTTGGTAGTTCGTCTGGAAGACGAGTGGCGCTGGTGGACCTGCGAGGTAAGCTGCAGTTGGCCGTTTGTCCAATTGAGTCGATGGGATGCGTCAGAGAATAAAGACTTTGCTACGGGAAATTGTACTTGGAAAGTTGGAACAGGGAGAATCAGGTGCGATTTCGGGGGGGCAAAAGTGCCCCAGCCGCTGACAGCAGTGGCGCTGCTTCATCTCTCTCTCTCTCTCTCTCTCTCTCTCTCTCTCTCTCTTTCTTTCTCTCTCATGCATTCCTACTGTGATCTCTCTCCCACTCAAAGTCTTAATCGGCACCGGAGCGTCCGTCGTCTCACCCTCTCTCGTTCGCTCATGCTACCGTCGCGTGGTCTCTCTATCACTCGCCGTCTTCCTCACAGTCTCTTGGCGTCGGGTGGCCCGCGCTCTCTCTCTCTGTTCCGTAACCCACCGACACAACATCGCGCCCCCTACAGCCCAAATTCGTTACTACGTTTATCGTGTCAAACTCCAATACGGGTGCAATACAAATCCCTCACACAACATTCATTTCCCAACTTCGGATACGTGGTGAAGCAACGAGGGTACCCCGCCGAACACGCACGAACACGTTTCGCGGATTCCGAAACGAGAGTTGCTCATAGTTGCGTCATCTTCGACCTATCCAACGAGAGTCAGAGGCGCACCGTGGTGCGCGCACATGGCACATCTGCGTTGTTCGCAATCGTCGTTGCAATAATTTACGGTTCAAACGTCAAACGTGTACACACGACGATTGTCATACGAAGTTTACGATTGATCGTGACCAACGAGTGACAACAAACATAGGTAAGCGAGTGAAATTAGTGGTTGGCGCATAAATGCGTTTCGTAAATTATCGTGTGTGTGTGTGTGTGTGTTTGTTGAATTTTGGAGCAGAGCCAGTGTGTATGTGGGGGGGGGGGATGGGGGAGACGGATGTGTGCGTGCGTGTCGTATGCCGTCGCGCGTACGTAAAACCCCTTTTATCACGAGTTCCGAAAACATTGACCCTGACTGTGGGAGAGATCGGTGCAACGGGACCGCGCGCACGCGCAGGTGGACTCGACGGCCTCGTCGAGTACGACGCACAATTCGTTTTTTTTTTCTTCTTTCATCATCCACTTTGAAGTTTCTTGGTATTATCAATTGTCACTATGAAAAAAAAAAACACTCCAAACAATCTCATTGATGATTCTTGATGCCGACAATGACTTGCTCTTACCGCGACTGTCTCAAAAAACAAAAAAAAAAACCAAGCGAATATATCGATCAGATCGAAAAAATAAAACAAATGAACGAGCATTCCCATGATCGCTTATGTGATTTGAAGGTTAGGTTTGGTCGATTCATTTTTATTTTGGAAATTTCGTGAATGTAGGCAATGATGAATGTGCGAAAGAGTTGGGGTCGCTGATTCGTCGATTTGTTTTCAAGGATTTTTCGTCGGGGGATTGGTAATGGACGATTGGGATTGCGTGATTGGATCTGATGGTGCTCGGTGGGGGCGCCTGTTGCGCCTCGTCGAGTTGCATGGATGTTCCGTGAGAGAGAAAGAGAGGGAGAGTAAGACAGAGAGTGAGAGAGAGCGTCCTGAGAGAACGATGATCGATACGATAATTTCGATAATGGATTCGATAATCGATCGGAAAAAATTTCGATTACAACAGATTTGTGAATGCTTGAAAAATTCTCAAACATAGAATGTCGCCAAATAAATCTTATTACGTGTTGCTTGATGTTTTTGTTTTTTATTTATTTATCTATTATTATTTTTTTTTACTTTTTCAATGGCGGATATTGTATAATTAGCGATATTCATGAACTTCAATTACAACTTGAAAACGCCGCGGCATTATTCCCGTTGCAGATGGCGCCGAGAAATAAAGAAAATTCGTCGGTCAATCGAAAGAAGAAGCCGGTTTCCGAGGACGAGGACGACGAGGACTACAGAAGGCGTCGCGATAGAAATAATCAGGTCGGTCTTCGACGATTTAACGATATATAATAAATAGGATTTAATTTGTTTTTTTTTTCAAGTATTTCTTCCACACGCTTACGCCGTAGAGAAAATGTATCAAAAATCTGTTTTCCGACGTAAAATTGTCTCAGCTTTGCGATAAGAATATTGACATTTTTTTCGAAATTTGGGAAACCGGCGAAACCGTTGGATTCGATTTTCTTTAAAATTGGGGGTCTAAAAACCTTTAAAAGTCGGAAAAAATAGTCTTCGGCCTCGCTGCAAACGAAACGACGTTCACTACAAACCTTTTCACACCCAACTCTTGAAGATTAACGCATAAGAATCGATTTTCATGACCCATCGATTTTCACAAAAAAAAAAAATTTTCGTAAAAAAAATTTTTTTTTCACCAAAAAACCATTTTTTTTCTACTCCAAAAGAAAATTCGGTTACCAGAGACACATACAAGGGTATCCCCACGTGAATCAACCGTTAGATCACGTATACAGAGCCATCCCCATGTGAATGAACCGATAGATTCGATTTTTATCAAAATTGGGGGTCTAAAAACCTTCAAAAGTCGGAAAAAATAGTCTTCGGCCTCGCTGCAAACGAAACAACGTTCACTACAAACCTTTTCACACCCAACTCTTGAAGATTATAACGCAAAAGAATCAATTTTCATGACCCATCGATTTGGGTCAAAATTAGGGGGATGAAAACCTTTAAAAGAGTCCACATAACTTTTTTTCGGCTTTACCACAAACGAAAAGTCGTTCACTACAAACCTTTTCACACCCAAATCTTGAAGAATGACGAAACAAATCTTTTTTTTTCTTTTCATTTTTCATCATTATCAAAATATAATAACACAAATTTAATTGTTCGATCCATCGATTTGTTCACACACAGGCGGTCAAACGTTCGAGGGTGAAAAGCAAGATGCGGACTCAACAGACGTTGGAACGTGTGAATCAACTGAAAACGGAGAACGAACTGTTGGAGGAGAAGATAAAAATGTTGACGAAGGAGCTCGGATTCCTGAAGGATCTTTTCCTGGCTCATGCCGGTAATAACGAGTAAAACGATAGACCGTCATTGCGACGGTACGAGTACGCGAAACGACGATCATCCGATATTTTCACATTATCATTACTATTATAATTTTTTTTTTTTTTTTTTTTTTCAATTTTGTTATTTCAGGCTCGAACCAACACGCTCCGAATTTGCAGGACATCGACCTAAACGCGTTACTCGCGGACGACACGAAAATGACGGATCATTCGAAGAGCGGATCGAGACTTTAGAAAATCGCGATGGACGCGTGTGGGACACTCTGAAACGTCGGGATTGTCGAATCTCGGGGGAAACAAGAAGAAGAATAAACGTCGAAACGTGCTGAGACTCGTTCGCTCGAAAATGATAAGAAGAAGAAATATAAAAAAAAAAATAATTTAAAAAATTAAAGACGAATCGAAAATAATAATTTTACAAAAAACGGGCGAGTCGGTTATCTTGGAAAGATGCCAACGTTGGGAGCAATCGCATCAACAAACAAGAAGAAGAAGAAGAAGAAGAAGAAGAAGAAGAAGAAAAATAAAAACAAGAACGTTAGAAAAAAAAACAATAGAAAGGGAATAAACTTAACGTCGAATAATGAGAGCCAGACGTAAAAATGTTGCAGAGTAGTTTAAAAAAAAAATTGCGAGGAAAAAAAAACTGTTCCCGTTAGTAAAAAAACTATACGGAAAGGTTTTTTTTCGGATGGGAATATTTTTTTTATCTCGTAAAATCGCAAACGCCACCTTCCGGCGATTGATCGAATTGCGAGAATGAAAAGATACAAAAAAAAGGAAAAGAAATTACGCAATGTGCTTTTTGAGGTGTGTCAACCGTTGTTAGAAAAAAAAAAAAAAAAAATTAGTATACTTAAAATTTTCTCAAACTATGATGTGAACGAACGATATTTCAAGGAGACGAAGAAAATTCAGGGCGCAGTGACGCGAAAGCAAACGTGATGGAAATTGCCCATTTTTCTGCCGTGTCTGTGCAATCGAGTGAAAAAAAAAATTATACATACAAATATATATATATTTATATTCGAACACCGAACTAAGATTACTTTTATCAAAATTAGCGTTACGTTTTTGTGTAACGTGCGTGATTGTCTGACGATCAATTGCATTTCTTTCGAAGTTTTGCAATTTTTATTATTTTTTATCGTTCATTTTATTTTTTTTCTAAAAAAAAAAAAATCGTGAAAATTATTTATCGCCGATTTTATTGTTCACGCCTGAAGGATAGGTAAAAATTGTGTCTACCTAGCAAGTCGTAAATAGAGAGTCAACTTATAGTTTAGGTTTATCGAATTTTAGCGTTTCGTATTATTATTATTATTGTTATTATTTAAGTTCGATTATAAAGAATAATTTTCTCTTGCGGTTGATATTGCAGCCGTGACGATGAGAAATTTTTCGTCATTTTTTATGAATAAATTTGTGAGACGAATGATAGACAAGCCATAAATAAAAAAAAACTATTCTCTTTCTTGTCAGTTTTTTTTTAAATTCTTTTTCTTTACAGTTTTTCAACTCATCCGGGAAATTGTCAATGGCACCTGTAGCCTTGGCCCGTTTCATGCCCGTGGCCGAAAAGCCAACCTATCGATTCTCGTTTATGATTGGTCGACGTCCCAGTACCGTCGACGTCGCACGAGGAACCCCGAGCGACGAACGCCCACGCAGCAGCCATCTTTTTTTTCTGTCGATAATAAAGAATGAGCGAGCGATGTAAAGAAAAAAGCAGGAAAAGATTTTGAAGGCTGATAACCTCAGAAATATGATCACCGCGTACAGTCCCTCAAAAAACATTAATTCCATCTCGACAGAAAGAGGACAGAGAACTCCTCAGCCGAACCATCTCTCTCGGATCGTGATCACCGAGTAAAGGCGACTCTACGTTCAATCAAAATACGAACGTTGCATCAAAGTCCGGCGCCACAATCGCCACGAAATCCTAACCTAAAGAACCAAAGAAAAGAAAAATCCAGCCGACCAATAGCAAACTCGCGTCACCGAGAAACAACCGTCAGATGTCGCAACGATCGTCGAGTAGAAATGCAACATTTTGGTCAGACGTGAATGCTCATTGGTCGAAAAAATTTCCATCGACGGTATATTCCCATCGTCGTACAAATGAAAACTCGGTTTAATGGTATTTTCCAAACCTAGTCCACAAAACATTCACGATCATAGTTTGCCGAATTTGTGGGGATTTCGTTGGCTATGACAATAAAACCACGAAGAGGGGTCATACATATCGACACAAAAGCGCAGCTGCGAAAGAGAGTCCGAGGAGTGGGGGAAAGTCGCAGGGGTCCCGAAAAATCGTGTTACGAGACTGTGCCGAGAATATGGACAAGCAAGAAAGTAATGGCTGACGGCGGTGTTGGGCCTAGCAGACGACATGTTGGCTACAGGGAGCACCTCGTCACGGAGGTTTCGGTCGCGAGTTACCACGGGATTTGTTGAGTGAGGGAGTATCGGGTTTTCATTAACTCGTGTTCAAAACCGAACGAGAGGATTTTATCCGGATAGCTGGGTGGAAAGGACTCCCGGTGGTTGTAAAATCGGCCGCCTGGACTCCGAGACGTCGTGGTCGCCCGAGGAGGTGGAGCCGAGACGATCTGCCAACGTCGCGCGGGCGAAGGGGGGGGGATAGATCCAAAACCAATCCACAAAAAAAAAAAAAAAATCAACGGGGAAAAAAAACGTTCCGGTGGATTTTCATAGTTTTTAAAATACTCGACAGAGACAGCGAGATCTGGCGATATACGGAGAGAGACAGAGAGGGAGAACATTGTGACGAGTAGAGCGACCAGCAGTTGTGTCGGTGGTGCCCCCTGCCGCTGTTGCTGTACACTGTGGGTGCACAGTGGTGTGTGTGTGTGTGTGTGTTGGTTTAACGCGTGCCCGCTAGTGTGTGGGTAAACGAAAGTGGCAGCGGGAGAATCGAGCGAGCCCTCGGGCGTTCGGGAAGAGGACACAGGCTCGAGACCGAGCGTGAGTGGGAAAGAGACGGAGAGAGACGTTTACGGGGGTGGCCGGGTCTCCGCGCACCGTCGACTGTTATCCATGGAGTAACACCGGCTACGGGGTTAACATCGGTGTACGAACCGGATAAACGAGCTTTGAGGTTATATCCAGCGACATTGAGAAATATAATCCGAAGAAATAAATAAATAATTCATTGATACACAAGGTTGACATATAACGCATCGAGCTATATATATATATGTATATGAATATATACATAGAACCAGTGTTCGAAAGAAGGAATAAACAAAATAAATAATCGAATATTTCTCGAAACAAAAATTGAAGACTATACAAAATTATCATCTGCGTTATATACTTCGGGTTTGTTACGATTGTCACGATTTCGTAAACCACTGTCAACGTATTCGGAGCCCCGAGAGAGTGAGAGAGAGGAAGAGAGAGAGAGAGAGAGATAGAAAGACTCGGAGTTTTTCGTATACGCACAACTTAGGAGCGAGTTATAGATACACGACACGATCTATTTTAACGTTTGTGTTCCAACGCGCGGTCTGACGTTGCGAACGCGCCGCGGGTTTTCAACGTGTGTTGTGTTTCGGCTGTGTCACACACAGAGAGAGAGAGAGAGAAAGAGCGAGAGAGGGGGGAGAGTGAGAGAGAGAGAGGCGGTGCCGTGATCCACGGCGATATACCGGGTGAAAAAAAACACACACAAAAAGAAGAAAGAACAAAAAAAATAGTGCGTCGCTGTTGGTGGTGGGTTTCGTATATCCGACGAGCGACATCGTTGTGATGTGGGTGCGAGTGAGACGGTGAATAAAACAAGCGAACGCGGGTGCGAGAGTGAGACGCGTGAGAACGTCGCGAGCGAGAGAGGAGTGGGAGGTGGAAAACACGGTGTACGAGCGGTTGAGAACCCGAGGCCTCTCTCTCCCCCCCCCCCTCTCCCTCGATCCCTCTACTTCTCTCTCTCTCTCCCCCGCGTTTCGACGTCCCCGTCGTCGCACCACCTTTAATAAAATACTAAACGCGATTCCGCGTTTACCGTAGGTGCATCGCTTTTCTTTTTTTTTTTCCTGTTTTAAAGCCGTGGACCAAAGAAAAACGAGATCTGCACAGTGTCACACTGTGTCGCTCGTCGAAGACGTGCCCCGGGAGTGGAAAAACAGACGAGGACGACAACACAACGAAAAAAAACAAACAAAAAAAAAAGCAAACGGAAAATTCAGTGACTGTGCCAGTGTGTGGCGCGTGTGTCGCCCGAGCTCCTCCCTCCCCTCCTCCCGCCCACCCGTCTCTCTCTCTTTCTCTCGCCATATCAACGTTATTCTCCGTCTCTCTCACTCGCGCGCGACTTTATACCCCGTGACTATTATCCCTGGAAGCTACCTGCCGCGGCCGCGGGTGGCTCGAGCTCTCCGGGACGGGGGAGGGAGGCGGCACGTACTCCTGAAAGAGAGAGAGAGAGAGAGAGAGAGAGAGAGAGAGAGAGAGAGCGAGCGAGTGAGAGCTAGAAAAAGAACTTATATATATACATACACATATATATATAATAAAATCCACGACAGTTTTTCGATTCCGCGTCGACTCGAGCGTATAATTCATCGTTGTTCGGTGTGCTCAAACGATTCCAACAAACGCAATAAACCCAGAAACCAAACGAATAAATAAAAACAAATAAAAAAAAATATACATCGTAATTTAGTAAAATAATTTATTTTCTCCATCGCGTTGTGAAAACGTGATAAAATCGTATTTCGGATTGACAATCAGGCAACAGCGACGAAGTGGGGGAGGGTGAGAGATAGAAGAAGATAAAGAAAAAAAGAAAAATCACGAGGTAGTCGATAGGGGGTTTGTCACAGAGAGAGTGTACGAGAGGTTTGCGGGCCGGTCGGTTGCATTAAGTTCGGTCGGTTGACTGGTTAATGGCTAAACACGTCGAGGCTCGGGGCTAACGATCCGGGGTCCCCCCCCCCCTCCTCCTCCTTCGACCGTGAGGTACGGACCGAGGGAGAGCGCCCTCCGATCCTTCGGTCGGTGTCCCCCCCATCCTCTCTTCTCATCGCCCACACACACACACACACACACGGGTCTCGACCCCCCGCTGTGCGAACACGGTGCTCAGCGAGGAGGAGCAGCAGCAGCCAGCGCCGCTGGCTCCCCGTCGCCGCTCGACGATATCCTCGCGAAGCTCTCACGTAGTTCGTACAGTCGTCCCGCGTGACTGACGAATCAATCCCACCGGAGCCGGGACAACTGGGCATACGAAGATAAATAAACGAAGAAAGACGATAAACCAAAAGAGAGAGAGAAAGAGAGAGAGGGAGAGTGGAATAACTCGTGAAGACGAACAAGGATAAAGAAACGTGAAGAGAGGTGGGATAGAGAAGGACCGAGAGTGAGAGAACAGTCGGGCAGGTGTCGCGCGCGTTCGTTCTCGTGGAAAGAGAGGTCCGTGTCTCCGTCTCACTCCCACAATCCCTACTCCCTCGCCACAGCGCCGCCCCCCCCCCCCCACTCGCGGTTCGCGAGGCCGAGTCGCGCTCGTTCGTCTCCGTCGATCGGCGGGCGTCTCTCTACGTGCACGCGGCACCCCGTTTCGGACAGGCTCGAGCCTGTCGACCCAACGTGTGCGCGCGCGCGCATCGTACACGGTGTGTGCTGTGTGTGTTTGTACGTGTGTGGGTGACGGTGTGTGGTTATGGTTTCGCGGGACGAGAGAAAGAGGTTGAAGAAGGTGTAAAGTAAGAGATATCGCGCGGGCGCACATCACCGTGTGTTTGTTTATTTGTGTGTGTGTGTGTTTGTCCTGTGAGAAAGTGAGTAGTGAGCGACGGAGAGCCGTCGGCTGTGGGTGAGCGAGCGAGCGAGCGAGAGAGCAAACGACGTGAAAACTCCGGCAAACCAGCAGCTCTATTATTTTTTTTCGACTGGAAGAACGAGAATAAAATAAGAAGGCGGTTTTTCTCGTTCTTTTTTTTTCGCAGTCGTCGAAATAGTATTTTTTTTACAGTATCGAAAGTTCATTCGAACGAATGATAATAAACTGTGCGAAATAAAATAAAAAGAAAGGAGTAACATATACACATGTATATGCAAATATATATATATAGATAATTATATATATATAGATATATAAAAATACGTACAAGCCGCTGTGTCGAAGCGAATTTGTTTTCGAGGTGTTATTTGTTTGTTTGTTTGTTTTTTTTTTTTCCCCAAATGAGTATCTGTGAATTACGGATACTCGAAACGTAAAACGTTGAAAAAAAAAAATAGTGAATAACAATAGTCTCACAGGGGCGACCCTGTCGGTCGGGGGCGGTGGAGCCGGCAAAGGTGCCGGTAATAGTGCGGGAGGAGGAGGAGGAAGTGGAAATAGTTGTGCAGTTGTTGTAAAAAAATTTGCGGAAACGGGTGAGGGTTGTGTGAGTGGGTGTAATCGTGGAGGAGGAGGTGGTGGTGGGGGTTGGGGCGAGGGTGGGGGTGGAGTGGGTGAGAGTGTCGAAGGTGCCGCCGTCGACGGGATTGCGGGGGGCGGCGGTGCGGGCGGTGGGGGAACGGCGGGCGGCGGGTGTGGCGACGCGGCGGCGGCGGGGCGGCCGAGGAGGAGGAGGGGGAGTATCGGTGACGTTGATTTGCCGTCGTCGACTATCGTCGCGGTGGTTGACGGCGAACGCGAGGAACAACGGGGCGGCGGCGGCGGCGGCGGCGGCAGCGGGAGCGGTGGCGGTGGTGGCGGCGGCGGCGAGGAGGTCGCGTGTCTCTCTTGTGTCATGGGGTGCTTCGGCAGCCAGAGCAGCAAGGCCAGCCAGGATGACAGCAAGAACCAGAAGAGGCGCTCCGACGCTATCACGAGACAGTTGCAGAAGGACAAACAGGTGTACAGAGCGACACACAGACTTCTCTTGCTCGGTGAGAAAATTTGCAGGGTTTTTTTTTTTTTTTTTTAATTTTAGTTTTGGTTTTTTTCTGTGGTTTTTTTTTTTTTTTTTGAAGTCTGTCATTTCGGATTGAGAGATCGGAAAAGGAATGAAAAGGGAAGAATGAAGAAAATGGAAATGAATGCAAAAAGGAGGAAACGAAAGAAAAAAGAAAAAAGAACGAAGAAAATGCAAATGAAAAAAAAAAAAAACGGAGAAAACGAAAATGAAATAAAAAAAGACGGAAACGAAAATGGAATAACAAAAAAGAAGGAAATGAAAATGAAAAAGAAAGAAGGAAAGGAAAATGGAAAAAAAAAGAGAAGATAACGAAAACGAAAAAGCGAAGTAAAAATAAAAATAAATAAATTGATTAATTATTAATCATCACTTTACCATTCGAGGATATGGTTATCGAGTCGTTTTTGTTATTGGCGCGATTTTCCTTGGCAGTCGATTATGGGGGAAATTCAATTTTCACGTAAAATGAAAAAGTGCATTGAGAAAGACAAAAAAAAGGAAACAAAAAAAATAAAGAATTGAGCATAGAAAAAAAAATGTATTACTTTCCATCGAATTTATTATTATTGGGTTGTTTCTTATCAGTCTTATCAATGAAAAACTGCATTAAAAAAGAAAAAAAACAACAAAAAAAAACAAACGAACGAAAACCCAAAAATTATTATTTTCCAAAAAATATATTATTTCTATAAGATTTATTCCTGCCTCATTTGCGCGATGTTTCTCTTATCATTAGGTCACATGAAAATTCAATTTTTCACACGTAAAATTGGAAAACTCGAAAAAAAAATTCTTCAGTAGAATTTGAAAGAAAAATAATAATAATAAAAAAACTAAAATACGGCCCCAATGTCCAATTTATATTTTTACCCTACGATGTGGTTTTTCAAAAGTCTTTTTCACAACGCGACAATTTTTTTTTCTCCCCCGATTTGATATCGCGACCCAAAGAGATCGAGCATTCGCGTTTTGTTTTGTCATTAATTTTCAACCGTTCGAATGTGACCGATATAGCATCATCATCGAGACGTTTACAATTCGACGATAAACGTGAGTTATGCACGGACGAAAAACACGCGTCTCCGTACGAAGCAACAGCTGCTAACGACGTTACGTCTCCCGACTGCATAATTACAGACCTTCCTTCCCCTCTCCCCCCTCCCTGGCCGGCTCCGCGGGCGCGCGAGCGGACGAACGGCCACGCGTCTGCAAAATTTTAATCGTTCCCCGTTACGTGTAATCGTTCACTCGACTCCGAACTCGTTTCGGGCTTTTGTATTGTATTTCCGTATTGTGAGTTATTATTAGATTGATTCGCGTTTTACTCGTACGATTAACGTCGATGGAGAATAATTACGGACGAGACTAGTTTTTTATTTTTTTTTATTTCAACGTTTTTGTTTTGTTTTTTTGTTTTTTTTTTTTTTTTTTTTTTTGTTGAACGTTACAAATTGCATCTCATGCAATTAGTTGCATCTCATGCAATTTATAACGTTCGATTCGATTCGATTCGATCTGATAAAAAAAAAACACGAAAAATTTCGTTGGAAAGTTTTCAACTTTTTTTTTTCTAATCATGTCTTTTGGGAAGTTTCGTTAATAAGTTTTTTTTTTCGTTTTTATTTTAAAATATAAAATTTTTATGATTTTTATGATTTTTCATTTTTTATTTTATTCTTATTTTTATTTTTTTTTTTTTTTAATTGACGATTATCCGATGAAGGGTTAACAACTCGTCTCACGTTTATTTTTTTTTTTTTTTTTTTTTTTTTTTCAGGTGCTGGAGAGTCTGGGAAAAGTACGATCGTCAAACAGATGAGGATATTGCACGTCAATGGCTTCAGCGAACCGTAAGTACAAGATTGTTCGAAATCAAAATTTGGACCATCACAAAAATTCAAAGTTCTAATAATAAAAAAAAAAAACATCAAACGAAAAAAACTTTATTCTCACATTTACATGGCATAACAAAAACAAAGATCGGAATTGAAATTTAATTTTCGTTTCGCAATCAGTTTGATCAGCTTCGATAATTTCGGGGCTGCAATGAATTTATTTTATTTTATTTTTTTCATTATTTCGAAGACGCGCCAAAGTTTAAAAAAAAAAAAAAAAAAAAAAATCAATAACGATTACGCGAATTATTTGTATTGAAAAAAAAATGAATAAATAAATGAATGAATAAGCGAAATTGCACGAGAACGTGATTTTTCATAAAGTTTAATAATAAATACATCGTCGAAGCGTGTAATGTCCGGAGACGAAACGTCTCGCGTGGTGGCTCTTCGGTCGTTCGTAACGATGCGACACCAAACCACGGGGACTTTCCTCCAAACGACTATAAATACGCTCATTAATCGACGTTACCGCGATACATAACCGCGAAGATGATTCCGTTCTGGATAACGGAAAACTTAACGATATGCAAATGTTGCGCTTCGAACGAACGATCGTGTCGGCGGCGGCGCGGGGGGGGGCGGCGGCGGCGGTTCGCGCGTGCGCAAACGCACTTGTTCTCGCACGTAACCGGTGGGCGAGTGAGTCATCGTGGAAGAGCCTGGCTCTCTCGCTTCTGGAGCGATATGCAATATATATATATATATGTATATGGGGTATTCCATGTCAATCCAGCCAGTAAAAAAATCAAAATTTCACAAATTATTTTTGGAAAATTTAGTTACTTTATTAAAAAAAAAAAAAAAAACTTCACCGAGTGTCGAAATTTTCTAACAAATTTTCGACGTTTTTGACTTGTTGATTAACATTTTTTGTCAACATTTTTTTCCATTCGAATGGCTGTTTCTTTGGCAGAATTTGACGTATTTACATTTTTGTGAAAAAAAAAAAAAAAAAAAAAAAAGAAACGAAAATGTGCGACTTTTTATGGACTTTCAGAAAAAAATTTGTTTAGATTTTATTGGAGCAAGTGGGACGTCCGTTTCAGGGCAAAAGATGCGAAAATATTTTTGTTTTCTCAAGGAAAGACACTCGTTATTTTATTTTTTTCGAATTTTTCTCGAATCGTGAATGCGAAAAATGAATTTTTGGTATTTTTTTTTTTATATTATGGGATTTCTGAACACCATGAAGCATATTATTTTGATGTCCCGCGAGAGGAGATTCTCGAGATTTCAACGTCGAAAAATTGTTCGTCAACCCAAAAATTGAAAAAAATGAAATTACATGAAAATTTAAATTAATGAGCCATCGAGTGAGACCATATTTTTTAAAATTCCTCGTCGATGCCAACATTTTTTTCTCCGTCAGGCATCGATAAAAAATTTAAATATTCATTCTCTTCTTCAAAAAGGTAATGATATAGGCCACGATGTAGCATGGAGACAATAAAAATAATTTTTTTGAAGCAATAACAGCCGTGTGAAAATAAAAAATAAACGAATTTTCACTAATATGTTAATTAAACAATTTATAAAAAAATTAAAGCGGCATCAAATCAACAAATCTTCAATGCCACGTTTTCGATAATATAATGAAGAGTATTTCACATAAATTTCATCAAAATCGGTTCTGACAATTTCGAGATAACTTGCCCACCATTTTAGAACAAGTAGTTTCTAAAAAAACGTTGAATGCGGGCGTATTGTGTTGCGCTCAATTAAAATTGTTATGAATCTAGCCAAAAAAAAAAAAATCTTGATTTTCTCGATTGTAAGATTGTAACGAAATTAACGTGGCCGGAGTAATATGATATAATGTGAGGCTAGATCAGAAACGTGAAAAAAAAAGGAGTACACGGGAGTGACTAGACAATATGAAAACGTGTCGGTGTGCAAACAAAACGAGACGACTCGTGTGCTCGCTAGTCGTTTGGTTAAAAGTCGCGTTTTTCTGGATTCTTTCGTGTTCGGAATGTTGCTGCTGCTGCTCGTCGTCGTCGTTGTGTCGTAAATTTTCTCGACGTTGGCGACGGCGACAACGACGTCGGCGACGTCGGCGGTCGTGTTCCTCTCACGAACGCATCGCACAACCGATAACACAACAAAAAAATCATCACAAACGAAAATGTCTAATGTCTCTCTGATATACACTATTATAATAAATATTGCACATACAGTAAAACCTCTCGATATTCGAACTCCCACCAGTCCAAAATGTGGCGCCCCCTCGCGGAACATGTTGCGATCGAATGCGGTAATTCTCAAATCAAAACGATTCGAGATGCGTCTCGAAAAAAAAACGCGGGCATTTCAAAATCCCAATTCGGCGATGCTCGGTTGTTTTCCCAAATTTTTAGCAATTTCACTTCGGACAGCCGATAGATTCGAACGAAAGAATCGGAGGTTCGTTGTACATTCGAAAGGATTATTCATATATTTTCAATGTCCTCGCGCAGTTGACTTTTCTCGAACGGGACAATTTGTAGGTTAGGTTCTCGCAACGTCGGACAGTTCGGAAGAATTCTAAAAAATGGTAATTTTTTTTTTTTTTTTTTTTTTTTTTATAACTCCGCACTTACCTTTCAGTCGGGTTTGCCTTGCGTATCACATTTTTTTGTTATCGCTTCGATCGGTATATTATTGTTTTTCTGTAAATTCACCGAGCCGATCCGGAAGCTGTGAAACGCTTCGGATCTGAGAGCCACTATAGTTTCGTGTCGGCAGACCCCAACGCAAATACATCGAATCATTTAGCTAAAAGAAAATGTGAACATTCAACTAAATCGATTAGCTCCATTTCACAATCATTTGAAACGTGTTAACTTATATATATATATATATATTTTTTTTTGTTATTTCAGGGAGAAGCGACAAAAGATCGAAGACATCAAGAAAAATATCCGAGACGCGATACTGGTGAGAATTTTCACAACTTTACAAAGCGACGATGTATTGTTTAAAGTGTTTGTGCGCGAAGATCGGCGATCATACGAGTCGTTGAAAAAAAATCTCGTGACGCGTGAATTTAATTTGTTGAATAATCTACGAGGCTAATAGCTTATATGTTTGTCGAAAGCTTCCTCTCGCGCACTTTCCTCATCTCTTATTCGTCGACGGGCGTGTGTTAATACCTTCTCAGAGCCTAATTCCATAGCTCAAAAGCTGATGTCTCGTTTGCGAGTCACACCACCGGTTGTCAAACTAATATGAATATGGAATAAAAAAAAAAAAACAAAATGATTCATTTCGAAAAATCAAGAATATGATTCAAGATAATCACGAATCATTATTTGTATTGCAATGCGAAAATGTATTTCGCTAAAATGAAATTGAAAAATAAAATAAAAATAAAATAAAAATAAAATAAAAATAAAATAAAAATAAAATAAAAATAAAATAAAAATAAAATAAAAATAAAATAAAAATAAAATAAAAATAAAATAAAAATAAAATAAAAATAAAATAAAAATAAAATAAAAATAAAATAAAAATAAAATAAAAATAAAATAAAAATAAAATAAAAATAAAATAAAAATAAAATAAAAATAAAATAAAAATAAAATAAAAATAAAATAAAAATAAAATAAAAATAAAATAAATTGCAAGATGGGTATCATTTGCACTGAAAAATCGAGCAAATGGGCCGACAGTGCGTCATTTCGGCTCGGTACAAGCGTAGGATTGTGTCTGCTCTCGTGTGTAGCGAAATTTAATACAAAAGCTGGTCTCAAACCTACGAAAGATTACATCATTTACAGAGACGCGTAGGCCACGAGCGGATCGAGAAGCCTGCACCGCCTCGACACATATATATATATATATATGTATATATATTTATACGCGTTATACCAGCCATACGATAATACTGTAAACTCGACGAGCCACCGACAACCACTGTGTGTATGGGGATCCGGTTAAAAATAGACTCCTCGAGCCTTCGCGCGGTATTAGTCAGCTGAAGATAATAGTTATAAATGATGTCGGTCGAGGCGATTCGAGATAAAAAAAATTATATATATATATATATATATATACATACATATACATATACATATATATTTTTGAAGATAAATAAAAAAATAATAATCGTCCCTCAACCCTTGACCGGCCCACCGGGGTCCAAAAATCCCCCAAGCAAAATAAACTCTAATTCAAGCCACTGTCTATTTTTTTTTTTCTGAAAGTAGACTATCACAAGAGTATCCAGTCAAATTTTTAGATCAAAACAATGAAAAATGAGAATGATTCGATTTTTTTTTCGTGAAAATCGTCGATTTTGCTTTTTTTCCTACCTCCAAACATTTTTTTTTGTCGAAGTAAATATTGAATTTGAACAGAATAAACTGTGGCTACTGTTGAAGGGAATGTCAGAGCATATGTGAGAATTTTTTCAAGTCGAAAAATGCAAGAGGTAACTCGCAGCACGACTTATTGTGACCTCGGGGTTCAAGAGGACCCCATAGGCCAAGTTGTGTAATCTCGCGACTGCGTTTCGCGATTCAGCGTTACAATAATCGTTGTTCGAACGTATCGACAATCGGCTTCGAGTTCACTTTTATTCGAGCTTTGAAAAAAAAATTTTTTTTTTTTTTTGTTTGCGGCATCATGTTTTCGACAAACGATTAGCGCCGATCGTTTCGCCAACGACTAAAGTTATTTCAAGCCATAATCGAAGTTGTTCAGATGGTTTACGGTTTTAACACATGTTTGAGGATTCTCGGTGACAAAACGGTCGTAGCGAGAAAGAGCTTGGATGTGTAAAGACCAAGATAGAAAGAGAAAGAGAGAGAGAGAGAGAAAGAGAAGATAGAGCCAAAGCCAGAGAACGTTCGTCTCTTAGTTTTTTTATTTTATCTTCTTTTCCTTTTTCAACTCGTCGAGTTTAAACGTTGTACTCGAATCAAGATGTGTGTCCATAAATTCTTGGCGTTTGCGTTTAAAATTTCGTAATCGTGTGTTTTTTAAAAGAAAAAAAAAACACTTGGCGGCCTGCATCGAAAGTAGTCGGTGCACATTGTCGAGACTATATATATATATCTCTGCACCTTTCGTCATCGAATCATCGACAAAATGATTCAGACGAAAAACGATAAAAAGAAGAAGAAAAAAATGTGTTGACTATTTTTTGAAAATTTTTATTGTTTATATTTGTTTTGGTTTGTTTGTGATAATTTTTTTTTTTGATTGATGAATTAAAATGGTTGTTCTGTGAAAATTTCAGACGATAACGAGCGCAATGAGCACGCTAACGCCACCTGTAACGCTCGAGGATCCGGCCAATCAAAGTAGAGTCGATTACGTGCTCGACGTTTCGTCTTCCCCGGACTTTGATTATCCATCGGTAAGTCACGAAGTTTTTATTTTCATTTATATATTATGATTTTGATAATAGTTATCTCAATAAATTTAATAAAAGTTATCGCAATAATTTCAATAATAGTTATCTCAATAATTGCAATAATAGTTACCTCAATAATTTCAATAATAGTTAATAATAGTTTCAACAAATAATAAATGATAAATAATAAATAAATGAATAAATAAATAAATAAATAAACCCGTTTTTTCCCCGAAACTTTTTTTTTTGTTAACAAAATGTTTCGGATAAATAATAATAAATAAATAAATAAATGAATGAATAAACCCAACAATTTTGTCCTCGAACCGTTTTTTCGTTAACTTTTTTTTCCTATAAAGAAGAAATAATAAATAAGTGAATAAATCAATAAATAAATAAATAAATAAACCGACTAATTTTGTCCTCGAACCTTTTTTTCGTTATATCATCATCCATGGAAAATTCGTTGATAACCACAAACCGATCTACATACATATATATTAAATTAAAAATTATTAATAGAAAATTTATCATTGAATCACCGTTTCGCGCGTATTTTCCGAATTTGTCACCGTCGAGTCATGTAACGCGCAAATGGTGCCTGCGTGCATCTCTCCACGTAATTTTCTGTTACGAATAAACCCCCCCCCCCCCCCCCGTGTTCATATAATCACGAATGGAAAATTTTCACCGTTGCCGGATATAATTGCAGGGTTTGTTCGGTTTTTCGACGTTGATAATTAATTCGCGCGTGCCGTTGTCATCGCGAGGAGCGTACATGTCTATTGAGTCGTGGTCCAGGCGGGGACGGGGATGGGGAAGGGGAGGGGGACGTTGCAATTGCAGGAATGGAGCGAGAGAGCGAGAATGATAATTGATACAAAGCTTGCGAGTACCATTCACATAGCTCGACAGCGTGACACGAATTTTACACGAAATGACAAATTATTCGTTCTCGTTCTCGCCTCAACTATATATGTATATATATATATATATATCGCGGGGTCGGAGGTTTATTTTCGTTCGTAAATTTCTGTGCCGCATCTTCGTGTTCGCGATCGTTTGAAATTTCGAAAATTTCGTTCATCGTGGAAATTTCTCGTTGAGCTTTTTCGAATTTTTTTCATCTGTACGTCGAATGAACTTTTGGATGGTCCGAATTCTTTACGCAAAAAGACGTAAAATTTTTTTCACCATATCGCAAAAATTAAATTTTTCACGATATTTGTTTTTGTAAAAAACGTCAGATTTCGTGAATTTTTTTTTTCTCATCGTGTTTCGACTGCTTAAAAATCTTAAATGGAATACAACGACTCTGAGATTATTTAGAAAACATGTTAAATCGAAGTTTGGCGCATGATTCAAGTCGATGATCATGAAAAAAGAACGCAGATGGGTTCGATTCCGGCGAGTGGGATTCTCCGGACCCCACGTGATGACCGATGTGTCATTATTCGGAGGAGTGTCCCCCCAACGGGTCAAAGTGTGTTAGTGCCTGATCGAACTTGACTTCCATTGCCAATTTTTCACTCGATTATCACAGCTCAAATAAAATTTTCAGGCCAAAAAAAAAATTTTTTTTTTCTTTTAATTTTAAAAAAGGGAATAAAAATAATAAACAGACGATTAACGATAAAGTTGATTTTCATTCAAAATGAATCGGTCATTCATTTTTTCGTTCGTACAGCGGTTTTATTTGCTCAACCGTTTTTTTTTTTTTAAATTTTTTTTTAAATTCTTTTTTTCTTATTTTTTTTTCTTCCCCATTGAAAGAATCGATTTTATATTGACGACGTCGACCCCCGGAGAGCGGGGAAAGGGAAAAAGGCCGCGGGGCGGGGGGCGTGAGGGGGATGACAACGACGACTTGATTTAGCTCCCTCTCTCTCTCTCTTTCTCTCTCTCTCTCTCTCTCTCTCTCTCTCTCTCTCTCTCTCTGTTCTTCTTATCCGTTATCCCGGTCCTCCCCTGCACATTGTAAAAATGAAGAGAGAGCCGCGCGCCGTTCATCGTAACGACGAATCGATGGATCGATGACGGCCCGCAGAGCGGCTCCGGGGTCTCTCACTCTCTCTCTCTCTTTCTCTCTCTCTCTCTCTCTCTCTCTCTCTCTCTCTCTCTCTCTCTCTCTCTCTCTCTCTCTCTCTCTCTGTCGGGGTGTCGGCCGGCAGAGCGACATAGGCACGTCGATGAGGGAATATATTAATAAACCCCCTGAGCTAGAGCGAACGTGATTTGCCAACGTCCACTCTTTGCCTCGGCTACTGGCTGATGCCTCCAACGTTGATGATGATGATGATGATGATGATGATGATGCTGGTGGTGGTGGTGGTGATGCTGTTGCCGCCTGTGCCACCAAACCAAACGGTGTTTCACGTGACCTCGTTTTTTTTCTTCTTTTTTTTTATTTCCCGCGCTTCACTCAACATGTATCTAACATTGGTCCAGTGTGAATAAAAAAAATGAAAAATAACGAATTCCGATCAATTGTCACGTAATTCTGGATTCTTCAACATTTTTTTTGCGTCTCGCAGAGTTTCGATTGTCAAGAGAAATAAATTATTTTAACCGATTTGAGACTTACAATAATAATATTAATTTATTCTGTATTGATCGATTCATGGACTTGGTTGTCGATTCAATTCTATTCGAACGAGTTTTATTCGTACAACTTTTAAAATTTTTTTCACAAAATTATTTGGCAGTCTTTTTTAGTTAAAACATTTTTTTTATTTTATAAATATCGATTACTATTATTCTCAGATACTTAGGCTGATAAAAAAATGTATTTATAATTCGTTGTAGATGTGAAATTGTCTTGGCTTTTTGGATTTGAAAGTTCGAAAGCTGGGTTTTTCAATCGTCGTCCACATTTTTTAATTTTTTGAATTTTTTATTATTTTATTTTATTTTTAAAAAAATATTTTTTTACGGAAAGCTGAGATAATTTTATCTGGAACATTTTGTAAAATTCATATGGAACTTTGGTCGAATTGGTAAAATTTGTGTCTAACATTTTTTTTTTCTTCTCCCCTCCCTCCACAATTTTAAATACACATGTGATAAGAATTGTCGTATTTTACGGACGCTAACGATTCGTCTGATTAATTTTTTGGTTTGTTTGTTTTTTTTTTTTGTTTCCAGGAGTTTTACGAACTCGTGGAAACCCTTTGGAAGGACAGAGGAGTGCAACAGAGCTTCGAGAGAAGCAACGAGTACCAGCTCATCGACTGCGCCAAATAGTGAGTCATTAGTCGATAAATTTTTCATTTCTTTATTTCATTTCTTCAAACGTGGAGAAGAAAAGTTTCACGAATTTCACTCAATGAAATTTTAACGATAAATATACAGCCGATGAAATGAAACTACGGACTTATCGTTATAGATTATTATATGGTTCACGATATTTTCACTTTTAATCGCGTAGGACGAACAAATTGGCACGCGTTAAATATTATTTTTTTTTGTTTCAATAACCCATTCGATGGTAACCGTGAATTTAATTCGATGAAAATGTATTTAAATTAATTACAAAATCAATTTTTATATTATTTTCATCGAGTCAAGTTTCAGCCTACCGGCCGTAAGATTTTCTTTCACTTTTTTTTTTTTTTTTTTTTTTTTTTTAAGCGTGTCATTATAACCCACACAGGCCCACATCGTGCCTGGCTATCGTGTCCCAGGAACGCGGTTCTGGTATCTCGCGAATCGCGATAATGAAAAAAATTTGAAAAAAAAAAAAATAAAAAAAGAAAGAAAGCAAAAAAATAGAAAAAATAAAACAACGGACGAACACTCGTGTGATAACACGGTTACGGAACGAGACGATAACGTGGATGCTTCGTGGGCAGTTCCTGGGATAGTGTGTTATTAATGTGTGTGTGCGAGTGTGTGTGTGTGTTCGTGTGTGTGTTATTGGTGTGTGAATACCACCCACGCGTCTGTCTATATCAAAGCATCTCATTTGTGTAGCCCCCCCCCCCCCCTCCCCCCCACCCCCTACCCTCGTACTGACACGTATCTCGCCCGCAAACGAGAATATTATAAATTCATCGAGATACATCGTCGGGTTGGAAAAAAAAATATATTAAAAAGCCAAAAAAAAAAATCTAGACACTTTTTTTTTCGTTCTTTAAAACAAAATCCGCAAGATGAAACTTGCCAAATAAAATTACCAAAATAATAATAATAATAATAATAATAATAATAATAATAATAATAATAATAATAATAATAATAAACAAACGTACGAAAATATGTAAGTCCGAGAAAATGGAATAATAATAATAATAATAAATAAAAAAATGTATTAATAACAATAATAATACCAGATGTCGATGTGGTCTGCGCCCACGTGATACGCCCATTCATTTATTTTTTTTCTCCTCCAGAGTTTTTCGTGTTCCGTTTCGGATGTCATTAACTCTCGATCGTCCAGAGGGGCTGAGGGAGAGGGGGGGAGGGGAAAGGGTTATATTGTTGCAAATATGCAAATATGCAGGAAGCTTGAACGAACTTTCCCGAACGATCGAACATTTCATTCGAAAAAAAAACGTTTACGTAAAATCGAAAACCGCGAAATACGAACGCGAATGGAGAAGCACAGTCTCGCCAACGGTGTTGGTTGGTGAACGAGAGAGAGAGAGAGAGAGAGTGAGAGAGTGAAAGAGAGAAAGAGAGAACGAGGGTATAAAGTTCTGCGATAAGTTAGAAACGGTATTCCAAGCGCGTAGGTTTTGCTATTCCTGTCTCGTCGGCTTTCGCGTCTCTGCAAAATTGTGTGTGTGTGTGTGTGTGTGTGTGTAAGTGTGTGGTACATGTATATGTATAACATGGCGAGGCACCGATTGCACTGTGGGTGGTCTCGCACCACGGCGCCTCCTCGCTCGTTCTTTCCCACTTCTTCGTCTTCTTCGTCTTCTTCGTCTTCTTCGTCTTCTTCGTTTTCTTAAGGTGGTACACTACCGGTAAACAACAATTTGTTCAACCCCACATTTTTTTATTCTTTCTCTTCTTTTCATTTTTTACAACCTATCCGAGGAGAGCAAGATCTTCCGCATTTTTTCTCAAGCAAATAAAAAATGCAATTCGCCGTTTAGTCTTTGAAATACTCACCGATAAGACGAGTCATAGTCGACGAAGCAACTCGGAAAGTGAGAAAGGAGGATGATTGAAATGATAAATTGTGGCGAGATGAACGAAGATATTCCTCAATTTTTTTTAAAAATTTTTATTGTTTCTCGGGATGAAACTATATCTATATATATGTATTAGGGTGATTAAAAAAAAAGTATCGCTAGGCCACCTTCCAAATGATTTCAGACCATGAAAAATGAATTTTCATTTATTTATTCGTTTGCAAAAAGAAAGAATGGAATGGTTTAAAAAACTTTTCAATTAATTCAGGCGATGAAGGTGGTGAATTTGAAAATCGAAAAAAAAAAAAAAATGAAAATTCATTCTTCATGGCCTAGAATCATTTGGAAGGTATACTTTTTTTTTAAGGCCAAATAAGAACCACCCCAATACCTATATAAATATATATATATATATATATATATATATATATATATATATATGAAGATTTGTGAAACGTTTTTGCGAGTGTGAACTCCGAGAATAAAGTAAGATCGTCCAAGAGTCCAAGTCGTTGATAAATAGACGTGTGTTCAAAGACAACAGCATAGCAAAGTCGATGGAAAAGTTTGTCGTAGGCTCGTGTACGAGAGAGAGTATAAAACTCGTGCGACAACCGGCTCGATCCCAACGAAGACAATGGCCTCAACGAGATAATCGCTTTAGCGGGAATAATCGGTACCACACGACCTGTTGTCGCAGATGCAGGCGTGTACGATGCACTCGTCGCATACACACAACACACGCGTGGCGAACTTTGTTCTCGTTGTGGATCGTAAAACGAATCAACCATATACCGTCGACAATTATTCCACGTGTGACAACAAACTTAAAAAATAATTTTAAAATAACGAAAAAAAAAAAAAAATTTTTTTCTGGTCTTTTTCAAATCCTTGGAATCAAAATTTATCGGAGGGGTCAACGCAAAACCCCTAACACGAAAAAACCCCATATAACAAAGTCTCGTATAGTTGCGATTGACTCTGTAAGTCGATTATGTAGTTGGATAAATTTTCCCGGATTTGGTTTTGGATTTTAGTTTCTAGGAGGGGGGGGGGAGGAGGGTGTTAAAAAGAGGCGCAAATGTCAAGCGTAAACATTGGCCGATCCGGTCGAGCCAACACATTTCGTAGCATGTGACTTCGCTTCGCGCTTGTCAAATCGTCAAACACTTTAATTATACTCCCCGCTCGTCTATATTTAGATCAGGCCTTCGGGGCCATGAGGAGCGTGGGTGTATTATGTCGTACGTGTGTGTATGTGTGTGTGTGTGTGTGTGTGTGTGTGTGTGTGTGTGTGTGTGTGTGTGTGTGTGTGTGTGTGTGTGTGTGTGTGTGTGTGTGTGTGTGTGTGTGTGTGTGTGTGTGTGTGTGTGTGTGTGTGTGTGTGTGTGTGTGTGTGTGTGTGTGTGTGTGTGTGTGTGTGTGTGTGTGTGTGTGTGTGTGTGTGTGTGTGTGTGTGTGTGTGTGTGTGTGTGTGTGTGTGGGACTGTTGTACCTATCTGCTGGTTGCCGGTTGTTACATGTGCGGCGAGTGATCGCACTCACGTGCTAGCAATCGTCGATGCTCGATTGTACGAGGAAGGACAAAGAGAGGGTGCGAGAGAGTGAGAGAGAGAGAGAGAGAGAGAGAGAGAGAGAGAGAGAGAGAGGGAGAGAAAGAGACAGAGAGAGATGGAAGTACATGAGCTTCTGAAAATCGTTATTGGTCTGTCGGTTATATATCGTTGGGATTATATATACATGTATATATATATATATATATGTGGTCGTTGCTGTGTCGATGCAACCGAAGAGCAACATCGGGACTGTGGGAAAAATCGATTTTACTCGGTTAGGATTGCTCGTATTACATATATTTATATATTTATATATTTATCTATATAAATATTTATCAGACTGGTCGTTGAAAAATAGAATTTCGATTTTTCTTCGAAAATCGAAATTTGAACTCGTATAACATATGTTATTTGCGTAAAAATTCGAATTTATTTTTAAATAAAAGCCATTTTTGTGATAACTATATCTTTAAACTCGTATTATTTGATAGGAAAAAAAATTAAACCCAAATCATTGAACAAACTGAAAAAAATCACAGGCACACCTTAATATTGAGATAGAGATCTGTAATTTGGAGCATCTTCTTTTTCAGATCAATTTCAGATTGTTCAACTTAAAAGAAATTTAAAAAATAGAGTTGATAAAAAAGTGAAAAAAAAAAAATTCACGGGCACGCCTTAATATTGAGTTGGAGAGCTAAAATTTCGAGAACTTGTTCTCTTTGAGATCATACTTCGGATATTTCAACTTAAAAAAAAAAATTGATAAAAATAATAATAAATATATAACATATATATATGGGGAAAAACGGCCGAAATCACCGGACTGAAACCCTTCTATCCTCCGATGTGGTCGCTGATTTTTTTCTAGTATGTTTGGGATCCCACGGGCTCACTAATTTTTTTTAGTTTTTTTAGACCCCTCCTCCCCCTGCCCCCACCACCCTTTATTTTTTTTATCAAGGGGTAACTGCTATTTCCCCCCTTTTTATTTTGATACATTTTTTTTCCCAGATACTTTATTGAAATTAGAGAACTTTTTTCATAAAATTGGAGTGGGTGTCGGATTGCTAATTTTTTTTTTTCTTTTTTTTAATTTTGGAAAAATTCGAGTTTTTCCAAAATTTCAACATATGATAATGGATTCCTATCTCAAAAAAATAAAAGAAAAATGAAATCTGTCTTGCGAAAAATCGATATTTCGATTATTTTCGAAAGTAAATCGATTTTTTGAGTATAAATTGATTTGATTATAAGAAATATATATTTTTTAATCGATTTTCTATCGAAAATAATCGAAATATCGATTTTTCGCAAGACAGATTTCAGTTTTCTTTTATTTTTTTGAGATAGCAATCCATTATCATATGTTGAAATTTTGGAAAAACTCGAATTTTTCCAAAATTAAAAAAAAGAAAAAAAAATATTAGCAATCCGACACCCACTCCAATTTTATGAAAAAAGTTCTTCAATTTCAATAAAGTATCTGGGAAAAAAAATGTATCAAAATAAAAAGGGGGGAAATAGCAGTTACCCTTTGATAAAAAAAATAAAGGGTGGTGGGGGCAGGGGGAGGAGGGGTCTAAAAAAACTAAAAAAAAATTAGTGAGGTCGTGGGATCCCAAAGATACTAGAAAAAAATCAGCGACCACATCGGAGGATAGAAGGGTTTCAGTACGGTGATTTCGGCCGTTTTTTCCCATATGTATAAAAAAAATTGTAAAGGGTTAATGGTTGACCGGTGCAACCCTAAAAAATCGCGAAAGAGGAGTCACAGGACCCCCGCATAAATTTTGTTTGTCACACCTCCGTAGTATCGGTCTCGTGTTCGTTGGTCGACGTTCGCCGGGGGTTCGTAAACGTGGCGGCAAAGCGCGCGATTATACGGTCCACATCCCGTTCCTGTTTCCTCGCGGCCGTGCGAAACTATTGCCGCGATTTTATAAATAGCCGGTCGTTATTTTTAGGGGAATGTCCGAGATACGAAATAACGCGGGGACGTTGCGCGCAAGTGCGCGCGCGCGCGCCTCGATGGCTTCGCGAACTTCCTGTGAAAATTCGAGACACGAGATTGTGTCGGTTTGACGCTAGTTCATAAAAAAAACCGTGATTCGAAGCCTCGCCGATGGTTAATCCGAATAATAACACATCGATCACCGTGGGGTCCGGAGAATCCCACTCGCCGAAACCTAACGCATCTGCGTTCTTTTTAACGCATCGACTTCAATCTTGCGCCAAAATTCAATTTAACATGTTTTCCAAATAATCTCATAGTTGTTGTCTTCTATTCACGATTTTTAAGTCGTCAAAACACGATCGGAAAAAAAAATTCACGAAATCTGACTTTATTACCAAAAAAAAAAAAATTGTAAAAAATTTAATTTTTGTTATATGTTGAAAAAAATCTTATGTAGTTTCACTCTTGAGAGATTATATTCTTGAGAAAGAAAAATGTAGCTCCTATGGACTTTGAAACAAATAATATCAATTTTGAAATTAAAAAAAAAATCCATTTTAAATGAATAATTCTTCAAAATTAAATTGTCGCATGATAATTCATTACAATTATTAATGTTTGAAAAATTATTTCAAATCTTATTTCATCGAACCCCACATCCCATGATAAATCACGAATATCAACGAAAAAAAAAAAATAATAATAATAATACGTGAATAATCCGTGAATAAAGATGATATAATCGAATGAGGCTGTTTGAGCTGTGGAAATGGCCATTGGCCAATTAAGGACAGCCTTTGTCGATGAGATGAATTATCCCATCTCCGATTACCATGGGATAGGTCGTAACAGAACAGCCGGAATGGACTAACGACTTTACCACAGACCCCCCTATGCATATATTTCGCAGGTGTCCTACCGATCGGATATTCCGCATATAAACACACACACACACACACACACACGCACACACACTCCACACATAATGGAGCATCGGGTTCCATGTGCTCCATGTGAAACTTTACATGGAAGACCGATCGACCCATAGCCCCGTACGCACGTGAGATGAACCGATCGAGTGATGCTGTGTGTGCGTTTGTGTGTGTGTGTGTGTCTGCGTTTGTGTGTGTGTGTGTGGGGTCCGTTATAGCGAGGCTCGTGTATTTCGATAACACCTCTGAGTGACGACCTACCTGAGGCTATAACTAAATCTATTTTCGCACCCAATCTACATTCAACCATCCTCAGGCCATATTTTTTTTTACCGTTGTATTTTTTGTTTTTTTTTGTTTCTCTCTCTCTTTCTCTCTCTTTCCACAATTCTGCTGTAGGTCCGTAAATCGATGGACCCCATTGCATCGATGCTCTCTCGTTGTTTCCACAGCATCTGTGACTCAATGATATACTCACTCAGTCTGTTTTATCGTCCCTGTTTATTCCCATGTGAAAAAAATTATATAGAATTTATGTATGGGATTGGGCATATATGGTTTATATATATAGATTATATATAGACTATATGTAGTCTATATATAAACTATATATATTCTCAATCTCATATATAGTTTATATGTAGATTATATATAATTTTTTTACTTGGGTTATTATTATTATCGTTTTTCTTATCTGTTTCTCTCTCTCTCTCTCTCTCTCTCTCTCTCTCTCTCTCTCTCTCTCTCTCGCTCTCGTTTATCACGCCTATTCCAATTCCGAGGGGTAAACCACCCTCAAAGCATGCTAATCAACTACAAACTTTCGATTCCATTAGTTTTTCACGTATTATTGTAGAACTTGGAGTGTAGAAAAAATTCTCTTGATTTTCATGTATCAAAGGAAACTGCGAGTCACGAAAAAAAATTGTATTTTTTTTTCTTTTTTATTTTTTGTGACACGATCAATCCAAAATTTTATTTAAAATCGATTTTATTCTTATCACGATCAATCAAAAATTTATCACGATGAAAATTATCCAATTTATTCACGATCAATCGAAAATTTAATTCAAAATCGATTTTACTCTCACAAAATACTTATACTCAGTTATCGTTTTGATTTCTTTTTCATAGCTGTATCTTTTTTTTTTTCATCCTCCTCCCCTCTGTCTACGTGTATTAGTGAGAATCACTATGAGACTCTGACGTATCCACTTGGCGAGGGTTCGACTGGTAACTTGATTGTGGTACAGGTAAATCGATTGGAATTTACATGGTGTGTGTGTGTGTGTGTGTGTGTTGCAGAGAGTAGATTCAGTCGAAAGGGTGAGATGGGCGATGGGTGAGCCCAGAGCGCACTATCGCTTCGACGATAGAGATGAGGCTTTACCGTGTGGGTTACTTGTATATCACGTACATAACGTGAAAGAGGGCCTACGTTGTGTCCACATGCGCGGGTGAACCTTCGAACGTGTGTGAGAGAGAGAGAAAGAAAGAAAGAGAGAGAGAGAGAGAAGAGAGGAGAGAGAGAGAAAGAGAGAGAAATGTTAACAACGTCGAGCCTGCCAACAGTTTTCCTCTCTCTCTCTTTATCTCTCTCTCTCTCCCTCTCTCTCTCTCTCTCTTTAGCGAGAGGAGGACTACTGTGTCACTACGTGTGTACAACACACACACATATACACATATACATGTGATAACACGTTTCTCACGTTCACACGTGTAGTGGATAGAAGAGCCAGACGAATGGAGGAAGAGAGAACGTTGATCCAGGCGGCAATTCGCTCCTCTCTCTCTCTATCTCTCTCTCTCTCTCTCTCTCTCTCTCTCTCTCTCTCTCTGTCATCTCGATTCGTCCCTTCTCCCTACCTTGATTCTCTTCTTCTTCCCTCGGTCTCTTTTTTTCCACGTAATCCACAATTTATTCTCGTGCATAGCTGGAAAAAACTTTTGTTCGAGACAACGTCAAAAAAATCGTTTAAAAAAAAAATAAAGTTTAAGGCAGACAAAGAATCCGGAGGAACTCGAAGAGCAAGGAAAACTTGGAGGATGATCGGACAATGTTCAGAGATTCCGCTTTCACTAATTCGATTTTTACTCTGATTAACGCGCAAACTTTTTGTTTTGCTTTATTTATTTATTTTTTTTTTACACACAAGCGTGTGCGCATCGGTAAAGGGTAATAATCTGGTATCCATTAGCCTGTAGCCTCCTAGCGGGGGGGGGGGGTCGTCTCTCGCTTTCGCGTTACGCCGCTCTTCGTCATTATGATCGATAACGCGGAGGACCGTGGGGCGGGGGCCCGAAGGGTGGAGGGGGGCGGGGGACAGGCAATACCCGTCACGGAGCCATCGACCCGTATGATATTCTCATAACTATCGGACGGGCCTTTTTGTGTTTTCCCAACGAACCACATATCACATGCGCCATGGACATTTGAAAAAAAAAATAAATAAAAAAAAATCATAGACATTTTTTTTTTCAAAATGAAACATAATTTTTTTTTCGTCAAATAAGTTTTTTTTTTAATTGTTCCTCAGAACGTACGTACTACTTCAAAAAACATCTTATTGAATAAAAAAAATTATCCGAATAAAATTGAACAAAGAGTTCTTGAGATAGAAAATACCCAAAACTCGTTTATATTTTTGTCATTACCTCGAATAATGATCCTGCCCCCCAAAAAAATATCGTCAAAATGAAATCATCCAAATGGTTAATAAATTTGGAAATTGTCCGAATAAAATCATCCAAATAATGAATAAATTTGAAAATTGTCAAAATGAAATCATCCGAATAGTGATAAATTTGAAAAATTGTCAAATTAAAATCATCCAAATGGTAATAAAATCATATCCAAATCATCCAAAACGGTATTAAAAATAAATATTCAAGCGAAAAGTTTCGTTCGCCCGACAATCGCAATTTCGTTCATCAATGTTGCAACGTACGAAAGAATTTTTTTTTTTTTTTTTTTTTTTTTTCGAAACATCAGTTTTTCCAATCCGGTGGCATATTCGGGCGAGTGTACCGAAATAAATACGTGAATAATAGACTGTACGAAGGCTTTTTTTTTTTTTTTGTACGGCTACGAACGACGGTAAAGCAAAATTTTCTTCATGGGATGAGAGAGAGAGAGAGAGAGAGAGTGAGAAAGAGTTGAGAGAGAGGGTGGAAGAGGCCGAAAGAAGGATGATGGAGATGAAAGAGGAGAAAGCCCGATGATAATAAGGGCGTGAGAGTGAGAGAACCCGAGAGGGTAAATCGATCGGGTCGTCGGCGGTGTCCTACCCTAACCCCAACCCTCTCGCGGCCCACCCTCGACGCTGTGAGGTATATACACCTCTCTTTGCCGGCAACCCCTCTCCGCCCTCTGACAACTCCCACTTCCTATCCGGGTCATGGGTCACTGCCATCGTTGCCCGTTATCAATCGTACGTGCAAAACTCCTATCCCACGTCTCGCTTCTTCGGCTCGCTCATGGAACACGAAAGTCAACCGCGACCACCCGTACCAAGAAACAGGCCCTGTGTACTCGAATGCTCACGTGCACTCTTCCACACACGGCAACATTACCGACCAATCCGTTTTTTCACCTGGCTTCGTGAAATTTTAAAACAGCAAAAAAAAAAAAAAATTTTTTTAAATAAAAAATAATTTTAAATTAAAAAAAAATCTAATAAAAAAAAGTATCAAGAACGATGCTCAAGTGCTCTTCACAAATGGCAACATTACCGACCAATTATTACTCACTTGGCTTCGTGAAACGTTGAAACAGCAAGAAAAACCAAAATTTTAATAAAAAAACATTTTTTCAATAACAAAAAAATTGATTAAAAAAAGTATCAAGAATATAATTGATGGAAATTATTGCTTCTTTGATTCATCGCGAATTGACTGGGGGAATTAATTCAATTTTTTTTCAATATAAAATTGATAAAAATTTGCCAACAAAAAAATAATGTCGGTAAATTAAGTTTCTCATTTTTAAACCAAGAGAGGAATCTTTAAAAAATGAATTTTCAACTATAGCAAGGTATCGATCGTCACCAGAGGACGTTTCGAAAGAATTTTTTAAAATTCACATCAAATCACAGATGCTTGAAATATTTTCTTTATATTTATCCACGTCACATTGAAATTGTTATTAACGTTATTTTTTTTTTTTTTATTCTTCGTTTGTTACAGTTTTCTAGACAAAGTTGCTATTGTAAAACAACCGGATTACACACCAACGGAACAGGTAAGATTTTTATTTCGATGATTTTGCAGGAAATTTCGTTGGTTAATCAAAAAAATTATTGAAAAAACATTTTACGAGCGTCCGGATTTTTTTTTTCGTGCTTCAGGACATACTGAGGTGTCGAGTCCTCACGTCGGGCATCTTCGAGACTCGGTTTCAAGTCGACAAAGTTAATTTTCAGTGAGTCACGAATTATTTATATTCAATTGATTCGTTAACGTTATTTCGTATTTTTTTTTTTAATTATTGTTTTGCGTTTAAATTTTTCAGCATGTTTGACGTTGGAGGACAGAGAGACGAGAGGAGAAAATGGATACAGTGCTTCAACGACGTAACGGCAATTATTTTCGTAACGGCTTGCAGTAGCTACAACATGGTGCTCAGGGAAGATCCGACAAAATTGAGACTCAGGGAAAGTCTCGATCTGTTCAAAAGTATTTGGAACAATCGGTGAGTCGTTTCTTCGAAATTGTGCATTTTCGGTCAGGCCCTATGGGGTCCACTCGGGGTCCACCGGACCCCGGGCCAACTCTTCATGGCCATTGTGCAATAAAAATATCATTTTTCGACATTACTTTTGTCCATTCAAACGAGCCACTTTCATTTTTCGAACATCGAACAAAAATCTGGAGTTCAAACTTTTTCGTTTTCTCGTCAGATGGCTCCGCACAATTTCCGTGATCTTATTCTTGAACAAACAAGATTTATTGGCGGAAAAGGTCAAAGCGGGCAAGCACAAATTGGAAGATTATTTTCCGGAATTCTCGCGGTATCAAACCCCGGTCGAACCTGGAGTCGTGGCGGATCCGACGGAACCTCCGGAAGTCATAAGAGCCAAATATTTCATCAGGGACGAATTTCTCGTGAGTATACAATTTTACAATCAAAACCAGTCCATAAACTTCGAAAAAAAAAAATACTACTCATCAAAATAATCACCAAGAATCATTTGAATAAACCCAAAACTTGTGTGCAAAACAAAATTCATGAAAAATATCCAAACAACAGTCGATCCTTCCCTCTTAAGGAGGCTGAGTCACCTTAAAAATAAAAAAAAATAAAACTTTTTTTTCTCGTGACATAATCAATCCAAATTAAAAATCGATTTCATCATGATAATAAATTTAAAATCACAGCTGACTATAAATATTTTACAAGTATAAAATCAATTTGAAATTTGGATCGATCGTGTGACGAAAAAAAAAATTTATAAAAACATTTTTTAAGGTGGCTCAGATTGATCAAACCCGAACGATAAATAATTTCGACGATTGTTAAAACGTCTATAAAGGTGAATAATATAATTTTTTTGCAGCGCATAAGCACGGCAAGCGGGGACGGAAAGCATTACTGTTATCCGCACTTTACGTGCGCGGTGGACACGGAAAACATAAAACGAGTGTTCAACGACTGTCGGGACATAATTCAACGGATGCACCTGCGACAATATGAGCTATTGTGACTTGGTTCCTGCCCCGTCGTCGTTTAGTTTTATCATCGATCCATCATCTCATTAATGTGACGCGCGCGCGCGCGCGAGCAACCTTAATTTTCACGAGCCGATCAATCGAGACGCGACAAAAATTCGTTAAACCGCGTGGACGAAACTCCTTCCATCGCTTGCGGATTACGTACGCAATCGCCGTTTGAACAACAACAAACAAAAAAAAAAAAACAACAACAACAATATAAACAAGAACAACAGCAACAACAACGTCAGCGAATAAAAATTAAGATAAACTTAGTTAATAATCCAAACGCAACCAAAAAAAAAAATAATAAAGAAAGATTACAAAAAAATAAAAAATATAAAAACAAAAAAACAAAAAAAAAGAATAATAAACAAACAAATACTCGCGACTTTAATTAATTGAAAAGTCTGCGATTTTATCATGAGTGCATGTGACAAAGAGTCGAAATTGTCGATGGCGATGATTGATTGGCCTGTCGAATGAAAAATAATCACGAATAAATAATTATTGTGTGGGAAAAAAAAAAATTTGAAAAAAGTTTTCAGCGAAAATTGTTATTTATCGAGATCGATGAACGATGGAATCTTTTTTTTTTTTTTCATCCTCGAAGGGCCAATGAAATTGCATTTTTCCATTCGACAATTCGATTCGCGAGCGAGTGAATGTTATTTCGGCTTTGCACGGTGATGTCCATCAAATTGATGTAATTAATTAGAGAACGTAAATAATCCGATTGTGTTTTTTCAATCCCGTTTTCCCGGATCGGCTGACCGATGAAAAAAAAAAATAAGAAGAGGAAGAGAAAGAAGAAGAAAAAAAAATTGGACTCAGCGGGCCCAACGCCGGCTCGCCATATAATCATTCTATCCCGGATGCATTAACGATAACCGTATCGACACAAACACACGCAAACACACACACACACACATTGCACTCCCTTCGGTACATTGCACTTGACTCGCTGTGATTCGTTACCTCGAATTATTATTATTATTATTACTATTGTCATTATTATTATCGTTAATATTGTCATCAATTTTTTTTTTGTTTCTTTCTTACATAACCACACGCACACGGGACAGAGGACAGGACTGACTTCGAGAAATACGAAGAAATGTTATGTCGTGTGTTACGAATTGCGCGCGGTTTGCGATAAGTCGGAAAAATTTGATGTCAAAGTTGAATTGAAAAACGTTGACCATCACGATGGTCTTGTTGGGTCGGAAGTCCGATCAATCGGAGAGAAAAAAAAAAATCCTTCGAACTAACAAATTTGAAGGATTTTTATTTTTGTTGTTTTTATTTTATTTACTTTTTGTTTTCAATTTTTTTTTAGTGTCATCACACACAATATATATATATATATATATTTATATATACATTATCTTACGTTCGAAACACTCGTCCGTTTTATACAAATATTTTCAAATAATGTTTATACATATTATTATTATTATTATTATTATTTAAATCGTCGAATTGTCGAATTAATTATTGCAGAGGTAATATCTCGATACGATTTTTATCAACGATCTTTCATTATTGTTTTTTTTTTTCGGTTTTATTGTTTGTTTGTGTTTGTTTGTTTTTTTTTTCTCGATAGTTACCGAATCTCCGTTGTTAGTACAGTTATTTCAAACTAAAAGAAAAAAATCTCAACGTCGGAATGTCTTCACACGTCTCGTCCCATCTATCCCCCCTCCCCTCCCCCGTCTACCCGTTCGTCACAGCTGCATATATTTGCGAAATACTTTTTTTTTTTTTTCAATTTCTCGAATCTCGGATGTTTGGAATTGTAGAAAACAATATACGATGATCCTTCGATGAACCCTCTCTCCCTCCCTTCTTACCCCTTTTTCTCCCACCTGTAGGAGTCTCAGCCGCACCTTTTTACGATATAAAAAGAGTATTTTGTGAGATTTTACAGTATTTCGATGAGCGTTTTAATTGTAATTGAACTGTGTAACGAATAGGGTACAGGGTGTGACCGTCCACTGATTCGGGTCGTCTGAATGAGTTTTTTTCAATTTTTTTCATTAGTTTCATTCGCAATGCCCTCGGGCAATTGCGAAGAGAGCGAAATATAAAGAAAGATGAATTTTTTGGGTGCGTTTAGAAGTTTCGGATTATGTCAATGTTTCGGGACTCGAAAATGTCGTAAACGCATGTTTCGACCGTCGAAGGTTCCGAAAGTCCAAAGATCCGAACGGGCAAAGTCTCCAATAGTCAGAGTTTCGATAAAATTTTTTTTTTTAAATTCGTGAAGGGTCTAGAAAAATTTGAAAAAATTATTATGAACCTTCGAAACATTTTGAAGATTCGTGACTTCGTGACG